>CM076576.1:636853042-637251655 GCA_034641835.2 Pinus albicaulis
TCATAACTTAGAGCTTCAAAGACATACACCTTGACTCATATAGAGAGATCCCTCTCTGGACCTAGGAGGGCTAGATCCTAAGGTCCCAAAGTGGTTCTATGTTGTCTCGTCTTTTGGTCTCTGTCAACCTGGCCAAAACATGGGAACCCCAACATAATGGCGACTCTGCTGGGGAACTCTGAGTACATTTCACCCTAAACATTCGTAAAAACCTCAGAAACTTAGAACTCTGGTTAGGTTGACAGTAAGTCACCCCTTTCTTGAATCAACCTCCATTATTGAATATCCACCATACTCTTAGACAGAGCCTGGAAAGGGCCAGGTAGCCTCCAGATCTCATCCTCTTTTCAGAGGTGACATATCTGCTAATTTCCCTCCCAGTCAATCTTTGGTTGGAGCTTATTGATTCAGAGGAGATTCCTGAAAGGTGATAGTGCCTGAGCACTGTGGTGGACAGTGTACTCCCTAGAAACATCCTAAACCTTCCACTTGGCGACTCCATTGTTCCCAAACGAAAAGACTCCACTGGTGATCAGTAGGCCTGCTGATTATCTTGGTTTCACAATCAGACTCCATTGGGAGACCAGTCCCTGAAGACAACATTAACCACAGTAGAAGAGACAAGTAGGGTTAAGCTGCTTAGCCAAGAAACAACATTCTGGCTTTCAGAACCATTCACACAAGAGCTTATCCCAACCCTGACCCACCGGAAATAGTTGACAATCCAGAGAGTATCCTCAAAGGAGCTCCTACACCTAAAATACCAACCATTTCCAACCACATTCTCAGAGCTAATTTTGCACCAGAAAACCTAACAGCTCTAGCACATTTCCTCCCTAACCTAGACATACCTAATAGACTACCGAGAACTAGGTCATTCAATCATCTAGACCAGCAAGACCTCGAAGTTTACAATACACCATCTAACAGTGGTAAAAACACTAGGGACAGTGAAACCCCTCCTTCCACACCACCTGATTTTCACTTCCTTCAAAACTTGGGGCTCTCTCACCCTAGATCTGCTCAACAGACTTCTGTTGGTCCTAACATCTTTGTCATCCAGATACCAGCTGCTCAAGCCAACCCTATACTTCATCAGAACATCATTATGGCAGCCTGGTATGCACCTTTGCTTTTACCTCAACCCTTGTTACCCTTGCCCAATGACTATCAGTCAAAAATCCCACACTTCACTGCTAAAGAGTCCATAACAGCTCAGATCCATGTAGATAAAATGGAGGACTCTTTTGATTATATGGAAATTGATGATGAAACAATCAAAATGAGGATCTTTGCCCAAAGCTTAGGGGGCGAGGTCAAGAAATGGTTTAAAGGGCTGCCTCCTGGCAGTATTCAAAATCTCCCTGCATTATACCAGACCTTCATAAACAAATGGGAGGTTAGGGAAAACCCTCGCCAACTCCTAGCCGAATACATGAGCCTGAAAAGGAATATAGGAGAGAGTTTCCATGACTACACAACAAGATTCAACAGCATTTACAATGCTCTCCCTCCACACATGAAGCCTCCTCAAGGTATGGCCCTGGCTAAGTATCCCGATGGATTTGATGCTGACATGGCTTATGAGCTTAGAGATAAAGAATACACCACCCTGGAAGACATGCAGAAAGGAGAAATAACCATAGAAGCAAACCTGATGGAAAAAAGGGCAAGACTAAAAGCTGAAAAGAGGGTAACATATAGGGATGACAACGTAGCTTCCACCTCTGATCCAAACTATGATAGATTATCTAAAAATGTGGATAAGCTACAACAAATGATGGAGAGAATGGTTGTCACAGTTAGTAACCAAAACAGAAATCAAAACCAGAACTAGAACTTTAGAAGAAACAACAATGCCACTCCCAACAGACAGAAAGAATCAGATCAACAAGTTATTCCCCCTTTCCAAAACTTTCTAGATGAGGATGAGGGAATCATAGAAGAGTCTGAAGGGAATGCAATAAACATGTTTGAAACAGGAGACTCAATCCTAAATTATGATTCAGAAGAAGATCAGCCCACACCTTCATATTGAGATGAGGAATGGTTAGAAACTGAAGATTACAGACTAGGATTTGAAGATGCCATGTTACAGGTCAGGGAACAATATGAACTTAGGATCAAGAAAAGCCAAGATACTTCCAAAGCCAAGACTCCTGAGGTAACCATCAAGAAAAGACCTGATAAATCCTCTAAAGCATCTGCTGCAGACAACAAAATAGCAGCTGAAAGTTCTGGTAAACATAAGGAGAAGGACAACCAAAACAATGAAAAACGAAGTCAACCAACCAGCAGCACTAGCACCGCAGTTAGTGCTCCTAATAAAACGATTCCTAACCTTGTACATAGTGAGAAATCACAAACCGATACAGCTGCTAAGGTAGTAGCAAATAAAACAGAATTGAGCATCACAAAGAACCAGTCCACTTTCAATCTAGAGAGTGAGATTGCAAAAATCAAAATCTCTGTACCATTATCTGAGCTGGCCACTCAGAACCTGTATAAAGGCCAAATTTTGAAAGCATTGAATCTGGGAGAAATGAATGATTCTGTAAATTTAAATGATGATCAACCCACCCTGCTGTTTGGTCCAAATATTGAGGGAAAGTTTCAGGAAGGGGTAGTTCCACCTTTTTATATCAGTCTCAACATTCATGACAAGATCCTCCATAATTCCATGCATGACTCTGGTGCATCGCACAATCTAATGCCTAAGGTAGTGATGGAAAGGCTAGGCCTATAGATTACCAGACCTTACAAAGACTTATACTCTTTCGACTCTAGTAGAGTAAAATGCCTAGGCCTAATCAAAGACTTGTGTGTAAGCCTGACCCAGATTCCTGCCAAATGTATGGTCATGGATGTTGTAGTGGCAGATGTGCCACCAAAGTATGGCATGTTATTGTCAAGATCATGGGGAGCCAAACTGCAAGGAACAATGCAGATGGATGGCTCATATGCCACTATCCCTATATTTGGCCAACTTAGAAGACTGTATAGAGAGTCTCAGATGAAATTCCTAGTCAGTAGCCCCGAGAAACCTGAAAACTCACCACTATACTCTGTACATACAGATCTAGACCCTTTTATCCTCTACAATTACCAATCCTCAGAAGAGCCCAGATCAGATAATGGAAATACAAACATACAGCCCATGGATTTCAACATAATGGCTACTCTAGAAGAATACGATGAAGAGGACCATGGGAAAAATACTGAAAACATAACTCTGAATGAAACAGAAACAGAACAAAAACAGCAAGCTAGCCACCTCCCTGATCTCCATGCCCATAATGAACCACAAAATGACCCCCCTCTTAGCACAAACCTCACAACTCAACATAATGGCGAATCCAGCTGTAGGGGAGGGGATGAAGACGAAGTAAATAACAAACCCCTGTGGGAAATGAACTTTGATGGGTCCTGTACTAGGCAGAGTGCTGGAGCATGAGTGTGGCTGCGTAACACAGGAAATGATCATGCAGAGAGCCACGCTGTGAATCTGCATTTCAAATGCACAAACAATATTGCAAAATATGAGGCTCTCATCCTGGGGTTGAATCTGTTGAAAAAGTTAGGAGCCCGTAAGATAGCTGTGAGAGGAGACTCAGAGTTAGTGATCAAACAGGTGAATGGTGAGTATTCAGCAAAACACCCCAGGCTTAGGGCATACAAGAATGATACTCTAGATTTGCTAAAAACGTTTGTTGAATATGAATTAGTGTTCATTCCTAGGGGGCAAAACGCAATTGCAAATGGATTAGCTTGCCTAGCTAGCTCATATCCTAAGACCCCAGTTGACCAACAGATTATCATTCAGACCAAATTTAGGCCTGCAGTGCTAGACAATGAAGAATATTGGCAGGTCTTTGAAGGAGACAAACAGATTGAGGATTTCCTGATAGGCAGAAATGAGTTTGAATTTTCTAATTCAGACTCCAAATCTGATAGCCTCTGCCTAGATGAAGATTCCTTAGATAAGGAAGAAACACCCTGTAACGTAGAAACCCCTTGTAACATAGCAATAAACCCTTTTTCTGATAAAACTGGAAATTTTAACGAAGATAGCGAAAACGCAGGAAATGAAGAGGTCGAAGTGCTGCAGGCCAAAGACAAGAATATACCCAGAGGACTGGCACCCTTGGAGGACCTTTTTGACTTTAATGACGTAGCAAAAAAGCCCACAATTAAACATGCCGATTCTGATGTGGAAGAATGCAACATTGGCACTAAAGATAAGCCCAAAATGATAAAACTGGCTAAGTCTATACCTGCAAACATGAAGAAAAAATGCATTGACTTGTTCAAGGAATTCATTGATGTGTTTGCATGGAGCTATGAAGAATTAAAGGCCTATGACACCAACATCATACAACATAAGATACCACTAAAGGAAAATCAGAAGCCTTTCAGACAAAAACTTCGTAGAATCAATCCAAAACAATTGCCTGCAGTAGAGAAAGAAATTAAAAAGATGTATGAAGCAGGCATAATAGTTCCTGTAAGGTTTTCTGATTGGGTGTCAAACTTAGTGGCTGTAAGGAAGAAGACAGGGGATATCAGGCTATGCATTGACTTCAGAAACCTCAATAGAGCCTCCCTGAAAGACAACTACCCTTTGCCTAGAATGGAACATATCCTACAAAAGGTCGTAGGCTCTAAGAGAATCTCCCTGCTTGATGGTTTTTCAAGATATAATCAAGTTCTGGTACTCCCAGAAGATCAACTCAAAACAGCTTTTACCACTCCATGGGGCACCTTCATGTATGTGAAAATGCCCTTTGGACTGATGAATGCTGGAGCTACCTTCCAGAGAGAGATGGACATAGCTTTCTCAGAGGAGATAGGACACTTCATAGTTATCTACTTGGATGACTTGACTGTCTTTTCTAAAACTGAAGAAGAACACCTGAAACATCTGAGAAAAGTTTTTGAAAAATGTAGAAGGTACGGTCTGTCCCTAAATCCTAAGAAGAATGTTTTTGGGTTGCAAGAAGGTAAACTTCTGGGCCACATTATATCTGAGAAAGGGATTAGGATAGACCCACAGAGAGTTGAGGGAATACTTAAAATTACACATCCAAGGAACATCAAGGAGTTGCAGTCCTTTATAGGGAAGATCAATTTCCTCAGGAGATTCATTCCTAATCTTGCTGAGCACCTTAGAAAAATGACCGAAATGCTAAAGAAAGGTGCAGGAATTAAGTGGACTGTTGAAGCCAAGAAATATTTTGAGTCAGTAAAACTTGCACTCACTCAGGCCCCTGTCCTTATCAGCCCTGACTTCTCAAAATATTTTCTGATCTTTTCATTTGCTTCCCAACACACAATAGTTGCAGTTTTGCTGCAGAAAAATTCAGAAGGTAATGAACAGCCTATAGCCTTCTTCAGTAAAGCCTTAAGAGATGCACCCTTAAAGTACAACATCATGGAAAAGCAGGCCTATGCTTTTATTAAGGCCTTAAAATACTTTAGGGTGTACATTCTGCATTCTCACACCATTGCCTATGTGCCAAATATAGTGGTCAAAGATATCTTCTCCCAGGACCCTGATGGAAAAAGGGGCAAATGGATTGCTACAATCTTGGAATATGACATTGAAATAAAACCCACCAAGCTGATCAAAGGTCAAGGCCTGGCCCAATTAATGTCTGAATCAAATCTGCAGGCCCTTGACATTAATATGATAAATGCCTTAGGTGAGCAAGAAGGATTGCCCCATCCAGCTGTTGAGGAGCAGTTTCAGAGCTCTCCTTGGTATGCTGATATCCTTTACGTGCTCACTAACCTCAATGCCCCTCCAGAGCTGTCCAAAACAAAGGCCAGATTCATAAAACTCAAAGCTAGAAATTACTGCATTATGAATGAGAGTCTATATTGGAAAAATCCAAATGGCCTTCTACTGAAATGTTTGTCTGAAACTGAAGCTGAAAGAGTCAAACAAGAATTCCATGCTGGGGAGTGTGGAGGCCACCTGAGTTGGAAAACCACTGCAAATAAGATACTCAGGGCTAGTTACTATTGGCCTACACTCTTTAGTGATGTCCATAAAATGATTCTTGCCTGCCACAAATTCCAAATCTTTGAGGGCAAAAGAAAACTCCTTCCCCTCCCTCTGCAACCGATCACCATAGAAGGTCCTTTCATGCAATGGGGCCTAGACTTTATAGGAGAAATTCATCCTGCCTCCTCTGGACAACATAAATGGATCCTAACTGCTACAGATTACTTCACTAAATGGATAGAAGCTATACCCACTAGGAATGCCACTGACTCTGTCATCATTAGGTTCCTAGAAGACTTCATCTTATCTCGTTTTGGCTGTCCAAGGAAAATAATCACTGATAATGCTGCTACTTTTGGATCCAAAAGAATGGTTGATTTCTGTCACAGGTACAGAATAGCACTTGGACATTCAACTGCCTATTACCCCCAGGGTAATGGCCTAGCTGAATCATCAAATAAAAGCCTGGTCACAATCATTAAGAAGCTGCTGGAAGAGAACAAAAGATCATGGCATAAAAAGTTGATACATGCCTTGTGGGCAGACAGGCTCACCACAAAGAAATCTATTGGCATGTCACCCTTTCAGCTGGTTTATGGGACAGAAGCAGTCTTTCCTACCAACCTTGGAGTTCCAGTAATCAAGCTTGTTCAGGAGATCCAATCAGAGGAGGAAAGCATGATAAGGAGAATTAATGAAACAATCCATCTTCAGCAAACAAGGGAGCAGGTTTATGACAGAGCTATCAAAGTACAAGAAAACATAAAAAGGCAGTTTGACAAAAGAACCAAAGCTTCAGATTTCAAGGTTGGAGATAAGGTTCTGAGATGGGATTCGAGAAGAGAGGACAAAGGAAAACATGGCAATTTTGACAGTTTGTGGCAAGGTATATATATCATACAAGCCACTGTGGGTCCTAATGCGTTTTTTCTGCAAGAACTTGATGGCACAGAATTTTTTGGGGGTCCTGTCAATAGCAAGATGCTCAAACATTACTTCTATTGATTTTTGTTTCCAGTTTCATTTCCATTTTACATACCATTGCAGTCTTTATTTTCAAGAAAAAAGAGAGAAAATTTTCCAAAAAAAAACGGAGTGAAAGGAGAGGTTCAGACATGCTCAAAACATGAACCTCTGAAGCAAAAAGCATGGCTCAAACCTGATCAAAATCTGAGCCAAAGGGAAGCAGAATAGTTGGTCCTAATAAGCTCAAAATCTGGATCAGCAGCAAAAGAAGAACCAGCTCTAATATGCCCAAAACCAGAGCTGAAGCAAAGAAAAGAGGTGACTCAAATATGCTCAAAACCTGGGTCACAAGAAAGAAAGAAGGATGTTTCAAAGTTGCAAAATTCCATGCCTTCACAGTTTTGTCTTCTACAAGTTTCTGTCCAGCAAGTCAGACAGTCTAATCCTGGCTTGGCTGTGTTTAAATTTCATGTCTTAGAATGTAGGTGAAGAAACCTGTTGGACAGTTTAATCCCAACAGGTAGTAGAATAGGTAGAGAAACATGTGAGGCCAACAGTCTAATCTGGCCTCATGGAGAAATAAGGGTAGATTTAGAATAGGCTTGTTTTTTTTTTGCAAAATAAAATGTAAAGGGTCTGCTAGCTCAAATGCACCCAAGGGAAAATTGTTAGAGCTCTAGTTTGGGTAGGTAGATTGGTTGAGGGAATATTTTTGCTGATGATTCTATCATATTGTGGCAGCTAAAATTGAAGAAGAAATATGGCTTATGATAGCAGGCATCTGGCCTACTCCAAAGATCATATCTGGTTTCTTGACTCCTCCAAGGAGAAGCCATCCCCATGTGGAGCCACTGTTAGCCCCCCTATGAAATTCTTGACAAGCAAGCTGGGGGCTGAATGATTGTTGAGCCTTCAAGGGATGCCTTTCCCTGAAAAACCATTCCCCTTGAAGCCTCTGAGCGCTTTGCCTTATATAAATTCTATCTGCTGCCCCATTTCTCAAAAGGCCCCATTATTGCCCTTTATACCTTTGCGAAATATCACTTTCCCCCCTCTCCCTTTGTCAAAGTCTCCCTTTAACTTTTCCATTATCCCCTTAATCTTCCTGTCGTTACCCTTTGGAGGCTTCAAAATGCATTGAAATGGCTTAAAAATCCTCATTCTGACCTTATAACAGGCCTAGCCCTTCTTCTGATAGCCCCGCGCCCCTTTTCTTCCATAAAACCCGGCGCCGGGACCACCTACTAAACCTATCGGGCGCTTATCCCCCTCCAACGTTTTCTCCGCCCAAAAACATTTAAAAAACCTTTGTTAAATCACATTTTCGGGTTTTAATTAATTTCTAAGGTTTGTCGCCGGTTTAATCTTTCGACGAATCTCCGCCGTCGATCTGCTCCGCAGATCGAACGGTGCGGCACGCGACTTATCCTATGGACCCCGCCAGCCATCCGTCGCCCTCCACTATTGATCTTAGCCCGATCGACGGTCCAGATCTGTCCATGCATTGTTGACCATTCCACCGTTGCCTGGGTCCCCACGTCATCTGTCCACTTGGCTGTCTGTACGCCACGTCGCCCCATGTGCATATCCCATACCATTCAACCATTCTGACACATATAACGTCTCGTTTTCTTGGTTTTTTAATGTTTTTCATGCGTTTTTCATTCTACAGCATCCGCCAACCTTACCAGAGCGATTTTTCACCATTTCCCCTGCCATTTTTCCCCTCCATTCCATCTGCATGGTCATTTCCTCCATCCACACTGCATCCATTGCTCCGTCCATTGTTTTCTTCACAGGTTTGCTATGTTGCAGGGTTTCTAGAGGAAGAAAACCGCCGCTGTTCAACGTACTATCTCAATGGCAAGCGGCGCAGACAAGATCAAATCCAATGAACTAGTACCATCATGAGAGAGTCAAGGAATGGGGCTATCAGGACTTTCATTAAATAAACGCAGAGTTCAAACGCTGGAAATCCTGCCAGCGCCATTTAAAGCTCGAGCTAACTCGACAGAGGCAGTAATGAAGCAGCAAATAATTTCAGTACAGAGCAGAGGGATTAGGGAACATCAACGAAGATCTCGAGCCCTAAGTCAATGTTTTCAGATACAAAGCAGCAGATTACAGACCCCGAGGAATCGATCAAAGGATCCTGAGCACAGGCAAAAGGTAATATCATGGTTTTTCATCAGCAGAATGTTTTTTATTCATCAAGTACGTGGCGCCCAAACAGCTTTTATTATGCACCATGCCCCTGAAGAGTTTTCCACCAGACTACAGTTCAAAAATAGTCAGACATTTATGAGACAGACCTTTCAAGCAGCGTATTTCATTTTTTGTTCAAATCACCTGGAGTACAACAAGCCAAAAGGTCAAGATAATATTCAAAGTAGATCATTCTCTCACAAGGGAGGTGACAGAGATTAAATACATAGCAGATCAAACAGAATGGGTTTCGGCCCTGCATTCATTGTTATGTTTAAATGATACATTTAATTTTCACCCACTCGTTCAGTCGATCTTAGGTTCATCCTTTGCTATAAAGCACAGAAGGATATTATTGTAATGGTTGTTGATGAGATATCAGTGAAATGCAAGTATTCTCCTCTTGAGATAAGTTCTCTGTGCATATTGTAAGATAGACTGAGACTAGATGTATTCAGACTGAATGTTCAAGATGTGGGCTATGATGTACCTGATTGGTGTTATTCTTAATATGACAAGCATGTTTCTTTGGATCCTGATCTAAAGCAGCTGGTGATGTTTCCTCTTTCTCTGTATTTGTGATTGACTTGCTCTCATTGCATGCTACATTTCATTTCATTTCTGCTGGTAGGCAACAGAAGTATAATATAAGATTCACCCTTGATAGGTGCCTTATATTTCCTGCTCTCCCTACCTCAATGTTTTCTGCTCATATGTGTATCTGAATGTTGATTTCAATTGATTTAACCAGTGTAGTGGATGTCATTGCCTGCTCTCTGATGTATGAGTCAATGGAATCAGTATTTAGATGTTCTAGTTAGGATTTAGTTGAATGTGTTGAGAACCCTCGAGGTCTAGAACCTGATCTCTGCCTCTTTTGGGTCTTTCCATCCCAATTAAACCTTCCCAAGATCCCTTTTTTTGCCTCTAATTCTGTCCAAGCAGGCCTGGAGTTAGATGACCTCTGGCCTGATCTATAGACAGAGTTGAATGGTTCCCCTTCACTCATTTTCAATCCTTAATGTCCCATCCCACCAATCATCCCTTAAGATCCAAATGCTCTAGATGACTAGCCCAATAGAAAGCTTGCACATTGAACACAAATAAATCCTTTCTTGACTCCATAGCCCAATGGCTTTGATGTTCTCTAAGTTATCTATCTCTGCCTAAGCTTCCTCTTTGCTCATCCTTGTCTTATATTGGTCCTTCTTTTCCTGATTCCCTCCAACCAAACACATACAATCAAACCAACAACCCTGAGCCTACAAATAGCCTGAAATCTCATAACTTAGAGCTTCAAAGACATACACTTTGACTCATATAGAGAGATCCCTCTCTGGACCTAGGAGGGCTAGATCCTAAGGTCCCAAAGTGGTTCTATGTTGTCTCATCTTTTGGTCTCTGTCAACCTGGCCAAAACATGGGAACCCCAACAATAGGGACTTTAAATGATAACATCCAACATGAATTTTGGCTTTGGTAACCTAAGTCATTGGAGAATGCATTCAAGGTGGAAAGAAAAGTTGAAAGAAAAATTATAGCAACAAGGAGGTCTACCACTCACAACTATAAATATGGAAGTGTTGTATCCCCTAGCCTCCCACAACCTACAAGGTTTAAACCACAAAAACTAGAGGAAAAAAGATCAAAATGGCTTTGTTATATTTGTGATATCAAATACACTAAAGGTCATAAGTGCGTTGAGAAGAAATTGTTTCACATATATTATGAAGAGGAGGAAGAAAAGGAACAAGAAACATCAAAAGAAGAATATATACACTAGGAACCAACCTTAGGGTTTGAAAAAGAAGAAATGAATCCAACCATATCTTGCAATGCATTGGCGGGAATTATCACCCCTAAAAATCTTAAGATAGAAGGATATAATAAGAGGAAACAAGTAATATTGTTGATTGATTCAAGGAGTACCCATAATTTTATTCATTTTAAGATAGCCAAGCATTTGAATTACTTTTTATATCCAGCACCATAGTTTCAACTGATGGTTGTAAATGGATAAATTATAAATTTCTCAAGGAAGTGTCATAATATCAATATGACCATGGGGGAATATGTATTGAATAGTCTAATGCTTTTTATTCCAATGGGTGGTTCTTATTTTGTATTAGGATTCCAATGATTACAAACATTGGGGACAATAGCTTAATTTTAAATAACTTTTCTTGAAAAAATTTTGGGAAGGAAAGCAAGTTGAATTAAGGGGTATCACAGGGAAACCTGGGAAGATAATCATCTCTAATGGCATGAAAAATATTTTGAATAAGGAACAATGAGGGGAAATTGCACAATTATGCTCACTAGATGTTTAAACATCTAAGTCATCCATTTCTCGATATCTCCAAAGTGTCATTGACAATCATTCAAAGGTATTTGAGACCCCAAAATGTCTCCCACCTATTCGTGAACATGATCATGCTATTCACTTGATTCCAGGAATTGTTCCTCCAAAATCAAACCTTATTGATATCCCTATGCCTAGACGAGTGAAATTGAACATATTGTTGTAGAAATGCTAGAGGTAGGTATAATTCAACCTAGCCAAATTTCTTTCTCTTCTCTAGTAGTATTGGTGCACAAGAAGGATGAATCATGTTGTATGTGTCTAGATTATAGAGAGATCAACAAGCTCATTATTAAAGATAAATTTCCCATTCCTGCCATTTGTGAATTGTTGGATGATCTACATGGAGAAATTTACTTCATCAAGTTTGATCTTCATTCAAGATACCATCAAATTAGAATGAGGCTAGAAGAAATTCTGAAAACAAAATTCATAACTCAACAAGGTCATTATGAATTTTTGGTCATGCCTTTTTTCCTTACTAATGCACCTTCCACAGTCCAAGGTTTGATGAATTTCACTTTCAAGCCTTTCCTTAGAAAATTTGTGTTAGTATTTTTTGATGATATACTAATCTACAAAAAGTCTTGGAAATATCATGTTCAACTTGTTGATAGGGTGATCAAACTATTGGAGGAGAAATAATTATATGCAAAACACTCCAAATGTTACTTTGGGTTATCTGAAAATGGAACTATCTGTAAATGTTGTGCAAAGTATCCATTTCCATTTAATTAAGTGTGCAAAGTATTCTCCATGTCTTGCAGGTTAAACAAAGTGTTTTTGGTAATTTTTTATGAGTTTTTGTGTGAGGAAATGTTAATTAGGTTTACTGTTTAACATATTATATCAGAAATACACAGCAAGAGAAATTCACCACAGCATAACACAGCAAATTGATGAGGCAGTTCACCCCTCATGGACTACATTTGTCAGGTCCAAGGCTCCCAATGGGCATGTCCTTGCTCTATTAAGTTTCTCAAAATGGTTATACAGTGAAATATATGCCTAAACAGGAAAAAAAAGCTGTGAATTTGACTTCAGAAGACAGAAATAAGCTAAAAATGGCTTTTGTTTCACCTCAAACAGTGAAGTACAACCCAATACAGCTCCATCTCCCTGATGGCCCTAGTGGATCTTTCCTCTTCCCTGAAGCAAAAATGGCTATAGAACACATCTGTTCACTCTGAAACCTATCCCAAACTCTCCAAAATTCTCATAATAGCCAAAATTGAATAAAATTTCATCTTGCTTGGTCAAAAATGGAGAAATTTATGAACAAAACAAATTTTTCCCAGTGGCACTAGAAAACCTCCTCCAAAACTGGAGGAACTCCAATTAACTCTACCAGAATAGGTGGACAGCACAGATTAGGTGGAACCGCGCTATTTTTGGGGGCAGAAATAAATTTAACTATCAGTTTTTTGGTGCGTTCCCATGCAGAAAAGGTAGAGTACAGTTAGTGTTGGCGGTTAGTGTTAACTCCGCGCCCGTGGTCATGGCCTGTAGGTCATATGAAAAGAGGGCTAGTACCAAGGTGCTAAGGCCCGTTTTTTTCACTGATTGTATGGGGCTTAGCCCTTGGTCCTCCGCTTCAGGTCGTATGGCCCCGGAGCTTAGCCCTGAGGGCTAATGCCTTAAAACTCTGTTCGTTCAACCTCTGCACGACCCGACAGAACGTTCAGACTCTGCATGAGGCCCGACCTAAATGACCGTTCAGCCTCTACACGAGGCCCGACCTGAATGAACGTTCAGCTTTTGCCCATTGTTTAAATGACCTGACTCACCCTCTGCACGAGTTCTGCCTGTGGTGTAGTGGTTGGGTCGACCCTGCCCGAGGTATCGGGTCAAGGGTTTGACCCCCCTTGCTATCAACATTTTAACATGATTTTTTAACCTTTGACCTGGGGCCACGTGGCACCCTATAATAGGCTTATAAAAACCTTGCAAATGAAAAAAAAATTTGCCATAAAATTTTTTGAAAATGACAATTTTTCTTGGTCAAAAAGTCATGTTTTGAAGGTCATTAGGCAATTTTAAACTTCAGTAACTTTCACATACGACATCAGATTTGAGTCCCATTCATGGTGCCAGAATCGTAGCGACAAGGCCTTTCCGGTCATTTAGATTGCAATCAATTCTGAGAAGTTCCATTTTTGAGCATTTTTTTTAACTTTGACATGATCTCCTGATCACACCTCCCCATTGGGAAACTTTTGGACCCCAAAAGCCTTCAATTACGTGTTAAGAAGATGAGGGTACAGATCCCTCACCTTTTCCACCTCCATCCATTTTTCCTTACTCAGTTTGTTGCCTTTAAGACCAACCCGAATATAATCAACATTTCCCCTCCTCGAAGTGCATGTCCTTTTGTCAAGGATAGCATCCTCTTTTAGCTCATACAAAAATTCTGGAGAGAAATCATCTATGGATGGTAGCTAGATGTCACTTTCATAATCAGCAATTAAAGGAGGTTCATACAAATGTAAATTTTCCACATTCACAACGGAATACATTTGCATATATGAAGGCAAATATAATTGAAAAGCATTATTTCCAACTTGTTTAAGGATCTTGAATGGACCATAATGAATAGGCTTTATCTTTTTACCTTCTCCTTGCATTCTTTCCTTACTAATATGCAACCATACCTCATCTCCTTCTTGAAACTTATGATAAATTGTGTGTTTTTCATGCCTCTCCTTATACTTGCCTTGACTTTTTTCAAGTTGTTCTTGAACCTGCTAATGTATGAGCTAAATTATTTCAATGAACATGCGAGCTTTGTCAATGTTACTATGCCCATCAATGGCAACATCCTTCTCAAGAATAAAATCTAAAGGTGACTTAGGCAAATACCCAAAACAAGCTTCAAAAGGTGAAGTATTTGTAGAAGAGTGCTTGGCCCGGTTGTAAGCATGCTGAATGTAATGAAAGTGCTCATCCCAAAGCTTGGGATTCTTACTGCAATAACCTCTCAAAAGATGTACAATGGTTCTATTCACTACCTCTGTTTGGCCATCTGTTTGCGGATGGAAAGCAGTACTCTTATTCAACTTGGTGTCCATCATCTTCCAAAAATTGGACCAAAAATTCCCAACAAATATGGAATCCCTGTCACTAACAATAGAAGTAGGCAAGCCATAATGAACCCATACATGTTGAAAATATAAATCAACAGTTTTTTCAGCAGTTATAGATTTCTTACATGGCATAAGAATACACATCTTGTTGAATCTATCAACTACTACATAAAGATAATCATGTTTCTTTCTAGATAATGGTAGACCTCCAACAAAATCCATAGAAACACTTTCCCATGGTCTAGAAGGTACCGACAATGGCGTATATAAACCAAGCTTCCTATTGCTAGGATTTCTTGTAGCACATAATGAACAACCTCTAATGAAATGTGAAACACTATATACCATGTGAGGCCAATAACAATACCTCTGTAAATGTGCCACCATTTTGCTTACCCCTAAATGTCCAGTAATAAGAGAAGAATGAGCTTCTCTCATAATACTTAGTCTCTCCCCCTGTGGTATACATAACTTTCCCATATGAAATAGCAAATTATTATGCAAGTGATAATCATTCTCCTCAACATGCTTCCCTTCACTCAAGTTAGCATACACATCCTTAAAATCAACATCTGATGCATATTGTTCTATGTAGCTCTCATGTACAATGGAATCATTCTTAAGTAGTAGCACTAATAATAGGCCTTGAAAGCATATCAGCAACTTTATTGAAAATACCTTTCTTGTACCTTATTACCAAGTGAAATTGTTGTAGGAAACCCATCCATCTAAAATTCCGTGACTGTTGTAATTTACTTTGCGACTGCAAGTACTGTAAAGGCTGATGGTCGGTATGAACAACTGTTTCTTTTCCCATCAAATGGTGTTTCCACTTTTTGATGCTTTGTACCAACGCATACAACTCCTTATCATATGTAGGATAATTCACAACAACACCATTAAATGTCTCAGAATGAAATGCAATAGGCTTACCATGTTGTAAGAGAACTGCACCCATGCGTAATCACTAGCATCGGTCTGAATCTCGAATGGTTGTCTCAAGTCCAGTAATGCAAGGCCTAGAGCTGAACTTATCTTCCCTTTCAAAGACTTGAAAGCTTTCTATTGCTTACCTCCCCATTGGAAAGCACGCTTAACGCTTGTCACTGCATGCATAGGAGCTACTATGGCAGAGAAGTTAGAAATAAACTTCCTCCAATACTGACTTGCACCCAAAAAAACTTCTTACCTCTATAATGGATTTGGGAGTAGGCCAATTCACAATGGCTTCTACCTTAGAAGGATCAATTCTCAAAGCACCTCCTCCTACTATGTGTCCCAAATAAACCAAAGAAGTATTTCCAAATTCACACTTTGACATTTTAAGAAACAACTGATTTTTTTTCAAAATATCAAGTACTTTCTTAATATGCATGACATGCTCTTCTCTAGTATTGCTGAAAATTAAGATGTCATCTAAGTAGACAATAACAAAATCACTAAGAAAAGGATGTAAGACATCATCCATTACCCGCATGAAAGTTGCAGGTGCATTGCATAAACCAAATGGCATAACAAGCCACTCAAAGAGTCCCTGTTTGGTTTTAAAATTTGTCTTCCAAATGTCACTTTCTGAAATTCTAACTTGATGATAACCACTACATAAGTCCAACTTAGTGAAATATTTAGCATCTTTCAGCTGATTTAACAAATCATCTATCCTTGGGAGTGGGTAACGATTCTTTACCGTTATCTTTTTCAATGCCCCGAAGTCCACACACATGCACCAAGTTCCATCTTTCTTTGGAATCAACACTATCGGTGACCCATATAGCAAAGTGCTTGGTCTTATGAAACCTTTGTCCAACAAGTCCTTAATTTGCCTTTTTATTTCAGCATTCTCCATGATATACATGCGGTACATGCCTATGATAGGAAGAGGACAATCTTGTTGTAACTGGATTTCATGTTGAATCTCCCTTTTAGGAGGCAAACCTGTTGGTTCCTAAAACATCTCATGATGTGCATCACTACATCATATAAATCTGATTTTAACTTGGAATCACAATTTTCAAATGACTCATGATTCACATCAACCATAGGCTTAACCATAAGAAGTACAAAACTCTTACTAGAATTCACTAGCCTTTTTACCTATCCCGCATTTACCATCGCTATATTTATCTTCTTGCAATGTGCTCTGACAATGAACTCCTTGCCATATTTAAAAACATGATACTTATTTTCATGGAGATGGAAGATCGCTTTCCTATCAAATAAGTAAGGACTTCCCAAAACAATTCCTGATATATCAAGCGGCACTACATCAAGTTCAACTGTGTCAATAAAGTATGCAGTAATCGCAAAAAGCAATATGCACTTTCTTGAGACTTGCAAGTTTGCATCCTTGCATATCCATCCAAGTGGATATGGCTTGGGATGTGGAATGGTCTCAAGTTTAATCTATTTGACCAAGTCTTCTGATATGATATTTTCTTTTGATCCACTGTCAAACAGTGTGTCAATTTTTGTATGTTTTGAGACTACCCTCACATGGAACAATTCAATTCTTTCTTCCTCATTTGGAGCTTGTACATGACAGTTTGAAGTACTAGTGCTTGTCTTAGTTTCAGTTTCCTTTCCCTTCATACTTTTCAAACCCATGGCTGCAATTTTGGTCTCGTCACCCGAATCATTACCTAAGTCTTGTGTTGTAGTTGTAGTAGCTGCAGTTTTCTTCTTTCCTTTGTTTTTGTTAAACTGAGTTTTTTTTTCAAGATGAAGTTTCCAACAGTTTTTCTCTTCATGGCCTTCTCTTGAACATTGTTTACATATCACTTTCTCACCCTCCTGTTTGACAGATGCATTATTTTTTCATTTTCCCTTAGAGTTTTTATCTTTGTTTTTCCCCTTAAAAGGCTTGTTTCCACCCTCATCAAAAGTATTTTTCCGTCTAGCCTCTAAATGCGTAGCTTGTACACAAACTTCATCTAGACTAGTAGGATTGAACATAAGGATAGTATGTCTAAGGTAGCTCTGCAAACCACCTATATATTTCAGCAAAGTATCTTGACTTTGTAATTCTTCCCCTAATAAGAGTGTTCTTTTCCTAAACTCTTGGGTGTAGTCTTCTACATTTTGTCCCTTAAGCTGTCTGAAGTTTTTCCAGTTCATGATAGCCTTTTGTAAATGAGAAAATGGATAAAATTACTTCTTAATTGCAGTAATAAATTCAGCCCATGATAAAGTGATCTTACCATGTTTTTTAATTTCATCCTTGGTCTTAACTTCCCACCATACCAATGCTGCTCCATCCATTCTCAAAGAGGCTAACTGTATCTTGGTGTCGTCATCATTAAGGTTTTGTATCCTCAAGTAAACCTCAAACTGCCTTATCCAATTGTCAATTTTCTCTGCATTGACTTCACCATTAAACATAGACAACTCAAATTTAAAATCAAGCTTTAAAAATGGACTTTTACCAGTGGTTTCAGACTTGTGAAATTGATTCACCGAAGTAGAGGATGACGATGTTGAGGAAGAGGATGAAGATGGGGATGGTGGATCACCATTTCCTCCATGTCCTTTATTTGACTTATCATCACTTTTATTTCCTCCTAAAGAACCATCTCCTTCTTTCTGATGTTTAGACCCTTCTCCAACAAACCTATCATTCCTTTCTTGGTAGAGTATCCTCACCATCTCAGTCATATCCAAAAAATCCTTTCGGAATACCTGTTCTTCTTCTTTGGGATCCATGTCTTCAGGAGCTTCTCCTTCTCTTGAAGACATGCTTAAGGATTCTTCAGTAACTCTTGGGGGTGTAATATATGGTGGATACAATTTCTCTTTGGCCCTCCTTGGTTGAGGATTAACTTGTGCTCTAACCAATTGTCCTTCCCCTCTTTTGAGTTTAAGCCTAGTAAGCATCAAAACTTGCAAATGGTCAACTATATCTTTGCACAAGAACAAATGCAGAGTAAAACTCTAGCTCTGATACCAACTGAGATGAAAATGGAACTATTTTTAAATGTTGTGCAAAGTATCCATTTCCATTTAATTAAGTGTGCAAAGTATTCTCCATGTCTTGCAGGTTAAACAAAGTGTTTTTGGTAATTGTTTCTGAGTTTTTGTGTGAGGATATGTTAATTAATTTTATTGTTTAACATATTATATCAGAAATACACAGCAAGATAAATTCACCATAGCATAACACAGCACACTGATGAGGCAGTTCACCCCTCCTGGGCTACATTTGTCGGGTCCAAGGCTCCCAATGGGCATGTCCTTGCTCTATTAAGTTTCTAAAAATGGTTATATAGTGAAATATATGCCTAAAAAGGAAAAAAAAACTGTGAATTTGACTTCAAAATACAGAAATAAGCTAAAAATGGCTTTTGTTTCACCTCAAACAGTGAAGTACAACCCAATACAGCTCCATCTCCCTGATGGCCTTGGTGGCTCTTTCCTTTTCCCTGAAGAAAAAATGGTTGTAGAACACATATTTTTTCTCTGCAAGCTATCCCAAACTCTCCAGAATGCTCAGAATAGCCAAAATTGACTAAAATTTCATCTTGTTTGGTCGAAAATGGAGAAATTTATGACCAAAACAAATTTTTCCCAGTGGCACTAGAAAACCTCCTCCAAAACTGGAGGAACTCCAGTTAACTCCACTAGAATAGGCAGACAAAACAGATTAGGTAGAACCATGCTATTTTTGGGGGCAGCAATAAATTTAACTGTCAGTTTTTTGGCGCATTCACGTGTAGAAAAGGCGGAGTACAGTTAGTGTTGGCGGTTAATGTTAACTCTGCACCCGCGGTCATGGCCTGTAGGTCATATGTAAAGAGGGCTAGAACCAAGGTGCTAAGGCTCGTTTTTTCCGCCGGTTGTATGGGGCTTAGCCCTTGGTCCTCCGCTTCAGGTCGTATGGCCCCGGAGCTTAGCCCTGAGGGCTAATGCCTTAAAAATTTGTTCGTTCAACCTCTGCATGACCCTACGGAACGTTCAAACTCTGCACGAGGCCCGACCCAAATGAACGTTCAACCTCTGCACGAGGCCCGACCCAAATGAACGTTCAACCTCCGCCCATTGTTTAAATGACCCGACTCACCCTCTACACGAGTTTTGCCTATGGTGTAGTGGTCAGCTCGACCTTGCCCGAGGTGTCAGGTCAAGGGTTCGACCCCCCTTGCCATCAACATTTCAACATGATTTTTTAAACTTTGGACTGTGGCCACGTGGCAACCTCTAGGCAGGCCATGTGGCACCCTATAATAGGCTTATAAAAACCTTACAAATGAATTTTTTTTTTGCCATAAATTTTTTTGAAAATGATCATTTTTCTTAGTCAAAAAGTCTTATTTTGGAGGTCATTGGGAGATTTCAAACTTCAGTAACTTTCACATACGACATAGGATTTGAGTCTCGTTCATGGTGCTAGAATCACAGCAAAGAGGCCTTTCTGGTGGTTCAGATTGTAACCAATTCTGAGCAGTTCTATTTTTGAGCATTTTTTTTTTAACTTGGACATGATCTCCTGATCATTGAGGTACGGGAAGTGGAACATTTGGGTCATATTATATCTCATTAAGGTGTTAAAACTACAAGGAAAAGACACTCTAGTGAATTTTTTTTAGGAACCCTTTATAAAAATACCCCAGAGATCTATTTGTAGCGGAGGTTACTAAAGGAGGTTGACGGGTGGAGGTTTTTGTGGATGTTTTTCTTCCGGTGCATTTATCATCCTAAATCGCACCGATGCGCAAAAAAAATTGGCACACCGGGACACTGTGCACTTGGTGCAAACCTGCCCGGTGCGTCTTATTACTATAGCGCACCGGTGCTTTACAAATATTCCACATCGATGCGTCCAAAAACCCCGCACCAAAACCGAAACAACCCAGTGCGGTTTTAAGAAACCGCAAGAGTGCACCTATAAAACGCGCACACTGGAATAGGGTTAAATAAAAAAAAATTACAGCCAAAAATATGCATTTTTCACTTTTCAGTGCTCCAGAGCTCTCAAAACATTGTTACCGATCAAATAGTTAACCTGACCTCAAAACGGGAACTCTAGCCCAAAAAGTCTCAAAAAACATGAAAAAACACCCCAAAAACAAAAAGTGTGTCTTCTAGAACGCACTTTGTTTTTTTTTAAGGTCAAATTTTAACATTTTATAAAATTATGCTAAAAAAAAAAAATTGTTTGTTGAAAAAAGGATTGAAAAAACACCCTCAAAACAAAACCAGTTGATGTTGGAATAACAAAAAAAAAAATTGTGTCATAATTTTGACACTTGTAACAATGGAATTAAAGACAACATATTAGGACATTTTTTTAAAATCGTAAATTTCTAACATTTTTGATAGATTATGATAAAGATAAACAAATACATGTCTGAAGGGCTTATCATTTCGAACAATTTTCATCCATGTTGTTAAACATAAAATATCTTGACTTTAAACAACCCCAAAATTGTAATTATTGTCAACCATAACCTTAAAGATAAAATTTGGTAGCGCATAAAAACCTTAATGACAAGTTGTAAATCTAAAGTTTTTCAATCTTAAGTGTTCAACATACTTGAACAATGAAATTATGGAGAAATGATAAGACTTAACAATTTAAAAAAATGAACAAGTAAATGAAAAAATTATCATTGAACAGAAACAAGTAAGAGTAATTTTAATTTTAAAGGATAAAAACTTATCTTTTTTCAAATCTTAGCATAAGACAAATCTAAATATAATTTCAACCAAAACCTAAAAATCAAGCATCAAAACAAAGTGTTCTGTTTCAATGACGCATACAATTATTAAAACTTTTAAAAGTATCTTATACCAAATGGTAACAATACATAATATCATGGTAATATCATTGCATAATTTAAAAATTCAACATTAGTTTCTATTTTCTATTTTACTTATAATTAAAATATCAACATTGGTACATTGAATATAACATAAATTATTTTTGTAATTCATTGTTACATTGTCGATATTCTAAAGAAATTAATTCTTCATAATTAAAACATATAATCCAACAAACATAGAAATGTCTCATAACTTCATGAAAAATGAGATGGAAGTCAAAATTTTTATTTCAAGCTACCATGCAAACATCAATTACATAAAAGTGTCTTAGATAGTTATTCAAAATCAACCATAGGTTCTGGCACACCATCATAACCTACATCTTCAGATGAATGGCTCGATGCAGATGAAGATGATCCATATTCTTCTCTTTCATCAACTAGTGCTCCATTTGAGTCAACATGCATGCCCACCATTTCAGAGTTCAAAAGTCTTATAGATCTACGTCTACATTCTGCAGAGTCCCATTTCAACAGTAATTGTTCTGGTAGCAATTTCTTCAAAATATTTATGGTCTGCAACCGAAGAGTCTTTAACAATGCCTTTTAATAAACAAGCCACACAAGGCATGTCAACATATTCTAATTTTAAGTATCCTAAGCATTTATAGATATTTGTGCCTTATTTTTCTCTCTTTCTGCTAATTTTTTTTTCCACTACCATCTCTGGCTTGTACACACCATTGAAAGGGTGGGTACTTGTGGCATACCAATGTACATCAACAGCTGTAATCTCTTCATTTTCATTAATGACCTTTATAACTTTGGCAATCCAGAATGGATAGCCAAGTGGATCTTCATCTGCTAACACTGCTATCATGCAACCCTCCTTAAGATCCTGCACAAAACCCCTGTAAAGGTCTTCCATATTCATTGTGCAATTTGATCTTCTGTGAACCAAATATATTCTTTCTTTCTCAATTGTGTGAATGAATAATAGCTGAGGTTTGCTAAGTTATTCATCATTGTATTTCCTGATGTCTAAGGTCTACTGGTATATTTCAGCTGTGCAAGATTCTTTCCAAAAGTATCCTCATTTACCGATCTTGAAATCATATCACTTGATTAACAAAAGACTCCCACCAAACGTAATCGTTAACATCGAAGTATTCATATGCATCTCTATCACATCTTTAATTTCCTTGTAATATCCAAGAGTTAACGAGGTTCCCTTCATTTTCATTGCGGAGTCGAACCATCAATAACAATATGGGTCGAGAAACACAGATTTTCCTGGAATGAACTCTGCAAATGCTAAACCTCGCGATGGTCCTACTCAATAGTTGAATACTTTATTCATATAGTTACATCTCATCAATTTTTTTTGATACGAAATTGATGCTGGAAGCTAATGTCGTTAAGTTGTTCAATGCATTTCTCCTCACCATGCGATCCAAAAATAAACCTTCGAATGTCAATAGTTTCTTCCAACACATGAAAAACAGGCTCTGGAATGTACGATTTCTTAATACATTCAATTAATGATGGCAGGCTCCCAACACCTTTCCTCCTCAATGTTACTAAAAAACGACTGAACATTTGATCAATATGATCATGAGTATGCCCAACAAGAAGGAAACCAACCTTTATCTTTTTAAAAATCCCCAATTCAACAAGCATGTTTAGATACCCAAAAAAAACTTGATTTTTGTTCTCACGACTTTTGTTGTCTAATTGTAAATACAAAACTTCAGGAAGAATCCCAGACCAATGAGTAACCACATCATGGATTATAGTTATGGTCAGATTTGCATCATTGTGAATATTTGGAGTTGTGAAGAAAACTCTTTGAAACATCTTCTCATTAAATACCATACAACCAACCAAGTGAAACTGAATGAAATTTTCCTCCTGTAATTTTTTTGGCGTGCGGACAAAATGTGGAAGAAGTGTTTTCTTTTGGTCCATACCATCAATTATCAATCCCAGATATTTATTTGGATGATCATAACACTTTTTTCGATGTTTATACAACTTTTGTCTTTCACTTGTTTGCTGATTGTGATGGTCTTGAAGTTCTTTGACAACGGAATCTGTACATAAAATAAAAGAAACATATGAATAAATATATTTTCATAGTTGATAAGTATCAAATTTTAAAAAACAATGTTTTGAACACATACCTCTTTCTGCCCCTTGACATTTATCTTTTTTTGCTTTAAGAGAAGCACATGTGCTGCAAATCCCCATCCTTGTCTTCTTAGGAATACGAACATTGTTGAATTCAGTTTTCCATATCCTTGTAAAATAAGAATATGTAATAAAATTACCAATTCCTTCAACAGCTTCTGCATAATCTTTGTATAATATGAATATTTCTCGTCTCGAGAAATTATCTGGAATATGTATTGTGTCTTTATTTGGCATATACTCTCCATGATTTGAAAAGAAGTCTTTCATCCATGTCTTAGCAGTATTTGCAAACGGCCCCACCTCCTAAGTATAATGCATTTAGTGAATATGTAATCATTTTCCAATCTGTCCTGATTCTTGTTTAAACACAATTACCACTGAATGCTTTAACATTTTGAACGTTTTTTCAGCACACATCTTCAATATGATAATCATAACCTGCTAGTGTAGATTGCATGCAACCCACTAAATATGAATTTGGCATGCTTTTATTCATTGACATATATGTTTTCCTTTTCTCCAAAGAAAAGTTGAAATCCATATTTTTCAAGCAATCCCTTCGACAACATGCACTTGAAATCAAATGAACGACAGAACTTTTTGTCGTGAGATATTTTGTCCTCGCCCTTGTATAACTGGAATGCCTTGGATTGATATGAAAAGGTCTACTCCTACTCCCAGTTGCAATATTTGCTTGCAACGGCTTCATCATTCCATCATCTTTTGTAAAAGTAGTTTCATCACCATTAGAAGGAATATTATCCCCACTATCATCATCCTCAACATAGTTAAGAAATTCATCAACATCATTGCATGGAAAATTTTCTTTACCATCATCAGTTGAAGAAAAAATTTCACAAGAATCATCGACACTTTTGTAACCCCGACTCAAAAGAAATTCTTCACCATCTTGACCCATGCTTTCAAATTCTTCCCTGGGAGGATTCAATTCTTCATCACCATGAGTGTCTTTGAAATGGTCACTTGGAGAAAATGCAATATTCAGATCTGTGCCTCTAAAATTATCATTTGTAAGAAACTCTTCATCCTCCCCTTCCTCAGTGGTGCTCTCATAATCCTTGGGATTAGGCATAAGTGGAAGCTTTGAATTTGTATTCACTAGAATTTCTTCATCCCGCCCCTCCCCTTCCTCACTGATGCTCTCATAATCCTTAGGATTAGGAATAAGTGAATGCCTTGAATCTATATTTATTGGAAATTCTTCATCCCCCCCTTCATCAGTGGTTAAATTATAATTGTTATGATTAGGATGAAGTGAAAATTTTAGCTTTGGAAATTCATCCTCTGCCTTCTTCAAAGCAGATAATCCTTAGGATGACGAAGTGATATTTTGACGTCACAAATTCTCTCATTCCCTCTTCCTCGCAAAGCCATAACCTTGTGATTGTGACCTAAGTGATGATTTTGACTTACAAATTCTTCTCTCATTCCCCTTCATCTCTGTGGGTGCCGACATAATCCTTAGGATTATATGTATGGAAATTTTGACTTCAAGAATTTTTCGTCTCCTCCTTTCACTGCTGGTGCTTGTAGAAGAATCCTAGATTAGGACGATAAAATTTTATCATAGTCTTTTCATTTCCCTCTTCATTAGTGGTGCTAGCATAATCCTTAGGACTGGGACGAAGTGGATGTTTTGACTTTGAAACATTATCATTCCCCTCTTCATGAGTGGTGCTTGCATAATCCTTACGATTAGGACGAATTTGATATTCTAACTCTGGAAATTTTACATCCCCCATTTCATCAGTGGTTCTGGCATACTCCTCAGGAGTAGGACAGAGTGGATATTTTGACTCTACAGATTCTTCATTACCCTCTTCATTTGTTGTTCTCAAGAGTGTCCTAGGATTGCTTGATGATGGCTTTCCATCTTCATTAATGGTGTCCCTTACAATCCTCTAGATTAGACGTAAGTGAAAACTTTGATTTGGAATTTCTTCTCTATCATGTCTCTTCATCATCAATATATAATCCTTAGGATTAAGAGTAAGTGGTATAACTGGCACTTGATTTACAGAAATTTCATTTTGCTGCGCCTCATCAATTTTGTTCTCATCATCTTTAGGATTATGAATAAGTCGATTTTTTGACTCTCTATTCATGGTGAACGAACTCTCATTATATTCATCATTCTGAATAGAGTTGTTACGTGATGAAGATGTTGATGTTGTACAAAGAAAAACTTTTCTATCAGAAGAAACCATGGCTTTCAACAAGAATAGGTTGAATGATACAAATTCCTCTCGCACTTACAATATAGAAGAATGATCTAGTACTTCAAATTTTCTCCAAAAAAAATTCGCTAAAAAATTTCCCTCCAAAAATTTCATAAAAACTTTCCTCTCCAAAATTTATCACTATATTTATAGAGCAAATATTAATAATCAAAAATATATATTTACTTATTTAATAAATCATATGTTGAAATATTTTTACCATATTTATATCTTCAAAGATCCACAAAATATTTCTATCATGGATGCTTCAAACTAAAATAATGTTTTTTATTTGAATGATTTAACATTCACTAGATGTAAGTATTGAATTATAAGTAATATTATTGTAATACCACAAAGTGTAAAGCAGTTGAATCATTTGAACTATTTTAACTATAATTAACTACATGTAAATATTTAAATTTTAAATTTTAAACCTACATTATATTCTTCTAAAATATATTTCAAAATTTCTTAATAAACTATTGGTCTTGAAATATTTCACCATACTTTCTAGTCAAAATATCCACAAAAGACTCCTTTCATGCATGCCTTCCAAACTAAAATAATTTTCTTATTTGAATGATTTAAGATTGACTATAATAACTACATGCAAATTTATTAACTATTTTAACTATAATATTAACTATATTTAATTACATGTAAATATTAACTAAAATATTAACTATGATAATTACATGTAAATATTAACTATGATAACTACATGCAAATATTAACTATTTTAACTATAATATTAACTATAATTAACAACATGTAAGTAATTCGTATTTTAATTTTTAATCTCAGATTATATTTGAATTATTCAACATTCAGTACATGTAAAGATTAAATAAAATATTAACTATGATAACTACATGCAAATATTAAGTATTTTAACTATAGTATGAACTATAATAACCTAAATGTAAATATTTTAAGTTTGAAATTTTAATCCCGTATTCGTTAAACAGTAAACCAATCAGACAATATTCACTATTTAAAAGGAATAATTGTTTCTATTCATCGCATCACATCAAGTTTTCTGGTATTTGTTAGAGCAAATTTCTGGAGGTGTTGCGTTGGCATTGGTAACTTCGTGAGGCATTGCATTGGCATTGGAGGCGTTGTGTCGCTATTGGTAATTTTGTGGAGGTGTTGCATTGGCATTGGTAACTTCGTGAAGGCATTGCATTGGCATTGGAGGCATTGTGTTGCTATTCGTAATTTTGTGGAGGCGTTGTATTGCCATTGGTGACAGCAGCTTTTTGCATTTCAAAGGTTAGTTTTCCTTCTATTCTGTCAATTTAGAGACGATTTTGGGAAAAATCTGTTTTTCTATAGTTTTTTTGTGTCCAAAAACTACTTTTTTAAGGTTTTTAGGTTCAAAAACCTTGATTTTTTTATATTTTTTTAGTGAAGAAAATGCAAAAAAAAACTAAATTTTTTAGGATTTTAAGAACAAAAATTTAGATTTTTTTTCTTTTTTAAGACTTATAGGTTCATTTAGACAGAAAAATCCATAAAACGACCATGAACATAAAAAATAAAAATAAAAAATAAATAAAAAATAAAAAAAAGATAGAAAGAAAGAAAGAAAGAAAAGAGAGAGTAATATTATAACATTTTTTATTTTTTATTTTTTTATCATAAATATATCAGTGATTTCATTATTTAATTTTTTTTTTTTTATTTGAGAATTTTTTTATTTTATATTCTATTTTATTTTATTTTTTTAATTTTAAATCTTTGTTTTATTCTTTTAATTTTTTTTTTTTTCTTTTATTGTTTTGTTATATATATATATATATATATATATATATATATATATATATTTTAATTGTATTGTGATATAGTTTTTTTTTTAAATTTATTATATATATATATATATATATATATATATATATATATATATATATTTTTTCTCTGATGAGTAAGACTAAATCTATTAGGTAAAGAAATATAGTACAATCAGAGCTTGCATAAAAGCGAAGCAAGAGAGCAAGGGAGCCGGAAATGATAGACTATCAACCTCGGCCCCCATGAATATCCAAGACATAAGCAAAAATAACGGAAGGTACATAAAGTCAAGAACTAGACTAGGGAGTCGACCCAGAATGGGTGGCTTCTCCTAATCGGCATTTTTTCCCTTTCTTTTTACTGACTGTGACCCAGCCATTGAGAGCTTGCTGGACGGGAACCACCTGCAAACTGATCTGTGCAGAAGGAGGTGTCTCCTTATCTGAATCTGAGGATGACGACTCATGAGTGCGCTTCTGCGAAGTCGGAGGAGCCGTGGGGTCTGCCGGGCAAGCTGGTGGCGCGTCCCTAGGGGGGTTCTGATTCTCCTCTTCCACCTCTAAATCCTCCTCATCAAAGCTAGATAAATCTAAGTTAATTTATTATATTGTTATATTAAAACAAATGTTATTTTTTAATATATATATATATATATATATATATATATATGATGTTTAAAAACCAAACATTATTGTGATTTAATAAATTGTTTTTTATTTTTTATTTTATTTGTTATATTTTGAAAAGAAAAATAAAAAATTATTAATAAATAATGTTTTAATAATTATATTATATTAAATAAAATAAAATAAAAATTGAAATTTAAAAAAAAAAAAATTTAAAAACAAAATAAAAATTTAAAAAAAATTAAAAATTAAAAAATTAAAAATTAAAAAATTAAAAAAATTAAAAAAATTAAAAATTAAAAAAAAAAACCGCGCGCGACCCACTCGTTGGGCGCCAGGGGGATCGGCCCTCGGCCAAGGCGGGGCCGGGAGGCGGGCTGGGTCGCCCCCGTGGCGCCGCCCGGCCGGCCCCCGGCACCCAACGGGTGGGCCTGCGCGCCCCAGCCCGCCTCCCGGCCAAGGCGGGGCCGGGAGGCGGGCTGGGCCGCCCATGTGGCGTCGCCCGGCCGGCCCCCGGCGCCCAACGGGCAGGCCGCGCCGCTATTCATTTTTTTTTTTTAAATTTAATTTTTTTATTTTTATTTTTTTTTAATTTTTTAATTTTGTTTTTTAAATTGTTTTTTTTTAATTTGGTTTAACAAATTTTTTTTTAATTTTGGTTTTTTTTTTTTTTTTTTTTAAGAAAACATTTCTTAATTTTAATTTTTTTTTAATTTTATTTTGCTCTTTAAATTTTTTTTTTTTAATAATTTGTTTTAATAAAACAATTAAAAGTTCATAGAAACATTGTTATATATAAATAATAAAAAAAAATTGTTATATAATATAATAAAAACATTGTTAAATAATAATTGTTAAAATTTTCAAAATATAACAAAAATATATATATATATCGAAAAAAAGAAAAATCATTAAACAACAATTATGTTTTGTTTTTAAACATTATATAATTAAATAAAAAAAAAATACAATATAATAAATTTAAAAAAAAACATTTGTTTTAATATAACAATATAAATTAATTAAAAAAAAACTATATAACAATACAATTAAAAAAATAAAAAATTATATAATATTATAACATTTGTTATAAATAGTTAGTAACTTTTTTGTTTTTTTTTAATATTAAACAAAAACTAAAGTTTGAAAATACTAGTTTATTTTTTTTTAATTATTTAATACAATTTAAACACATTTTTAAATTTTTTATAAAATGTATTCAAAACATATTATATAGATATATATACATATGATTTATAATATTTTGTTTTTAAATGAAAATTTTTATAGTTAATTTCACTACTTTAATTTCAAACTATTTAGTTTTAGAAATAAATTTCGTTTACTAAATTTATTTTATCCGCAATATTTTTCCATTAACTAATATATATATATATATATATATCAGGAAAATGGCATCAAAAAAGATTTCTGTGAATGTTTCTGCACCTAGGGCAGCAGCTCCCAAATCTACGGCAACAACTCCCAAATCTACAGCTGCAGCTCGACACACTATGGATACAACTCCCAAATCTAAAGTTGCAGCTGGACGCACTATGGACACTGTTGGACGCAATAAGGATATTGTTGCACACACTAATAAAAGTCAAGCAAGTGGGGCACCATGTTCATTAAAGCTTATTTCTGATTGGAAGAACGCCGAGGAAATAGATAAAACCGATTTCTCATGGTATCTTGAAGACAGTGAAATGGAGGCTGATATACACATCTATCTGATTTGTGGTATGATTGACTTAAATGAGCCATATGATGTGATGGGTAGAGTACGAGACATATGTATGGTCCCGAATACAAACACTATTTATGTTCTTGCAAGGAAGGCTCAGAAACGTGAGAAGGTTAGATATCGTCTATCAATCGTCAAGTACGACACAGATGAAATAACTTCAAAATTTTCTTAAGAAATAGAAAGCAACATTGCAAATAACATTGTAAGTATGCTTATTTTTATTTCCTCTATGCATTATTGTAAGGATGATTCAATTTTTTATAAATTATTGATCATTGACATGTTTTATTTTATTTCATAGGATTTTGTGCCGGGTCTTTCAAACATGTTTGATAGTATTTATATGTTGGTGCCAAATGTTATGGATGTGATCAAAACTTTCCACAAAGACAAAGCAGAGGAAAGGAGATTGAAGCAAAGAGCAATAGCTCGTGACACTGCAATAGTACAAAGAGGGGATCAACCAAGAGTCACTAAGGTGGGTCAATCTAGTAAACTTAAACATGTTTCTTTTGAAGGTGTCGAACATGAAACATAAAATTATGATAGAATTAGTGAGGAGGAGATGAGAACTATTGTGCAAAAGGAGAAAACAGATCAGACACCAAAAAGAAAAATTGCCAAAGATCTCTCTCTTCTACCTCATGAATGAGAGCTTGTTTATAAAAAAACTGATATGTTATCCAATAAGACTAGGAAATCAAATATTGGTGAACCTGTAAAGGTCGTGAGCAGCAGTGAAGAACAAATTGAAAGCTCTTACGAAAGCAGAGAAATCATAACACCAGGTGCTGAGTTAGAGGATGGCATTATTAAAACAAAACAAAAGGTTATTCGACAAGAGTTGAGGAAGAATAAATTAATTCTTGGTGGCCAAACATTTGAGCTTAATGTTAACCAATTTTATGGCCCAGATGAAGGACAATCTCAATATCAAATTAGAAAGGCCCATCACCTACATGTACATAATCTGAAAACATTGTTCAGGTTCAATCCATATGCGCATGTGGTGGGTTCTTGTTGATCCATGTCAGGTTCCCAACAAACAAGCATTTGACAAGACAAAATGTTTTGATTATAAATATTATGTAATTGGAGGGAACCATTCAATAGAGGCTAAGAGACAATTGATTGCAGAATATCCCAATAACTATCTTTTTTAAACAGTGAAATGCATCATTTACGCTGGCTTAACAGAAATGGAATCAAAGTTATTGGCATGGGATCATAATGCAGATAATGAGTACAGAATGAAAATGACTTTCATCCAAAGGGTCAAATTTATTCATAATGAATTCATAGAAAAATGTCGTGGGGATAAGACACAAGTTAGTGTAGCATTTCGAAATGAATGTTTAATGGAAACAGGTTATCAAATTGATGAAAAAAAAGCAAAAGATGGAAAATTGAATACAAATCTCTTCAGAGGCACAGATAACATTTTTCAGTTGGCATTTAGAACTGGGGAGGTATGGGATTTGATTGATGAGATTTTTGATCGGTAGGAGAATATTTCCATAAAAAATCAGAAGGTTAGAAAGAATAAACCCATGATATGTACCAACAGTAAGGGGGGTCCTGAAATGAAGCAGCTTCCAGAGGATATGACTATTACACCTTGGAGAACAATGCAAGGTGTGAAGGATGATAAATTAGTCAAATCAGTATTAGCCCGTGTGAAGTCGGGTGAATTATCAATGGAAGAAATGTGTGTAGGATTTCAAAAGTAAGTTTCTTGAATTATTTCTTTCATTATAATTTTCTTTTAAATAAAACATAATGATGTTGGTAGAATTTGTTATACATGTCAATATATTAACGTTTTTAACTTGATTTATTTAGTCAGAAAATTTTTATGAAAATACAAGAACACGTGGTTAAAATGTTGAATGAAGACAGTTGGGATGATGTTGTATGCAACTACCCAGAAGCAAGTTCTACATCAACACTAAAAGAGTTTTATATTGCATTCAATAAGGTATGTTGATTTATAAATTTATTTTATTCATATTTTAACTATTTTTATTTTATTACTTATACATATCTATATATATATATATATTTTTGTGTCATTAAAGATGTCGAAGAATGATGGAAATGGAGTACCAGATACTTTCAAAAGCTTTATTGAAAAAATTAAGATGGAGAACATGAGAAGGAAGCGTCTTATGAATGTTGAACTAGATCCTACTCTTAATCATTACATTTGGAATGGGCTCGACAGTTTCCAATATCAAATAATACAAGGTGACTGTGAAGACATTGCATCACTAATCCCTAAAAGGGAATATGGCCTAGTTATTGCAGATATTCCTCATGGTTTCAATTTTCCAGACATTGAATATGAAAGAGAACCATATACTTATCAAGCTTTTAGTAAAGTGGTTACGGGTTTTCAAGAAGTGACAACATCACCACTTTGGCGATTTGTGACATTTCATTCAGACACACAGTTTCCAATGTTATTAACAAGCTTCAAGGGTAAAGCAAACTCAAGGATGCAACTTACATTGTAAGATTTTGAAATTGTATGTTTGATTCCTCCTAAAAAAAATTATTCATGTAAAATTTAATTGAACTTTTACTATGTTATGTTACAGGAAAAAGTCAAATATTGTTTCTTCCGAAGATCAACCTATTATAAATGATTGTGAGTTCATCCATGTTGAATGTTGGACAAAAGACGATAGTTATAAGCATATTATTATGAATCGAGTAGATGGGAAGAGTCATAGTCAAGTATTGGTTTATGATGCAGTGGTAAGAAAACTAACATATGAGGATAAAGATGCAAAAGGAGATATAGTTAATATTTATCAAAAACCACAAGCATTGATTAACTATCTTATAGATCTATGTTCAAATGAAGGAGAATGGGTTTTGGATTTATTCTCAGGTTCAGGTAAGTTTTAATATAAAAATTTAAATTTAAATATTGTCTTTTTTACTTTTTATGTCTCCATACTAATTTTCTTACTTATTTTTTTTGTGCTTGATGATTAGGTACAACACTAGCATGTTGCCTACTAAAAGGAATAAATTGCATTGCCATTGAGAAAGACCCGGTTCAATGCAAATTTATTCAACAAAGAATTAACGCTCTTAAATTCCTTTCAGATGCGAAGCAAGAAGTTGGTTTGAGGAAAGGATATTTTTATGAATCATGTGTGGAAAAAAAAGCAAAGGAACCTCAACCACCATTATATGGAATGATTGGAAAGGGACACTTTGGAAGATTTGCTGACATGAAAGATCCATTAGAAGACGGCGATGATCAAAATGAAGAAGAAAATGCTGTGGAAGAAGCCATCAATGTTGTTCTAGATGATGTTGAAGATGTATTAGTTGATATTGTTGATGATGTTTAAGTTATGCTTGCAAACAAAGCTTATTTTTTAGAACTATTAATCAGTTTTACTTGTAATGTTTAGAATTTGATATTTTATGAGAACAACCCTTTTTTTTTGCAAAAAACATGTGATTGTTATTATTTTTTGACATAAAATTCAATAAAAATGTTGTTTTCTTAAGTTTTTTTGTTAAGATTCTCCCAAAAAATTAGTTTATTTAACATGTTTTTTTCAACAAAAACTCTATAAAAGTGTATTTTTTGCATTGGTATTTATATTGAAAATTTGTATTTTTTTTGTCATATGGTTCAAAATATTGGTTTTTTAGCGACAATTTTTTGATGTGCATTGAAAAATTATTTAACAATACATAAACATGTAGAAAATATAAACTTTAGAATATTGACCCTTTTTCCATCTTTTATGTATGTGAAAAAGTGAAGATATCATTACAAGTTTTTATTTTAAAAAAATTATTTTTTTTATTTTTAAAACACAAGTACATAAATGCACTTAAAAATAAACATCTCACAGAAGAAGAAGACATTAGAAAATTTATAGTGTCAAAATCAATCCTATAAAAAAACGTTGGTGATGATACACCACCACTATTCAAAATCGACATAAAAAACACCACTTAAAAAAAAAACAAAAAAAACAAAATGAAAAAAACTTAAAGTGCCAAAAACATGCTCAAAAATTTTTTTCTTGATTCTACATCGCCACTTTTTCAAAATCAGGGGTTTTTCTTGATACTTCAAAAAGTAGGTAACATTGTTTCAAGCACTGTTGTAACTTTACCTTGTGTGAGGCACCCTGCCATAGGTGCTCCCATTGCACGCACTGTTGTTGTCCATTGCCCACCATCTCCATTTTATATTTTGCAAAATGGTGGGAAAATTTAATTTTGCAAATTCTACAGCCAATATGCCTCCTCGACGGCCAAATGTATAGGTATTTTCCTTATTTTTACATAATTGAACCTTTTATACGATTAGTTTTTTAAAATAGCTTAAAATTCACCTTATTTAAAAAATAAATAAATCTCGTGCGGTGCACTCAAGTCGTTCAGCTCGCATCGGTTCGCGGTGCTGCCTGTAAATTTACAGGTCGCACCGCAATCGGTGCTAACGGTATCCGCACTGGTTATAGAGCGATACTGAAATGGTGCACCATGATTTTTTAAAATTAAAAAAAGTGCGGTGCGGTCGGTTACCCGGCCGCACCGTTGACAATGTCGAATTGCGGGAGTGCGGTGCATTGATGGAAATATCGCCCCGGGGCGGGTAATTTTTTCAGCGCACCGCATTCCGGAAATTCGACATGGTCAACGGTGTGGCCGGGTAAATGACCGCACCGTTGACTATGTAGCGATGTCAAGAGGGTGATGTACTTCCTAAACTATACACCCTGGGGCGTATAGTTTGGTCAGCGCACCACCCTCCCGACACTGGTACATATTCAACGGTGTGGTTTGTTATACCACTGCACCGTTGACCTTGTAACAATGCCAGGAGGGTAGTGCACTAAAAATTTGTAGGTGCACCGCCTCCGGTGCGCTGAAAATTTTCTGGTGCACCACCTCTGGTGCGCAAACAAAAAAATTACGCACCGTTACCGGTGCATGCCTGTTTTTTGTGGCGCACCGACTGTTTTTTTTTTTTTTTTTTCAAAAAAATTATATATATATATATATATATATATATATATATATATATTCCTAAATACATGTCTCATTTAATAAAAAAATTGTATTTAATATGTCAATCATTCAGCGATGTGAAGGGAGAGAAGAGAGGGAACAACAGCAACAACAATTGGACCAGTATAACATGGTTTGCTTGTGGGAGGCATGAGAGAGGGAGAGAGATACGTACCCTCGCCCTATTACAGCAGCTACCCAGTGGCTCCTAAGGCAGGTAGGCCTCCTCAAGTTCTATGAGGAGGCTACATCCCTATAGGGTCATGGTGTTCTTTTGTGACATCTTATCCACAGGTGGAATGTCCACCTACAGGCTTTCCGGGTTTGTCCTAACCAGTGGTACGCGCCCACTGAGGAGGACATCTATTTCATTACTGGCCTATCCAGGAGATAGGTGGATTTTCCCTCATTCCCAAAGGTCCCCGTATGCTATGCAACAAGGAGTCAGTTAGTGTACTCCCAGAGATACATTTGTGCAAATATATTGTCTCCTTCATATTTTCAGGTCTCCGGAGGTCAGATATGTATTGCTTCATTTGGTGGAGAGGAGGTGAGGTGCCTCTCACTATTTATTTCGACCATTGCACACCATACCAGCGACGAGCAACGCATTATTTTCCTACTTCTATTTTATGTTGATTCTTTATTACAGGAGCCACGACTTGTGAGGTGGTCTGCCATTTTTTTGTGACAGTTATGTACAACTTTAGATAGATGTCATGCCCAGGCACAAGGGAGGGTGAACTTCCCTTTTGCTTCAAAGCTATTTTTTTTATTTTTTGAGAGGTTTCCCGAGACGAGGCATACTTTTTTTCAGCAGCCTCATAGGCTAATGCTACATGTACGGATGCAGATGTGGGGATAGATGATGCCCAAGATGGTCGAGTTTGAGTTTTCCGTGAGAATATTGCATGATGCACTGGAGTTGCTAGCCAGTGTTGATGAGAATCCCTTCGTTTTGGTCCCCTATCCATATGCTGGTTTGGATTGGCGAGGGTGTGCCAACATCCTTCATAGATGATGAGCCACCAGATAATAGAGGTAATATTACTATTTTATTTAAATTTACTCTGACATGTTCTTTAACTTGTTTTTATTAAAATGTTTAATGAAATTGTATAATTATTGTTGTGTACTTATAAATATTTTGCAGACATTGGGTCATTTGATGGTGATGAGATACCAGTGCCACCAAATGATCTAGGTGTAGATCCTGATGACGATCAGGATATGGCAGATGCCGAGGATCAAGCTAGTGCAGACAGACCTGGTCCTCATGGTGCGCCAGCACTGCCTTTTTCTAGGCGTAGACCTGATAGTAGATTGAGGATGGAGTTGGGAGACCAACTCTGTGTACTTTTTGTAGAGGTGGGAGTCAGGTCTGCCACTTTGAGAGAGATACATATAAATTAAATATATTATTATCGAGTCGTTGCACCCAATCCCTAAGTTTAGTGCATCCTCTTCATCAAGCGGATAACGACCGGTTGCACCCTATTTCTCTCTGACTTGATCAACAACCCAACTGTTGTGGCATGTTTTTGGCATGTTTTATTTTAAATGATCAAGATAAGGCACACTTCTACCATTCAACCATCTAAATTATTTCTTGTCACTATCCCATTTCATCCTCTTTTGTTCATACAATGCGACCCACGGTTGTGTAACTTTGGAATTGTAAAGAACGAATTTATTAATTGCTTCAATTTCTGCATTAGCTGATGAAATCAAAGCGACATTATATAGTACATAGATATCAAAATATACATTATATCAAAGTTCAACATGAATATTTACTTTGTGTAAATTTGAAAAATTATAAGTCACTTACTCTTTATCAAGCACTTTTTCCATTTGTTTGGAGAAACTCCCCTTCTCTTTTGTCTTCATCCATTTCATCATCCCAAATCACCGCACCTAGTATGTTGTCGATCTTCTTGATGTACTCACTGGCATAATAGAAACACTCATACGACATGTACCCCTCTGCCATAGACCCCTCTGGTTTTTCCCTTTGTCGAAAAAAACCTTTCAATTTCTTCATGTACCTCTCTAAGAAGAACATCCAACGACAAGAAACCACTCCAACTAATTCAACCTCATCTACTAGGTGGATTAGAAGATGAACCTGCAAGTCGATGAAACTCATCGGCAGTTCCTTCTCAAACATACAAACAATCTCAACTATCTCTTGACGCCACCATGCAATGTTAGCCACATGAATCTCCTTTGACATGATCCAACATACAAATGCAGATAATTTAGATATGGCACATCCTAGGTCTTGAGGGAATTCAAGTTTCACACACCCACACACGAACAAAGGATAATGACACTGCAAAGTTATAAACACATGAAATAATATACAAAATTAGTTATTTTTTATGATCCCTGCATGGGATAAAATTTATTAATATAGCAAATAATCAAATCATTCTTTTGACATTATACGTACTCTTAGAAGATTCAAATGGTCATGCAATTTCAACCCCGACAAATGGTCATCCACAGTGAAGCAGCGTCGTAGTGAAGACTCATTTGAACATGGCACCCTCACACCCATTATAGCTTCCTTTTCCAAAGAAATATCATCTTTTTTTTAAATCCATGGGACATCACCTTCTTTGAAATACCATGACTTAGAGGGACCAACACCTGCCTCCGATCCTGTACTTTCTAATCGTCTTGGCCAATGTTTCTTTTTAGTTTTTGAAGTAATAAGATCTTTCCTAACATCCAATGCATCACTTTTTTTAGATGATATGTGCCTCCATAAAGAAGATGAAAAATTTTGAATATATGCATGGGATATAATAAGTAGGTAATCTTAATATGCTCCCAATATGGGAGGTTATAAAAGATAGATTTCCTTTTCATCCAAATGGGAAATTTCTCAACATAGGTGTCGAATAATTATGGATCATCGAACATAGGCTCCCCATTTGAATCGAACATTTCTATGAACTCCTTCTTCTCTCTCTCATATGCTCTAAGCCATTTAGCTGGTGTCGTTATTGGAGGCCTTTGGGTTCTCTCTCATTTACCATTGAAAGAGGATGCTTCTCTTCTGTAAGGGTGTTCTTCTGGGAGGAATACCCTGTAGCAATCATACACTGGCTTTCGTAGGTCGTTGGACCATCTAGATTTCAAAGAAGGTCCACAACATTTACATCCAAATTCCAAAATACCCTTTTGTTACAAGACATGCGAGATTATTGTATACAATTTATATGCATGGCACGTTAAAGAATATCATGAAGATCAGAACAATTACAACGAATTAAATAACTAATATGTGAAATAATATTGTTACGTATATAAACAAATCAATAAACATGTAATTTACGAGAGAAAACTCCTAAGCCTGGATAATCATGTGTCATGTAAGCACATATGACATACAGCGTAAAACTCCTCTCTTTTGTGATGGGTCTTGATACATCGTATACATTTATCCCATGCCATAATTCCTTCAATTCATCTACCAGTGGTTGTAAGTAGACATCCATATTTTTCACTTGTCTTCTACCAGGGACTATGAGAACCAACATAAGATTTTCATTATTCACGGACAACCATGGGGGGATATTGTTATTGATCACTACTACAGGCCAAACAGAATAGTTGGTGTTCTGGAGGGAATATAGGTTGATGCCATCCATGTCTATGCTGATTTGTAGACTGCGTACTTCATCCTTGAATTTTTTGGGCCATGTATCCTCTATATGCTTCATGGCTATTGAATCAGTTTGGATTCGCATAACTCCCAACTCACTTCTATGTGAGGCATGCCATCCCTGCAACATAGATAATTCCTTGCAACGAAAGAGCCTTTGAATATTTGGGATTATAGGCATGTGCCTCAATATCTTAAAAGGAGGACCACGTGATTTACCCTTCTTTTTTATTTATCATACCTGTCATGCCCACATTTCGGACATATCTCTTTGTCTGCATATTCACCTCTATATAGAATACAATCATTTGGAAATGCATGATATGATATGTACTCAACACCCAACATTTTCAATAATTTCTTTGCCTCTTCGCAGCTACCGAGCAAGACATTATTACTCAAAAGAGCCTTATCTTTGAATAACATGTAGTTGGTGATCATGGAAAATATTAAATGTACATTAATTCCGAAATAATTATTAAAATTCATAAAATTGACCATTTGTAATGTTCATTGTGTGGTTATATTTCTCAAATTTATATAAGGGAGGACTTTATGGTAACTTACCTAAAAATTTCTGAGAAACATGCATTCAACAAGCCAAACTTTGCTTTCAATTTGTACAATAACATCGTTGTCCCCAACTGGGTAGACTTTGACTGACCGCCAGGTCCAAAGAGAGGGGTGGTGGAAGCAAATTTAAGGCTTTCGAAAAAGGTGTCAGCGATATGAGCATCATCCCCTAGCTGATCATCGTTTTGGAATGCATCTAAAAACATTGTCTCCATGGCAGTCGTATCCCTTAAGTAATCATCCATACCAACCTCTATTTGATTGCCTCCATTTCCAACTTGTGAAGAACTACTATTTTTGTAGTCATTCCTAATTGGTGAAACTAGACGTAGCGGGAATTGAATCGGTGGTCAATTCAACCTTTCTTCGTATCGTTCCTCTCCGATTTTTTCTCTTAATCCACCCTTATCTCGATTTTACATTGTCGTGGGGTGCAACAGAAGATGGTAGGTAGGTCGCTCATCATCACTAGAATCATACTAATTTCAACAAATATATTTGAACATGATTAGTAAAAAATCTATGATATCAATTAGTAAGAACATTGACAATGCATGATTAATTTTTTTGACGTTGAAATAATTACATTAATATACCAAACAATTATTATTACCATCATTGTCCTGGGATTGTGGCTAGAAGATGCAATATTTTTAAAATTGGCAAGTTGAAGTGGTTGTCCATTTTCATCTACCAAATGCACCTTGCGGTATGCGACTCCTGATAAGAGCTTCTGACGTTTTGGAGTTGTTTGAATATTTTGTGAATCTGAACTCGATTCTGAATCTGCACGAACCTACAAATTTTTATACATTATAAATTTTATTAAGCTGATTGACATGGATAAAAAACATAAATTCAATTAAATAATGAAAATATAAATAAAATCTGAAGTAAATATTACGTCTCGAGATGAATAGGGAGAACTCCACGATGGACTTTGAGAAATATTATGGAACGAGCTGGATTTTGAAGAATTGTCCAATCGATATAATTATGATATTTTCTCTCTGCATTTGAGCAAAATCAACAATAAATTTTAGTGCACACACCTAAAAGTAATTTCGGTGCCTTAAAAATGGACTTATTGTTATTGGTTCTTATGTACAGATAACTGCACCAGTGTGTTTTAGTTACTACGCACCGGTGTCGTGTTATTAACTGACGCACCGGTGCAGTGTTATTAATTGACACACCAATGAAGAAAAGTTGCAAATAAAAAAAATGCAACTTTATTTTTTTTAAGTGAAAAAAAATTGGTAAATTGAAAAATGGGCGGAAAAATATTTTTGAAAACCTAATTTCATAAAACAATTCTTTAAACGCTAAACACTTTTCATTATTTCACTATTTTTGCAAAAAAATTCAGCCATCGATTTGCACGAGACATACCTGGATCAAGAGAGCACGAGAGCACTGTGGAGCAACAAAATACACTGAAATAGAACTATTCAGAGAATCAGAATTCCAAACCTCTGGTGATTCAAACCCTGTAGCATTGAATTTCAAACGATCTCGTGATTAAATTTTATTTTATTTTTACATTTTCTACAGTATTATTTTACGCAGGAAGTAAAAAATTTAAATTTTTTGTTCATTTTCAAAAAAAAAAACAACAATAACAAAAAACAAAAAATCCATTTTATCATAAACCCTTCATTCTTTTTGTTTCTTCCCTTGCTTCTTCATGTTTCTGTGATTTTAGAATTAGGGATTTTCATTTTATATTTATAGGGTTTGTATTTCTATATATATAGGCCTATGACATCTAACCCACGGGACGACTTGCATAGTCGGATCCCAATCCATGTCATCCCTTGCGTGAATTTTTAAAAACTGAATTATTTTAATTGGTGTGCCCTGCATAACCTAGCGCACCAGTGCGCCCTGCGTAACCTAGCACATCGGTGTACTGGCTTATCACAACGCACCGCTCATGTACTGTTTGATAAAAAAATTAAAAACAATTTTTTTTAATCTTTGCACCATATGTAAAATAGGGCACTGATGCGCCATTTCATTATAGCGCACCGTGCACTTACTGTTTGGAAAAAACAAATTTTTATTTTGTGTTAATCGGTGCACCATGTAACATATAACGCACTGGGTCTCCTTTTTGATAGAGAGCATCGTACGTTGGTTGCGTGTTTGCGCGGGGCATTTATAAGAATAGGCCGCACCACCCCCTCCACGACACCATATGCTACAAAAACTAACACTACATGATTTTTTATTATTTTTTCTGTGTTATTCGGTGTGGTGGTTAACATATAACGCATTGGTGCTCCTTGTTGACATAGAGCACCATACGGTGTTTTATACTATTTTGGCGGTACGTTTATAAGAACACAACGCACCAATGTCGATGCGTACACTATGAAAAGCGCACAAATTTCTTAATATATTTTTTTTTACTTGAAAATTTGATGATTTATTTATAAAATATATTAATGAATGATATGGTACAGGTTTTATATTGATAAATAAATGGCTGACAAGAGATCAAGTAACAAAATACTGATAACCCATCAAGAAAAGCAAAAAAGACAAGTTCTTTGTAAATTTTTTACAAAAAATATTATTTTTGAACTATATGTAAGTTTAACTAATATGTATTGTTTACTGTGTATCATTCAAAGCCACAAAATGATGAATCTTGATAAGATTATTTCTAATCTAGAACCAAAAGAGCGTAAAAGCTTGATGGAAAAATTTCAAAATGATGAATGAGGTGAATGAAAAAATACTATCGATCCAATATGAGTCCCTTTTTTTAATTTTTATTAATAATATACTAAAATTATTAGATAACATGTTTCAAACAATATATTAATTCACATTATATGTTTAATTTTCTACATGAACCAATAACTTAGAAAAAGGAATGTTGTTCTAAGAAAAGAAAAAAAATAGAACATGCAAATGAACATGAATTGCTCCTTAGCTCATCTGGACTGGTGCTGAAGGTTAACGAAAGGGGAAAAAAAATTTACAAAAGTTTTATGGATCTATTGGAACGAATGTATAGATGTTATTTCCACTTATAATACAAAAATTAATCCAATGATTCCAAGAACCAAATTTTATCTAAACTACAGGAGGAGTTTCCAAAGAATTGGTCAATGAGACATGTCAGACTCTTAATAGAAAAAACGTACAACAACAAAAAAGAAGGAATGAAAGATTAATATTCCTTTAAATGTTTTTTCTATAATTATTTATAAATATATCATTTGTAAATATCACTTTTGTTACATTTTCTTTTCATATATCAATATAAAAATTAAATAGTTTATTTCCATATTACATTTTCAGGAAGATTATGAAAATTTCAAAACATGAACGAGTTGATATCATAAATATGCCAGTAGGAATGTCCAAAAAGGTGTACAAGGAGATGGTCAAAGAAATGGACAAAATTGCATCGCAGGAGGAGCCATCTCAACAACAATGTGCTTCAAATGTAATATGTAATCATTGAATTTTTCGATCATTAGATACAATAAATAAACAATTTAGCATTAAATATTAATTTTCAAGTATTTTCTTGTAGAAAAGAAAAGAAAATGGAACCCATTCAACACATAAAACGAGACAACAAGGAAGAAAAGGGTTGATATCTAAGCTTGTGAGTAATTGTTACTTCCTTATAACAACTTAACTAGATTTCATTTTTGTATATTTTAAGTTGTTTTACAAAAATCATCATTTAATGTCTTCAAACAGGTGCTAACATACAAAGAAGAACCATCAGACGAATTGATTTTCATTGGGTTAAATATGGGTTGTGATTTTATGTTGGCATATCATAAATTAATTGTGGAATTTGAAAGCATCTATCGATCTTGTTTTACTTAGCTCCGTCTATAATTAATAGAACAAAAAATATTTTGTATTCAATATATGATTTGTTATGGAGCATAAAACTTGCAGGAAACAAAGTATGGAACTGCGCCAACAGATGAAATCTTGAAAGATGGCATGAAATTAGGTTTTGAAAGAATGTGTATAGTTCATGAGTCAATTGTTACTATGGTACGTCATTTCTTTTCGATTTACAATTATGTATATTATTTAATATTGAAATTTTCATTATTCTCGCCAATGTATATACAATCATTACAATTTATTTTTATGTTTGTAGATGGAAGGTGAAGAAGAAAAAAATAATCAACACCGTGAACAAAACATTCCTCAAAATAACCCAAGTCATGGAAGTAGCTCGAGTAGTGACAACAATTCAAGTGAAGAATGATGATCATTATGTTTGGATATCAAAGCAAGGTGTTTTATTTTTTAAAATATTTGTCTATGAAATCAGACATTTTGTTTAATGTAATGGACATAGTGTCCCAATTTAAAGACAAAGGGATACCAATAATTGTCCCATTTTGTATGACAAACATTGTCTTATTCATATATATATATAATAAAATATGTTTTAATATTCTATTTTGTTCTCCATTATCGTTGTGAAATGTAACACCACAAATTAAATTTATGGATGATTAAATATTATAATGAAGAGATGTGAAATTTGATGATATGATATAAAAAATTAATCCAAACATCACAGTCAAATGCACAAATAAAAATTTAATTGATATGAATATTGCTATAAGATATGTGTCATCTTTTGATGAATAATGAATTTTAAAAAAATCACAATAATTATGATATGATATAACAAATTAATCCAAACATCACATTCAAATGCATTAATAAAAAATAAATTAATATGAATACTGTTATAAGATATGTGTCAACTTTTTATGAATAATGAATTTTAAAAAATAACAATAATTGCACTGTCAAGGTCAATGTTTCTAAAAAAATAAAAAATGAACACCAGTGCATGTCATTTACTGTACACCGGTGCGTTTGTATGATACAGTGCACCGGTGTGTTTCTACAACCTATGGGCACCGCACAAATACCAGTACCAATTATAACTCTCGATGTGTTTGTGCGATACTGTGCACCGGTGCGTTTATGTGAGACTACTCACTGGTGCGTTTGTATGACCTATGGGTACCACACAAATACCAATACGAATTAGAACAATCGGTGCATTTGTGTGATACTACGCACCAATGTGTTTATGTGAGACTACTCACCGGTGTGTTTATACGACCTATGGGCACCGCACAAATACCAATACAAATTAGAAAAATCGGTGCATTTGTGTGATGTTGTGCACTGATGTGTTTCTATAATACTACGAACCGGTGCATTGATACGACCTATGGGCACCACACAAAACCAAATACCAATTAGAATGGCCCGGTGCGTTGTATCACCTACAATGCACCCGGTGTGGTTTTATACCTTTACGGCTCGGTGCATGCACTTTCGACCGCCCCGAGCCGACCGTCTAAATGACGCATACCAGTGCGTTGACACCTGAGTAGTGCATCGATGAAAAAAACATCCGTAATAACCTCCGGCCGCCCAGTTTTTTTATTTGTGTTGAAATTCCATTAGAAGCTCTGCCAAAACCTCCGTTACCGAAAACGGATGTTGTAGAAAATATTTTTTTGACAATTTTGGCCAATTTTATAACACTAAAAACCTCCTTTATAACCTCTGCTAGAGGGTCTTTTCCTTGTAGTGTAAGGTAGACTCTAAAAAAATTAAAACCATCAAGGAATGGAAAATTCCCACAACCTTTAGGCATATTCGAGGATTTCTTGGGTTCAAAAGGTATTAGCACAAGTTTGTTAAGGATTATCAAAAAATAGCAGCACGTATAACAACATTACTACAAAGAGATGCATTTTTTTGGACTCTAGAAGAAACTAAGGCCTTTGAATATCTTAAAGAGGAAATGTGTTGAGCTTTAGTCTTAGCTACATTAGAATTCACAAAAACATTTATTGTTGAATTTGATTCCTTAGGAAATGGCATTCGTGCTATTTTACTTCAAAAAGGAAGACCTATTTCTTTTGGAATTCGTCCATTCAAGGGAAAATATTTACACAAACCTATTTATGAGAAGGTAATGTTGGAAATACTACATGCCCTGAAGCAATGGAGCCCTGATCTAATGGGAAGACACTTCAAGTTAAAAATAGATCATGATAGTCTTAAATATTTCTTGGAACAAATATTATATTCAGGAGAGCGGAAAAAATGGGTCACAAATATGTTGGGTTTTGACTTTGAAATCGTCTATAAAAAATGGGAAGAAAAATTATGTCGCATATGCGCTCTTAATAAGGGATGAGGATGTGGAGGCATTTATCAGTGCCATTTCTATTATCCAACCTGATTGGATAACTGAAGAAATGTATGAAGGGAAGAATAAAGAAGAGGTGTGGAAACTCATTCAAAAGTTGCAGTAAGATCCTGGTGCATTTGATACATTTATCTAGAAAAATGATTCATTGTGGTACAAATATCTCTTATATCTATGTAAGAAGGCCTAACTCAAACAAAAGGTTCTTTTGGAATTTCACACCTCTCCTATAGGAGGGAACTTAGTATTTTTAAAAACTTACCACAGGGTCAAGAAGGAATTTTTGTGGATGGACTTAAATTTGATATTCAAAATTTTGTGGCAAAATGTTTGGTTTTCTAAAAAATAAATTTGAAACAAGTAATACCCCGAGTATTTTAAAACCATTAGTCATTCCAAGTGAGTATTGGGAGGAGGTATCAATGGATTTTATCAAAGGTACATACCCAATTTCAAAGGAAAGAGAGTCATCATGGTGGTCTTTGATAGACTTAACAAGTATGCACAATTTTGTGCACTATCTCATCCTTTCAAAGCCAATACATTCACTACAACATTTGTGGAAACAATTCAAAAGATACATGGAAACCCAAAGATTAATGTAAGTGAGAGATATCCCATTTGCACTAGAAATAATTAGACAAAATTACTTTCTTGTCTTGATACTCAATTAGCTCATATCTCATCTTATCATCCTCAATTTTATGGGAAAACTGAGATAGTGAACAAATGTTTGGAAGGATATTTTTGTTTCTTTGTATCTGATAAACAAACATAATGGGTTAAGTGGTTTCCTATGACACAATGGTGGTATAGCACTTCATTCCATACGGATATAAAAATCACCCCATTTATGGTGCTTTAGGGATATCATACACCATTCATCACATCATCTCTAAGAGACAATTCTAAGGTTCAAGCAATGGAATATCGCATCAAGCATCAACAACAATTTCTACAACTCTTAAAGGATAACCTAACTCTAGCATAGAATTGAATGAAGCAACAAGTAGATCATCATCGCAGTGAAATAATTTTTATATGGGAAATTTGGTATTTTTGCAGCTAACCATGCAAAAAAACATCCCTCAAGCAAGCTAAGAAGGATAATAAATTGTCACCGAAGTACTATGACCCTTACAAAGTGTTAAAAAATATTGGTACTGTGGCATAAAAATTTGAGTTGCCTGCATCTTCGCACCCCATTTTTCCATGTTTCATGCTTAAAGAAGGTTATAGGTGATAAGATCCTATTTCAAAATATATTTCCAGAATATTATGAGAAAGGAAAAATCACATTGGAGCCTAAAGTAATCACAGAAACAAGAATCCAATAACTACAAAATCAAACAATTTCAGTGTATCTCAATAAGTGGAAGAACTTACCTTCTGAAGATTCTACATGGGAGGATGACTATTTTATATAGAAGCATACAAAACTACTCAAGTGTGAGGACAACACTTTTTTGAAGGAGAATGGTATGTTAGGTCCCTATAATACTAGTGTAGACCCTATATTGTTATTTTTTCCCCATATAATCCCACTATTTTTATTGTTTTTCCCTTACATAATTATTGTTATGTAGGCCCTAATTATATTTTAACAATTTAGACACCTGTATATAGCAAGGAGGTCTTGTTATTTGAATCATCCAAAAATTATTCATTTATGTGATGTAAAGGGAGTTTTCCCCCTCCAGGTGGCTTATTATCAAGTCGTTGAACTATATTTATTATGTTTCTATGTTATTTTGATCTGGATACTTAGAGATCTATCCATCCTAAGTGATGCTCTAGGAGAAAAATCCTAGTGGCATTGGATTCAAAATCCAAACAATCTATGCGGTAAATTTTGGAGAAGAAAATATGCTCCCAAAGCTAAAGAATAAAAAGAAAACTTATTAGAATGGATAAATAAATTGAGGGCTCAAAAGTTTTCAATATCTCCTAGAGTAATCACAACTTCATCAAAACCACAAATTTTGGGAAATTATAAATGGACAATCATCCCTCTTCTAGGAAGAATCCTAGCAACAATTAAAAAATAAAATATCAAGAGGCCTTATTCACCTTCGAGAATCAATTATTCCCAAGGACACACTTTGGTCTCACACTATTGGGTAAAGAATCTACTGGACATGGGATCCCCTCGAAGAAAGCAGCAGAGAAGGACTTCGCAGATTGAGGAGCGGAGCGCAGAGGGAAAAGTCTATTTTGAGTCATTGGGGATTTGGGGTGGGTAAAATCCCCTTATTATGTAATGGAATGGGATAATTTTGTGAACGTTGGAATCCTCCCATGGTTTTCGAAGCATGGTATTGTAAATTCTAAACCTATAAAATGATTCTAGATAGAAGTCATAGAAAGAAAACAATCTTAAACGATAGATCTAATTAGATGAATTTGGATGTAAGATTTTTTTGACTCAGAGTTTGTGTTTTGGGTTAGAGGAAAGGTTCCTAGAGTTGTGTATGTGGAGACCTTAGGAAGTCTGCATTTTTGTGCGCAGACCCCTATAGTTGTGTGCGCAGACCCCTGTAGTTGTGTATGCAGGACCTTGCAGCTGTGTACGCAGGGTGGAACTGAATGTATGAGAAGGATCTCGCTATTAATGAAATAATTGTTGGATTTTACTTACTATTTATGAATGTCTATGTTGAATAATGGTTTTTTATCTGCAATTGAATAGCATGGACTGTTTTATGGTTGTTTACTTTATTTAATGCATAAATAAGTAAGATCACGCAGTCTATTAGTAGGTTCAACAGATGTGTTGAACAACGCTTGTATTATTGGTAGATCTGACCTGCGAAGCTCTGTTAAGAATGAAATGACCTAAATCCATGATCCTCTATCCCTCTAGATGCAAAAACCGGGTTCTAGCATCCCCCTATATTGCCTCGGGTGAGACTCTGATCTGCGCAAGTAGGTCATTGACAAAAGGGCTGGTAATAGTTAGTTTTGTTGGACTACGCAGTCACTTTGAACCTAGGTATAGGCCCCATCAAGCCAAAAAATGGTTCTGTTTCCGGTATCGGGACCTGACTAAGAGATAGTTGGATGTGGAATTCATCTTAGCAAGATATTGAAGATTGGGTAAGTCTAAAAGAAAGTGAGTATGTTGTGCAAGAAAACATAAACCTGTGCATCTCTAATGAACATTGGCTACTGAAGTATATTTATATAGATTAGTACGAGATATTTTTTGCATCTTTTTCTAGTGATATGTACGAGTGGATATCAAGACTAGCCATACAGACGGGTCGGTTCAATAATAATCTAACTGCATGGACCCCAGACTTGATTGAGAAGATGAAAAATTCTGATAACTAGATCATGAGGGTTGTTGATTATTGGATATACAGTATCCTTGGATGGTTCATCATAGAGTTCATGATCAAGAATTTTGTTTCTTATAGCGAAGAAGAGTGCAAGTTCTTCAAAGGCCCTAGAGGTAAGTACCTGAATTCACTGAAGTTCTCGATTAGAATGCTATTGTGTGAAAAGGGTATATTACGGATGTGCTTAGATTGATGTTTGAATAAAGAGAACCAGGTGTTATGCATAGCGGTAAAAGAATCATAACAGATTGGGATACTTACGTTGAAACTAAATATCGTATGTTGTTTGGGTCTGAAGAAACAAAAATCAACCCTGCTACCCCGAGAAGTCTAAGATTTGAAAGTTAGCAAAGCACTACGGAGATTCCCCAGCCTTCCACCCCCATCATCACCTCATCCCATTATGTTCTTCCACCTCCAACTCCACCTCCCCCATTCACCATGGCCCAAACCCCAAAGATGCCTGTGTTCAAGGAATCGGATGGTCCATAATAGTTTTTTTTTGTTGCAAAAGCGATATGGAGTTCACAAAATATTACAGATGAAAATATGATGAAAGCGCAATTGGTTATCGCGATGCAAGATAAAGAATTTTCTTGGAACATGAAATATGTTACGATGAATGAAAATTCTTCTTTGGCTAAGATAAAGATCGCATTGAACATTGAATTCAAGAAACATAAGTCACAGTCCTAGTGTATCGCATATATCATAGTGATTAAGCAGCTAGCTACTGAGACCATATGGGAGGTAGATCAGCGATTTAAGAAACTGTTGAGCCAAATTAATTTCAAGATATTGGATGAATAACATAGAGAATGGTTCATTTTTGCGTTCTTACCTCATCTCAAATTTCCATTATCACAACAGAAGATTTCTACTCAGGTTGAAGCGTTGGAGATCACAATGAAGCTTGAAGCTTCGCCAGTAGTTGAGACAAGCATAAGAGTGCAACAAATTCAGACTCAGCTAGAGAGCTTGCATATGGAGCTCCAGTATCTAAAGAAGGGAAAGGAGGTTCGATATGATATAAGGTCGGAATTCTAGCGTATCAAGTGCAAAGCATTGGGTCACTATGAAGAGCAGTGCCCTGTTTATAGAGATTACTTGGCGCTGGGTTGCCGAGTCCATTGAAGCCTGGATGGAATGCAAGGCCAAGTGTAGGGCCCCGTGTATGGTGTAGATTATGTGAATTTGCAGGGCAACATTCTACGAATTATTGCCACCTACTGCAAAATTTTATCAAATCACTGGAGCAATTGTTCTGCAATTTCTACAATTCGGTGGGACATGATGAGCAACATTGTAAGAGCTATGATCTGATGATGCAGAACATTCCTGGTGCATATCGAATGCATGTAGAAGGGCGCGAGGCTTCGGGTTCACCGACTACGTGAGGAGGTTTCCTAGGCTAAGGGTGTGGCTGAGGTGGAGGCACAGGTCATGGGTGAGGTCAGATGATATGTTACAACTGCGGACATGTTGGACATTTTGCCAGGTATTTTCAAAATCCTACTACAGCTTCTTGTAAGTATTGTCACGAATTTGGTCATGAAATCAAAGAATGTCCCATTTTTTTAGCTAAAATGCAAGAGAAGCACAACCAGCAACCGGCTCAGAATATAAAAATGATGAGGGTTGAAATGTGCCAAGCAGTTCCAAGCATTAACATAGTAACGTGCAATGGTGCGGGTACCGGAGGATACCGTGCAGAAGGAAAAAAGATTGTGAAGGAGACATGCGTAAGGAAACCAGAAGATAAGAATGTTGGATTTAATGTTCATCGCGAGAAAGAGACATTCATGGAATTAAGGAATACATTTATGACTCCTAAATCTTTGCCACCTACCACGCAAAAATATTTGTTTCCATTGGAGAATAAGCCTGAGGAGAATGTTGAAGTAAAGAAAGTTAATCAGTCTATCTTTGCGTCCTTTTTGCAAACATTTATGAAATTTCTGAGGGACCAAAAGGCCGTAGAAGGATTATAGGAACTGATAGATAACTGCATTGGCAATGAAAAGCTACATCTGGAACAGCGCGTAGTAAATAAAGTGTACAAGAATAAGAAGAGAACCGATAAGGAGATGTGTTTGACTGCGCATATCGAAGATTCTGAGATGGATCAAGTCATTCTGGATCTAGGATCAGATGTCAACATTATGTCGAAGTAGACATCGGAGCGGATGGGAATTCCTAAGCTGCAATGGTCACCAATTCAACTGAGGAAGGAAAATCAGTAGAAGATCATTCCTATGGGGCGATTGCAAGGAATTAGCGTAGATATTGATGGAGCTAGTGTATTGGTCGACTTCGAAGCTATTCAGATCATTTATGATAGTAATATGTATCCTACGTTGTTGGTATTTGACTGGCCTTACGACATGGATGCTATAATCAACCTGAAGAAGAGGCAAATGATCTTTGAAAATAATGGTACCTGAGTTATTATACCATTATATCCTTCTAAATGTGCGCACTATATAGAGCCTGTCCAGTATGAGTATGGGGATGTTGAGAATGATCAAATATATAAGCTTACTACACAAGATGAAGACTGGATTAAACACACCAAGGATGGCAGAACTTGTTGGGAGCACGAAAGTTCGTGTGTTTCAGATTCTGATGAGAAGTTGGAGCACTGGAAGAATCATTTGCATGAAGTAACCACCAAGTGTCGTAACAGGGTTACCAAATATCTGCATTGTATCCAATCCAAAGTACGTGACTTTCCTTTTATGATGGAACGGGGAATGTTGTCTTGTTTCTAGAATAATTTGAGAAAAATGTGCTTAAGGACCAGAGATACAAAGCTTTGAACTTCGCATTGAGGTATACTCCACCCCGATGGTGGGGTGCACACAGAGAAAGTTTAGGAGGATGGAAGGACTTTTGCAAGTTGATAAGGCTGAGATTTTATCATGTTGATATGAAGGTTCTGGAGAAGTATGATGTTCAAAAGTATCCTCAAAATCATTTGGCTCGCTAAACTGAAGCTTGGGGCATTGAACCTCAACTAGAGTGGGTGCACATGTTCTTTCATTCTTTGGAGACAATACCTCAGCAATGGCACCTCGAAACAGAGTTGCGCCATGGCACTACAGATTGGGATGAGATAATAGATGGGTTCTTATTAACATATAGCTTCGATGATGGTTGGAAGTGCATTAATTAGGCTCTTTAAGAAGTTAAGGCAGGATTATTTTCATTACTAAGTATTCCAGGACTTTGGTACAGCGTGACTGGGTTGCGCAGTTGGAACAAGCCCATGAATGTTACAATTTGACCATAGAGGAAGGTGACGAGGATCCCCGGGATGTTAATATTCCTACGTCAGAAGGATAGCGCGAGGTTTCAGGGCCCGATATAGCAATGATGGATGTATCACAACCTTTCATTACTCAACAAGTCAACATAGGCTTAGAGGCAGAGCCAAAATTTTCCAAGATAGGGGACTATTGGGATGATGACACAATTAGCAAGGTCACTGAGTTGTTGCATGAATACCAGGACCTGTTCACTACAAATCTCGGAACTAAAAGGCATTGTAGGTTATCTATGGGGGATGCACATCACTTTGAATCTTGATGCGCATCCAGTCAAGAAGCGCCCATATCAGATGGACCCAAATTACAAGGAGAAAGTGGGGGAAGAACTCAATAAGAAGCTTGACGCCGGAATCATTGAAACAGTCGAGGAGTCTAAGTGGGTTAGCCTTATGGTGGTTAAAGAAAAGAATACTATGGCCGAGATATGTATTTGTGTTGATATCCGCAAGTCGAATGATGCATGTGTCCGTGATCCATTTCTGACACCATTCGCAAACGAAGTATTGGAGAATGTTGGTGGGCAAGAAACTTGCTCATTTACAGATGGATTCTTAGGGTATCATCAAATCAGGATTTCATTGGGAGACATGAGCAAGACCACCTTTACTACTGAGTGGGGGTCCTTATAATACACTGTTATGCCATTTTGTTTGAAGAACACGTCAACTATATTTTCTAGGGTTTTTGTTGCAGCTTTCAAATAATATATCCACAATTTCATGGAATTATATTTCGACGATTGGACAGTCTTTGGACTATTAAAGAAGCATGTCTCTAGTCTGCGGTTGATGCTGGATACCTGCAGGAAGTATCAGATCTATTTAAACTTGAAGAAGTGCATTTTCTATGTACCATATGGTATTTTGTTGGGACATATTGTGTGCAAAAATGGATTGATGGTATACCCTACGAAGATTGTCGTGATTATCAATTTGGAACCCCGAATAAGTGTAAAAATGTTATGCACGACGCTCATACATTCAGGGTATTATAGGAATTTTATTAATACATACGTGCAGATTACTACGCCCATGGAGAAATTATTAAAGAAATATGTCAAGTTCTACTAGGATGAAGATTGTTAGAATAGTCTCGATATACTAAGAGAAAAAATTGTTGGAATCACGATTGTCGTTACACCAAAACCCGCAGGCGTTAGTCTCCGCTACAATCTCCAGAGTTAGGATCCACGAGAGGTGGTTAGTCCATGTCGTGAAACACATGGGGAGCGTTGAACCCAATGTCCAAAAATATCCCCCCCAACGCGAGCCGGGTGAGTTTCAAACTCGAGACCTGTTGCTCTGATACCACTTGTTGGAATCACGATTTTCGTTAGACCAAAACCCGCAGGCGTTAGTCTCCATTAAAATCGCTAGAGTTAGGATCCATGAGAGGCGGTTAGTCCATGTCATGAAACACACAGGGAGAATTGAACCCAATGTCCAACAATGGGGGGGGGTGAATCAGTATTCCTTTCAATTAGTATTATTATTAATCTTTCAGAGCATTAGTTAATCTTCAATTATTATCAGTGTTTGTACAATGATAGTAGTAAACAAAAGGAATACAAATGCACACATTTTTTAAGGTGGAAACCCTCTCAAGGACAAAAACCACCTGAATAATTTTGTAATAATTCTTTAATATTCAACTCCAATTGAAAATAAAGCTCTGACTTCCTAGAATCTAGAAACGAATTCTTCTCCAACTCCCATTGGATGGACGCTCCAACACCCGAGATTCTTCATTAATCAACTGAATGGATGCCCAACACCCAATGAGATACAACTCACCCAGCACCACCCTACCACCCTGAATTTTTCACAGGCTTGATCCTGTTGGTGACTTCATGCACCAACCTAGCACCACCCTAACACCCTATAGAAGAATAAAACAAGAATGGACTCTCGTACCAGGGAAAATGGTCCACTTTACAATGATATATAATGATGTAGAAGAAGAATACATAGTACAACATAACCCCAACTATGAAAAAACCACCTAATGATGATCCTATACCTCCCGACACTGCCTCTTCAAATCTTGGCAGATAGACACTTGCACAATTTTTACAATGATACCTTTACAATGACTATAAGCAGTGTTGCCCACTTGGAGACTTCATGTGGTGAACTTCTTGCTGCTGTTCTGCACCTTGATTGTTGCTCTTGTCATGCTACCTTAATTTGCACCTTGCTTTTCTTTTCTGCCCTAGAAATTCTGGTCCTTTGCAGCTCTTGACAACACATGACCTAGCTTTTTCTTGCCTTCTATGAGCTCGATATTGAATCTGGTGTATCCCTATTATTTCAGGTCCCCAATATTTTATTTTTGGTCCTGTAGTATTCCTATGAGTCTTATTTCTAATTCCATGGGTCTGACCCAATTTGGATTCTTCAAGAGAGAGTTATGGTCGATCTCTCACAATGCCCTAATTATGGACTGGTTCATTAGAGAGAATTTGTATGGTGTTTCATGTTTCACTATTTCTTCATTCAGCTCTGAAATTGATACAGAAAAAACTAAAGTCGATGCAATATCCACAAATTTTTACATAATTCCAATCTGATACTCAGATAGAGAGTTATGAAAATTTTCCCAAGGTAACTTCTTTGAGATGAATTTCAGGAGCCTGCAAACACACTGACTTCCACATATCATATCTCTGGAAATATTTCTCACCTTGATCTGAAATTTTTACAAGAACTTCCTTAGGATTTCGGCTTCACCTCATAAAAATTTCATCTTTTTAACCTTCATATAAAAATAGTTATAGCAAAAATGTCACGATTACCTGTTTCAGGTATCGAAATCCCTACATGAGGAGGATATGAGGATCACAATTTATATAAATGCTTAGGTTGAGAGGATCTTCAACAAGTGAATGTGGGAGGTATTTAAGGAGCTTAAAAATTATTAATTATTTACTTTTCAATGACTCATGCCACAACCCCATGGGGTTTTAGCCCACTAACTGGGGTTACTAACTTCAAACATGAATATCTCTCAAACCGTGAAGAATTACATGGTGTGCCATATATCAACAGAAACATCTCAACAAGTAGAAACCATAAAAAATATTATTGACCTAGAATATAGTAATTTTGTAGGTCAAAATTCCCATGCAAGATCGAGGTAGCCCCTAGTGCTGCTTGGGTTGACATCAATGACAACCACTGATCAACAACATCCCCCTTTGGCATTTATGTCAACACAAGTACTCCCCCTGCAATCATGACACATCTTCCTACAACATTCTCTTCCCCTTTGACATCAATGGAAAAGGGTAACTCCCCTTGACACACAACCATCATGCGGACCAGTACACACTTCCACTCCCCCTGACACACAGCCATCATGCGGACCTGTACACACTTCCACTCCCCCTTTATATTCTGAATAAGGAAAATATAATGAGAACTTGGGAGAATCCCAAGATTTTGGCGAAGATATTCAAATGCTTCACGAGGTAAAGGTTTAGTGAAGATATCAATGATTTTTTCTTTTGTACCAACGTACTCAAGTTTGATATTCTTTTCAGCGACTTGTTCTCTAACAAAATAATATTTGATCGGAATCTGTTTTTTTTTTTAATGCATGACAGGATTCTTGGAGATGTTGATGGCACTGGTGTTGTCACAGAATATGGGAATAGGCTCACTGAATTGTAATTGAATATCTTGCAAAGTTTGTTTCATCCAAAGGACTTGAGTACAACATGTTGCCGCTGCAATGTATTTTGCTTCCGCTGTCGATAACGAGATTAAGGTTTGATTTTTTCTCACCATGATACGAGACAACCACCTAGATAGAATGTTGATCCACTAGTACTCTTACGATCATCAACACTTCCTACCCAATCTGCATCTATAAAGGCTTGAATAATGAGATTGTTACCCTTGGGATAACACAAGCCATATTCTTATGTGCCCTTTAGATATCGAAGAATTATTTTGACTGCAATAATATGTGATTCTTTTGGTGCTTCTTGGAATCTTGCTACTTGTCCAACTGCTTGCATAACATCTGGTCGGGAGGTTGTTACATATAGAAGAATACCAGTCATAGATCCATACAACCTCTGATCCAAATCCTTAGATGAGTCGTCTATGCTCAATTTGCAACCTGTTACCATCGTACTAAGGACGCGTTTGCAATCTTCCATTTTGAATTTCTTTAGAATTTCCTTGATTTACTTGGCTTGACATATAAATATTCCTTTCTCTTGCTGAGATATTTGAAGCCCTAAGAAGTATGTCAGCTCACCAAGTAAAGACATATTGAACTCACTTTTCATCTTTGTAGAAAACTTCTTACTTAGTCAATCATCATTGCTACCAAATATTATATCATCCACATATACCTCAACGATTGTTAAATTATCTTTATCTATTTGTACATAAATATTTCTATCAACAGTACCTTTCTTGAACCCTTGTTGATGTAGATATCCATCAAGACAAGCATACCATGCTCTGGGAGCCTGCTTGAGACCATATAGAGCCTTCTTTAACCTGCAAACATAGTCTTCTTTTTCTGATAGTAGAAAACCTTCAAGTTGTTCGATGTAAACTTCTTCTTCTAATTCGCCATTCAGAAATGATGACTTAACATCCATTTGGTAGACTTTGATTTTTATTGAACATGCATAGGCAAGAAACATTCAGATGGCTTCCATTCTAGAAACTGGTGCAAATGTTTCGTCGAAATCAATTCCCTCCACTTGTGCATATTCTTTGCAAACCAATCTTGCTTTTTTTCTGGTAACCTATCCAACTTCATTCAATTTGTTACTGAACATCCATTTAGTCCCAATTAAATTTTTATCTTTTGGTCATGGAACTAATTCACAGGTGTTATTCTTCTTGATTTGATCCAATTCTTCATTCATAGCTGCTACCCAATGTTCATTCTGGTTGGCTTCCTCAAAACTACTAGGCTGAAAGGTTGCTAGAAAAGCAATGTGAGCTTGTTGTGATGAACGAAACTGTCAACCTTCATTTATGTCACCAATGATTTGATTTGATGGATGGTTCTTTTGAATCCATTCTTTTGTTCTCTTTGTTGGGAAAACTACTAAGAGGGGGGGGTGAATCAGTGTTTAGAGCTGACTGAAAACTTTTCACTTTTTGTTTCTCTTAAGCCCATACATTAATTTACTGAACCCAACTCGCATATAAATGTGGATATCTTTAAGAAAACTTGCATATGTCCAGAGATCTTATTATACGTTTAATTCTTTACTTAGATCATTGCAACATTCATTCATCAGATTTTTAGTAAGCAGTAAGCATGTGCAGTAATAACAGAATAAACCATCACACATAAGCAACACACATGAACACCAGTATTTAAGGTGGAAACCCAATTCGGGATAAAACCACCGTTGTTGTCGTCTCTATCTTCAATTTATTATAAAGAAAACTTCTTACAATTTTGTACTGGCGCAGACTCATACCGGCACGCAGGCACCCACCTGCAGAAAGGCTACAACCTTCTCTCGTTCTCCAGCCACTACTGGAAGGGAGCTCCAACCCCCTGATTTTAACACCAGCTTCTACTGGCAGGATACTTCCACTTTCATAAATAAGGCTTCAACCCTCAGATCCACCAGATTTCTTCAATTTCTTCATCAAGATTTCCATCAGGTCTTCATCATTTCTTTTTGTCAATCATCATAGAGATTCATCATTTCTAGATCATATCCATAGTGTTGAAAATGCAGAAAGATGATGGAGCTTAGTGAAATGAAGTTGCCTTCACTAAGTGGGCCCGCAGGAAAATTCTGGCGCAAAGTCTATTTTTAGACTATGTCTATTTTTAGACATATGGAGCATGGTCTGGGGATTGCAGTATGTTATTCTTGGTCTTGGAGTATTGGTCATGTTGGTAAAAATAGATGACTCTATTTTGGACCTATAGGTCGAAGTCTATTTTTAGACTGCCTATCCTAAAATAGGGAAGTCAAATATTATTTACCCTTAATAATATTTAGACTATAAACTTCAGTTTACTCTCTTGGAGCACTTCAGTTCGAGCCTTGGAAGTGGCTCATGCATCTGACAGAGGAATTACGCTATTCCCAAGGGTTTGATGGCACCATGCATGGTTGACTTCAGTTAGGACTTCAGTGGCAGAAGTTTGGTGGAGTTAATGAGACAGCTAGTGGAGTTGTGTTCTGTTTATTTTAGTTGAACTAGTTGAGATTAGTTTAACTAGCTAATCAATTAGTTATGAGTGGAGTGAATTAAATATTATTGAATTCATTAATTAGTAACTCATTATTCAACTCAAGAACACATCAGTTCACTACAGTGCATGATCAGTTCAGTGGAGACCAGTGAAAGAGGTAGATGAAAGGGTGGAGTTAGCTATCAGTGGCGACATCAGTTGTGCATGAGATTTGCACCACACTTGGAGGAATTGCCCATGATGATTACGCTGTCAAGCCAAGGAGATTCGAACCTTGGATCTCTATATAGACAGGCCTGGATTGCGCAATAGAGGCAAGGCAATTGGCGGTGAGTTTTGAACCAGTAACCTGTTCAAAACTGAGCTAGATTATGTGTAACTTCATGAGAAAGTACCGAGTACTTGTGAGGAGTATTGTACTGAGTTTGTTACATGATTTCTCCATTATAATATACACAATAGCTGCGGGGTTTTCAGCTATAAGCTTTCCCCATACATATTGTGTTAATGTGTATGATGAATTGATGTGCTATCACTTGTTTTATTTCCGCATGTGTGATGATCTGAGTGGAAGAGATTATGTGTTGCATATAAATTCGAAATGTATGTGATCAGGATAGTCTCGGTGGATAATTAATCATTATTCAGCAAATTTCTACATGGTATCGGAGCTATTGAAGCAGAGATTGATCATCACAGTGATTACAAACTTATTTCGGTAGACAGAGTCTGCATGCGGGCCAGGTAGCCTCTCGATCCATCCTTTCCTTTGAAAGGTGATACATCCAGTAAATGCCCCTGCAGTCGATCTCTGTGCTAGAAATAATTTGTTCTCACAGATCAAGAGCGGTTGAGCTTTGAGTTGGAATTCGAATTTTGCAACAGTTTGTTTTCTTGGTGCCGGAGTTGAAAATGTCTTTCAACGGTTTGCGACTCGAATATGCTCTTGAAGGCAGTTCGAATTATGTTGCATGGAAGGATCGCATGGAGGCAGTATTAGAAGATAATGGACTGAAGGAGTTCGTAGATACAGATGTCCAAAAGCCCACTGATCCTGCTGAAGTCGAAGCTTGGCAAAGGAAGATGGCGAAATGTCGAAGGATCCTTTTGGAGGGCGTCAAGGATCATATTGTATCTAGCCTGCATGGAAAGGCTTCTCCATATTTAATGTGGAAAGCTTTGACGGATCTATTCCAGAGTAAGAGCAACCAAAGGAAGCTGGCGCTCAAAGATAAGCTCAGAAACATCAAGATGGAGAAAGGCGACAGTATCGCCAAATACCTCACGAAGTTCACTCAATGCAGAGATGAGCTGGGAAGTGTGGGGGTGACTGTCGAAGATGAGGACATGGTCGACCTGGCTCTCCTTGGTCTTCCGAAGGCTTGGCACTCATATCAAGATAGTGTCAATGGTCGGGAGAAGTTGCCGGGATGGGAGCGCCTTTGGGCGGATCTCATGCAGGAGGAGATAAGGAGGACTACTCGAGATGGATCTTCATCAAAGGGAGTTGATGAAGAAAATTGCGCTTTGGTTGCCAAAGCAAAGAAGGGGAAGGGTAAGAAACCTTCTCATTCCGGTGCAAAGGGCAAGAAGCAGGATATGGCGAAAGTGAAGTGTTTTCACTGCCATGATCATGGACATTATGCTACAAATTGTCCGAAGAAGAAGAAAAACAAGCAAGCGGGAAGATCTGTAGATGGAGAGGCTTTGGCTTCGCAATTCGAGCTTGACTTTTCACTGATCGCATGCTTGGTTTCAAGTGTGATGGGATTGGTGTGGTTCTTGGACAGTGGTGCATCATTTCACATGACGGGAGATCGGGATTTGTTCTCAGATCTGGAGGACAAAGATCTGGGCGTGCACATCGAGATGGGCGATGATGGTAGATACAGTGCGACTGGTATCGGTACCATATCCTTTCAGAGGGAGTCTGGTAAACCCTTCATGTTGAAGGATGTCATGCATGTACCTGGATTGAAGAAGAACTTGATCTCTGTGGCAATGTTGGAAGATAAGGGGTATGATGTGGTCTTCAGCGAAGGAAAAGCCTTCCTGCGCAGTAAGACTACTGGAGAGACCCGGAATATAGGGGTTCGAACCAAGAACCTTTATTAGTTGCAAGTAGATGGCTGGGCAGCAATGGCATGCAAGGCGGGAGAAGTGGTGAGCCGGGATGATGAGGGCGAACTGTGGCACAGGAGATTGGGCCACCTTCACCATGGAGCTTTGAAGATCCTGTAGCAGATTTCTACTGGGCTTCCTAAGGGCACCCTTGCGCAGTCAGATCAGTGCAAGGGGTGTACTTTAGGGAAGTTTGTGAAAGCCACCTTTCACGAGAAGGATAGTCGCACCACGACGATCCTTGAGAGAGTTCACACAGACGTGTGTGGTCCTTTCTCAGTAGCTTCGACAGCAAAGCACAAGTACTACGTGATCTTTGTTGATGATTTCTCTCGAAAGTGTTGGATCTTCTTCATGCAGAAGAAGAGCGATACATTCGCTAAGTTCTGTGAGTTTAAAGCACTGGTCGAGAAGGAGTCGGGGAAGAAGGTGATTGCTCTAAGGAGTGATAACGGTGGTGAATTCATCTCGGCTGAATTCAAGGAGTTCTGCAGCACAGAAGGGATTCTGAGAGAGCTCATCGCACCCCATAACCCACAACAGAATGGGGTGGCTGAGCGGAAGAACAGAACGATCGTGGGTGCTGCACGGGCGATGTTGCATGATCAGGGCCTACCCCTTCACTTGTGGGCCGAGGCATGAAATACAGCAGTGTATGTGCAGAACCGTTGTCCTCACAAGGTTCTTGGCATGAGTACACCGGAGGAGGCTTATTCTGGCAAGAGGCCTGATATTTCCCATTTGCGGATCTTTGGTTCTCCTGTCTACATGCATGTGACGAAGGATGCGAGAAGGAAGCTGGATCCAACTGCTGAGGTTGGAATATTTGTGGGGTACACCGATACACCTCACAACTATCGGGTGTATTTTTCAGACAGTCGAAAGACTGTTGTGCGACGGGATATAAAATTTCAGGAGGAGAAAGCCATGCAGTGTTCGCTTGAGAGGGAGCTACACTTGCATGCAGATGAGGAGCTGTTAGTTCCTAAGGAGGAGCTTCCAGATGTGGATCAGCCACAAGAGGAAGTTTAGGAGGTGGAAGAAACCACCCACGCAGCACCAACCATAAGAGGGCGCATGCGCACTACAGAAGCTGAGAGACTGGCTCGAGATGCAGAGAAGGTTGTAGGACCACCTACAGCACAGCGCAGACAGAGGCAGTCACTGGATCGGTACACTGGATACATGGCTCTTGTGATTCAATGTGTCGTGACGGAGCCATCCTCTTTTGAGGAAGCTGTGGAGGAACCCGCATGGGTTGATGCCATGATCGAAGAATATGATTCGATCGTCAGGAATAGTGCATGGGAGATTGTCCCAAGACCGGAGGGGAAATCAGTGGTGGGTTCATGATGGATCTACAAAGTGAAGCAGGCGGCTGACGGGAGTGTGGAGAAGTACAAGGAGAAATTTGTCGCTCGTGGCTTCTCACAGATCGAGGGGATCGATTATGAGGAGACTTTTGCACCTGTCACAAGGTACTCTTCCATACGGACGATCCTTGCTCTCTCAGCGCAGATGGGATGGCACATCCATCAGATGGATGTGAAGACTGTGTTCCTCAACGGAGTCATTGAGGAGGAGGTGGTTACAGAGTTAGTACCTCGAAGGTTTCGAGATCTTCAAGACAGCGAGTCGATGTGTGCCGACTCAAGAGAGCACTGTACGGGCTGAAGCAAGCACCTCGTACTTGGTACACTCGCATAGACAACTACTTCACCAGGCTTGGATTCTCCAAGAGTGAGGCGGATCCTAACCTGTACCAGATTGTCGTGGAGGGGAAGCTGTAGATCATTGTACTGTATGTAGATGATCTGATTTTGAAGGGTGATGAGAGGTTGATACTTTCATGCAAGGAGGATCTTTCACGAGAGTTTGAGATGAAGGACTTGGGCATCCTTCATTATTTCTTGGGATTGGAGATTTGGCAGCGCAGTGGAGGACTGTTTGTTTCTCAGAGCAAGTATGCTCGGGAGATTTTGGAGAGGTTCAACATGCAAGGCCGCAAGCCTGTTGACACTCCTCTTCCTGGTGGTTGGAGGAAGGAGGATGCTACTTCAGCGGAGGTAGTAGATGCCACTGTATATCGACAGTTAGTGGGGTCGCTTATGTATCTGGTCAATACACGACCCGATATATGCTATGCTGTTAACCAGCTTTTGCAAGCTATGGTTAAGCCTACCAAGCTCTTTGGCAAAGGATGCGTCATGCTATCTTAGTACACCTGGAGGCCCAGACAGACAGGAGGATGGAGCGAGCTTTCTGGCTTCACTGATGCAGATTGGGCAGGGAGCCCAACGGACCGGAAGAGCACATCTGGAGGAGTTTTCAGCATTGGGTCGACAGCAGTTTCCTGGTACAGCAGGAAGCAGAGATCCGTGGCACTCAGTTCAGTAGAGGTCGAGTACATGGCAGCAAGCTTGGCTGCATGCGAGGCTATTTGGATGAGGAAGATCCTCGTTGGATTGTTCAGGTTGCATTTGGAGCCTACAGTGATTTACTGTGATAACCAGAGTTGCATTAAACTCTCGGCTAATCCATTATTTAATGATAGGTCCAAACACATCGACATCAGGTACCATCATATCAGAGATTGTGTTCAGCGGAGAATCATGATGCTTTCATATGTTCCCACGGAGGATCAGGATGCCGACATCCTGACGAAGGCGCTCACCAGGAGCAAGTTCGAATTCCACGGAGGCAGGATAGGGGTTGCAGATAATCCATATCTTGCTGAGAGGGAGTGTTGAAAATGCAGCAAGATGATGGAGCTTAGTGAAATGAAGTCGCCTTCACTAAGTGGGCCCGGAGGCAAATTCTGGCGCAAAGTCTATTTTTAGACTATGTCTATTTTTAGACATATGGAGCATGGTCCGGGGATTGCAGTATGTTATTCTTGGAGTATTGGTCATGTTGGTAAAAATATATGGACCTCTATTTTTTTGGACCTATAGGTCGAAATCTATTTTTAGAGTGCCTATCCTAAAAATAGGGAAGTCAAATATTATTTACCCTTAATAATATTTGGACTCTAAACTTCAGTTTACTTTCTTGGAGCACTTCAGTTCGAGCCTTGGAAGTGGCTCATGCATCTGACAGAGGAATTACGCTATTCCTAAGGGTTTGGTGAGCTCATGCATGGTTGACTTCAGTTAGGACTTCAGTGGCAGAAGTTTGGTGGAGTTAATGAGACAAATGGTGGAGTTGTGTTCGGTTTAACTTAGTTGAACTAGTTGAGATTAGTTTAACTAGATAATCAACTAGTAATGAGTGGAGTGAATTAAATATTATTTAATTCATTAATTAGAAACTCATTATTCAACTCAAGAACACATCAGTTCACTACAGTGCATGGACAGTTCAGTGGAGACCAGTGAAAGAGGTAGATGAAAGGGTGGAGTTAGCTATCGGTGGCGACATCAGTTGTGCATGAGATTTGCACCACACTTGGAGGAATTTCCCATGATGATTGCGCTGTCAAGCCAAGGAGATTCGAACCTTGGATCTCTATTTAGACAGGCCATGATTGCGCAATAGAGGCAAGGCAATTAGTGGTGTGTTTTGAACCCGTGACTTGTTCAAAACCAAGCTAGTTTGTGTGTAACTTTATGAGAAAGTACTGAGTACTTGTGAGGAGTATTGTACTGAGTTTGTTACATGTTTTCTCCATTATAATATACACAATAGCTGTGGGGTTTTCAGCTATAAGCTTTCCCCATACATACTGTGTTAATGTGTATGATGAATTGATGTGCTATCGCTTGTTTTATTTCTGCATGTGTGATGATCTGAGTGGGAGAGATTATGTGTTGCATATGAATTCGAATTGATATGTGATCAGGATAATCTCGGTGGATAATTAATCATTATTCAGCAAATTTCTACACATAGGTGCATCATATATCTAGATATTTCTTAAAGAGATTTATTTATTAACAACCCTTCCACATGCACACCTTGTACTATAATCCTCCTCTCCTTATATAGTTTTTTCCTTTATTAAAACCATGAGTCAAAACCACCAAACCGCTGATGGTATTCCTGGACGGGATCAATTAGATAATCTAGCGGGGTCTACCCAAACCCCAAACAACTTCTCATAATCAACTTCCTTTAGTAATGACCTTCATATGTCGACCCCCAAGTTTATTCGTTCCACCAACTTTGGAATAGCATACAAAATGATGGCCCAATCGCTTTTCATCATAATTTATATTTAATTTAAACAACCTTGTTTAAACCCGCAAACCTCAATACATGCGAATGGGCCCCAATCGGTCGTCTCCATTCGACGTGGAAGACAGCTGTGACCAACTCAGCGTCTTGCGTCACTGCGGGGGCTCTCAAGGTACGGATGAAAATTTTTGGCCAGTGCCCCTGCACTTGTTGTCCCCGCAGTCAACTCGGTCAACTGCGGAGGAACTTATCTCGATATCCGGTGCACTAGTTGTGCCCCCGCACTCAATCTCTGCCATTCATCTCAATATCCGGTGCGCTAGTTGTGTCCGTGGGTATGGGCCCCAACATTAACAGTCGTCTCCGATCGATGGTTGTTATCGCGTCGCACCGCCTCATTTGATCGGACGGATATCGCTCAGCGAAGACGCGCAATGGCCGCCGTACTTTGGTTAACCTTCACACATCTTCCTCATACGACCACCGTCCGATGGCTTCCCTCCAGATTGATGGTGCTCAACAATATCGCTGGGCATCCTGGGTTGAACAATAACTTGCGATGGCGGCCGTAATTTGGTTAACCTTCGCGCATCTTCCTCATACGACCACCATTCGATGGCTTCCCTCCAGATCGACGGTGCTCAACAATATCGCTGGGCATCCTGGGTTGAACAATAACGCGCGATGGCGCACAGTGACAAGCGGTTTTGTGGAGTCGTACAGGGATGTGTGTCACTCGTTCTATGGAATCACTCCCCAACTCGAAGAAACCACTTATCTCCGAAAGGCAGTGCGATATGGGCAATCCGGCTTCATAAACTCGCTCGTGGTTTTGGAACAGTGACCAACCCATGGTTAAGTAGGGTTACGCTATTCCTTTTGGTCCCTTAACTCAGGTTTATTTCAATAGAGTTCGGTCCAATCTTGCGGTAGGGAGTTTCATAGTAATACTCCTCTGCAAACTATAACGCGTTGCTTCATCAGGTTATACATTCCCATTTCTCACTGTATCATGACCTTAGCAATAAAATGTTCGGCAATGCATTACTCGGAGAGAGATACTAGTATCAATGAACAATAATTCGTGTAATCGATAACGATTTGTCCAATCAATACTCCTCAAAATTACCTTATACAGGTTCACGAATCTACTCCTTCCACAGAGCTTATGATGTTTATAGACCATGCTTTCACAATGATTCATAATTTTCCACAGGGATTCAACTATCCTTCCTACTGAATTCTATCAAGAGTATACATATAATTCACAGAGAATTTAGACCCTTATTTACATCGAATTTCCCATTAAATACAGAGCTTCGTTCAATTCACATTCAGTCGTATATTCTGCTTGTATAGAACTATTGATGGTTTTCTAAGTTCTTTATACAGTCTGCATCCTTTGTCAGAGAGTTTCCATCAAGGACAATCAATTCAATATACTAGGATACCATAAATGCCAACAATCTCCCCCTTTGGACTTGATGGCAACCATGACCAGAAATACATTCAACAATATTCTCCCCCTTTGACATCAAGGGCAAAGGATAGATCAAGATCCTTTGTACCGACAATACCATGCTCCCCCTGAGATCATGCTGCATCTTCAAACATAATTAGAATGCCAACAATGCATCCTTTCCACTAGACCAATGCTCCCCCTTAACCTGTGCATCCAGAGATACCCAACAGCACCGCAGCTGTGCTGAAGAATGTTGACCCAAAAAAAAATTGTCAGCAACTACCCATACGCGGTTTTCTGTCCTTCAGGAAATCCACGTATCCAATTTAATCTTTTGTATTTAAGTAATTCTGATCTTCTGCATGGCAGAGACTACTCCCAGCTTCTGTCTGAGATAATCGAACGCTTCCCTGGGTAAAGGTTTGGTAAATATATCAGCAACTTGTTCTTTGGAGGGCACATATTCCAACTTCACCTTTTGTTCAAGCACTTATTCACGTAAGAAGTGATACTTGATGGGAATGTGCTTGGTCTTGGAATGCATAACAGGATCCTTTGAGATACTGATGGCACTTGTGTTATCACACGTAATGGATATAGGAGGTGAACATTTGATTTGAAAGTCTTGTAAGGTTTGCATCATCCAGAGAAGTTGAGTGCAACATGATGCGGTAGCCACATATTCTGCTTCTGCTGTAGATAAGGCAATAGAGCTTTTCTTCTTGCTGAACCAAGATACTAACCGGGGCCCCATGTAGAATGCACCACCACTAGTGCTTTTCCGATCATTAACATTTCCAGCCCAATCTGCATCAGTGTAAGCATGAAGAGTGAGATCAGCATTCTTTGGATACCATAGTCCAAAGTCTTGAGTTCCTTGTAGATATTTGAATATTCTTTTGACAACCTGAAGGTGAGACTCTTTTGGATTAGCTCGGAATCGTCCAACAATTCCAACTGCATGCATAATGTCTGGTCTAGTCCCAGTGAGATAAAGTAGACTTCCTATCATAGATCTATATTCTGGTTGATTCACTGTGGGAGAATCATCATGAGAACTGAGATTACATCCGGTTACCATTGGTGTACTTACAGGTTTGCACTCTTCCATGCCATACTTCTTCAGAATTTGCTTAAGATATTTTGTTTGTGATAAGAATATGCCATATGTTGCTTGTTGCACTTGCAAGCCAGAAAGAATGTTAGTTCCCCAAGTAAAGACATTTCAAATTCTTGCTGCATATCAGAAGAAAATTTCTGACCTATAGACTCTTCATTACTTCCAAAAATGATATCATCAACATATACAACCACAATCAATAGTTTATCATTTTCAGTTTTTGTGTATAATTTGTTATCAGCAGACCCCTTTGAAAATCCTTGTTGATGAAGATATTTGTCAAGACGATAATACCATGCCCTTGGAGCTTGTTTGAGACCATATAGAGCCTTTTTAAGTCTACAAACAAGATTTTCATCATTTCCCAAAATGAATCCTTTTGGTTGTTCTATATAAACTTCTTCTTCTAGATCTCCATTGAGAAAAGCAGATTTAACATCCATTTGATAAACTTTGATTTTTTGGAAGCTTGAAAAAGCAAGAAACATTCTTATGGCTTCAAGTCTAGCTACGGGAGCAAAATTTTCTTCAAAGTCTATACCTTCTTGTTGAGCATACCCCTTGCAAACAAGTCTAGCTTTATTTCTTATAACATCCCCATTCTCATTTAACTCGTTTTTTAATATCCATTTAGTTCCAATGACATTTTTGTCATGAGGTCTTGGTACTAATTCCCAAGTGTGATTCTTTTCAATTTGATCAAGCTCTTCATTCATGTCTTGAATCCAACATTCATCTTTGCTAGCTTGATTGACATTTTGTGGTTCAATAGTGGATAGAAATTCCATATAGCTAGAAGATCCTACAAGAGTCCTTCTTGTTTGTACACCTGATCCCTTTTCTCCCAAAATTTGAGATTCTGGATGATTTTTTGAACATATCTGGATGGAGCCTTTTCAGATAAATCATCTTCAGGTTCTTCATTGGGTTCACTGTCTACATCATTCCCATTTGATGTAGAAGGATATATGTCATCATCGTCTTATGTTGTTTGTTTTTCTTCTTTTGGTACTGCAGGAGACTCATCAATAACAACATCAATACATTCAACAATCTTCCGAAGTCTTTTATTGTAACATTTATATGCTCTACTTCTAGAGGAGTAACCAAGAAGTATTCCTTCATCTGCTCTGGGTTCAAATTTGCCAATTTTTTCATCATTATTTTTGATAAAGCATTTGCTTCCAAAAACTCTAAAATGCTTCACAGTGGGAGGATTACCATACCATAGTTCATACGGAGTTTTATCAGTATTTACACGAACATGTGCCTTGTTAAGAATATTTACCGTTGTATGTGCTGCTTCTCCCCAAAATGTGTCAGGTGTTCCGGAATCATCAAGCATAGCTCTAGCCATTTTTTGAACTGTTCTATTCATTCTTTCTGCTACTCCATTTTGTTGTGGAGTACCTGCTACCGAAAACTGTCTTTTTATACCATGTTGTTCACAAAATTCAAGGAACTCATCTGATGTATATTCTCCTCCTCGATCAGATCTAAGACACTTGATTTTTAGATCTAATTCATTTTCAACTAGTGCTTTGAAGGTCTGAAATTTCTCAAATGCTTCATCTTTGTGTTTAAGCAACCCAATCCAACACATTCTAGAGAAATCATCAATAAATAAGATATAGTATTGTTCACCACATGGTGACTTTTTCTTCACAGGTCCACATATGTCAGTATGAATGAGTTCAAGAGGCTTACTTGATGAACCTTCCTTGGCATTAAATTGCACTCTGGTTTGCTTACCAAATTTGCAAGATTTGCATATGATACTTTCAGGTGGTGTAATATTGGGAAGATCACGAACAGCTTTAAGTCTACTTGATTTGTTGATTTGAGAGAAGCTCAGATGCCCCAACCTTCTATGCCATAGCCAATTTTCTGAAGATTTACTCATGTAACATTGTTCTTTGCAGTTCTTTAATACATACAGGTTGCTTGGAGTTTTGTTTCCTTTTATAATTGTTTTACCTGTATCAAGATCACGTACCACACATTCTTTTGAACTAAAGACAACTTCAGTTCCTTGATCACACATTTGACTTACACTTAATAGGTTATGCTTTAATCCATCTACATACATGACATTATTAGCTTTCACCTTTTCTTTTAGAAAAACAGACCCTTTTCCCTTAATAACAGTAGGAGTATCATTTCCAAATGTAACATTCTTCTCTTTTTCTAGAGCACTATATGCAAGAAGTTTGTTTTTGTCACCTGTCATGTGTTTAGAGCATCCACTGTCAATGTACCATTTATTTTCTTCACCTTCTACAAATAAAGCTATGCCACAATTTTCAACCTATAATTCCTTCTTTTTCCACACTTTGGAGCTTGAAGGAAATTGCTCTTTTGGCTGGATTTTTCTCCTACATTCAGATTCTTCATGGCCAAAGTTATTGCAATAAGCACATTCAACTTCATTTTGAAGAGGAGAAAAGTTGTTATAGGTATTCTTCTTTGTTCCAATATCCCTCCTTTTCTTTCTTTCTTCTCTTGTCATAATGGTTTTGTATGCAACACATTGAAAAACTTTATGACCAAAATTGTGACATGAGAAACATTGTCCATTGAAGAAGAATTTTCTGCGATCATGAAATCTTCTACTTGAATTTACCTATTGGTTGGTGTTTCTTTGAAAGGTATTTTTGTTAGTGTTCTTTGAATTGAGCTGGTCATGCTTTACCTGTGAAGATTCTTTATTCCCTTGCTGAGTGGCAGAATGTTGTATATTGGCTGTAGCTGCTTTTAGATAGTTTGGTGCTGAAGTCTGAGAAGATTCTCTGATATATCCAAGACCTGTCTTTATAAAAGGAGAACGTTGTACCTTGATAATCTCATCTAAGGTTTCAGATCCTTTAGCAAATATAAGATTCAAAGTCTTCACTTTCTCAATTTCTTTTCTTAGACTTACTATTTCACATTCTAATTTTTCATTGTGTTTCTCCTTTTCTTCAAGCTGATTTTTTAGAGTTTCTATGGATATTTTACTTTCTTCTAAGCATCTTTTACATTCTTCTAAGCATATTTTGAGTTGATTGAAATCATCAAGAAAATCATTGTCCTCTAAAGCATCCATAAAAGTATCTTTTTCTTCTCTAGATTCCTTTTCAAATGCCATGAGAAGTCTAAGATCTTGTTCACATTCTTCCTCACTGTCAGATAACCCATCACTGTCTTCATGAGTATAGTAACTTTTTCTAGTGCTAAATCGGTTTTTATTTCTTCTTGCTACTTCCTTTCCTTTTTCATGTGTTTCTTTGTGAGGACACTTAGCAGCATAATGACCAACTCTTCCACAAGCAAAACATTTGAAAGGAAGCTTACCTCTAAACCGTCATGTACCAAGTTGGAGTTTCTTTACAAAATTTACCTCATCTTCTTTTGAGATATACCCTGATCCTTCTGTTTCTTGTACTTATTTCCCTTTTGTAGAAGCTCTAAAGACGGCTTCTTTGACTTCAGATGGTCCTCCTCTTCTCATTTCATATGCAGTTAGTATGCCATGAAGTTGCACCACAGTAATATTTTGAAGATCCTGTTTTTCTTCAAGAGCAGCAACTTTTGACTCAAATTTTGTCGTTAGTGATCTTAAAACTTTCTCAACAAAAGTAGATTCGGTTATTGTTTCTCCCAGATTTCTCATACGATTTACAATATCATCAAGACGTAAAAAGAAATTGGCAATGCTCTCCTCATTATGCATTTTTAGATTCTCATATTGAATTCTGAGAGTTTGGAGTTTAGCACTTTTTACCTTTGCATCACCTTCATAACTTAGAATGATTTTGTCCCATATGACCTTTGTTGTATTCAGCTGCATGACTTTGAAAATTTTTGATTCAGTTAGACTTCCCAATAGAGAATTGACCACTTTTGCATTTGTTTCGTAATTCTTTCTTTCCGTTGGATCTGTTGGTACTGCGACTGGATATTGATATCCTCCTTCAACAATAGCCCATACATCTGCTCCCAGAGACTGAAGATAGGATCTCATCCTTATTTTCCAGAAGATTAAATTGTTTCCGTTGAAGAGTGGAGGCCTGATAGATGTTGTTCCATCTTGATTGCTCATCTTGATTGATCTTCCTTCTAGCGGCTAAGCTTTTTCAGAAGGATCTGCTCTGATACCAATTGTTGGAAAAAATACTGAGAGGGGGGGGGTGAATCAGTATTTAGAGCTGACTGAAAACTTTTCACTTTTTGTTTCTCTTAAACCCATACGTTACTTTACTGAACCCAACTCGCATATAAATGTGGATATCTTTAAGAAAACTTGCATATGTCCAGAGATCTTATTATACGTTTAATTCTTTACTTAGATCATTGCAACATTAATTCATCAGATGTTTAGTAAGAAGTAAGCATGTGCAGTAATAATAGAATAAACCATCACACATAAGCAACACACATGAACACCAGTATTTAAGGTGGAAACCCAATTCGAGAGAAAACCACCGCTCTTGTCGTCTCTGTCTTCAATATTTATTATAAAGAAAACTTCTTACAATTTTGTACTGGCACAGACTCATACCAGCACGCAAGCACCCACCTGCAAAAAAGCTACAACCTTCTCTCGTTCTCCAGCCACTACTGGAAGGGAGCTCCAACCCCCTGATTTTAACACCAGCTTCTACTGTCAGGATACTTCCACTTTCATACAGAAGGCTTCAACCCTCAGATCCACCAGATTTCTTTAATTTCTTCATCAAGATTTCCATCAGGTCTTCATCATTTCTTTTTGCCGATCATCATAGAGATTCATCATTTATAGATCATATCCATAGGTGCATCATATATCCAGATATCTCTTAAAGAGATTTATTTATTAACAACCCTTCCACATGCACACCTTGTACTATAATCCTCCTCTCCTTATATAGTTTTTTCCTTTATTAAAACCATGAGTCAAAACCACCAAACCGATGATGGTATTCCTAGACGGGATCAATTAGATAATCCAGCGGGGTCTACCCAAACCCCAAACAACTTCTCATAATCAACCTCCTTTAGTAATGACCTTCATATGTCGACCCCCAGGTTTATTCGTTCCACCAACTTTGGAATAACATAAAAAATGATGGCCCAATCGCTTTTCATCATAATTTATATTTAATTTAAACAACCTTGGTTAAACCCGCAAACCTCAATACATCTGAATGGGCCCCAATCGGTCGTCTCCATTAGACGTGGAAGACAGTTGTGACCAACACAGCGTCTTGCGTCACTGCGGAGGCTCTCAAGGTACGGATGAAAATTTTTGGCTGGTGCCCCCGCACTTGTTGTCCCCGCAGTCAACTCGGTCAACTGCGGAGGCACTTGTCTCGATATCTGGTGCGCTAGTTGTGCCCCCGCACTCAATCTCTGCCATTCATCTCGATATCCGGTGCGCTAGTTGTGTCCGTGGGTATGGGCCCCAACGTTAACAGTCGTCTCCAATCGACGGTTGTTATCGCGTCGTGCCACCTCATTTGATCGGACGGATATCGCTCGGCGAAGACGCGCAATGGCCGCCGTACTTTAGTTAACCTTCGCACATCTTCCTCATACGACCACCATCCGATGGCTTCCCTCCTGATCGACAGTGCTCAAAAATATCGCTGGGCATCCTGGGTCGAACAATAACGCGCGATGGCGGCCATACTTTGGTTAACCTTCTCGCATCTTCCTCATACGACCACCGTCCGATGGCTTCCCTCCAGATCGACGGTGCTCAACAATATCACTGGGCATCCTGGGTCGAACAATAACACGCGATAGCACGCAATGACAAGCGGTTTTGTGGAGTCATACAGGGATGCGTGTCGCCCGTTCTATGGAATCGCTCCCCAACTCGAAGAAACCACTTATCTCCGAAAGGCGGTGCGATATGGGCAATCCGGCTTCGTAAACCCGCTCGTGGTTTTGGAATAGTGACCAACCCATGGTTAAGTCGGGTTACGCTATTCCTTTTGGTCCCTTAACTCAGGTTCACAACTCGGGTTTATTTCAATAGAGTTCGGTCCAATCTTGCGGTAGGGAGTTTCATAGTAATACTCCTCCGCATACTATAACGTGTTGCTTCATTAGGTTATACATTCCCATTGCTCACTGTATCATGACCTTAGCAATCAAATGTTCGGCAATGCATTACTCAGAGAGAGATACTAGTATCAATGAACAATAATTCGTGTAATTGATAACGATTTGTCCAATCAATACTCCTCAAAATTACCTTATATAGGTTCACGAATCTACTCCTCCAATAGAGCTTATGATGTTTACAGACCATGCTTTCACAATGATTCATAATTGTCCACAGGGACTCAACTATCCTTCCTACTGAATTCTATCAAGAGTATACATATAATTCACAGAGAATTTAGACCCTTATTTACATCGAATTTCCCATTAAATACAGAGCTTCATTCAATTCACATTCAGTCATATATTCTGCTTGTATAGAACTGTTGATGGTTTTCTGAGTTCTTTATATCGTCTACATCCTTTGTCATAGATTTGCCATCAAGGACAATCAATTCAATATACTAGGATACCATAAATGCCAACACTCTTTGGAGGAGCTTCTTGTTTTTGTTCCAGTATATCTTGATGATCATTATTTACTTCTTCCTGGTTGATAGTTGCTTCTTGTTCTAGAATTTTCTCTGTGTCTTTTTCAGCCTATGTCTCAAGTTTCAAAGATTCTAGATCCTCATCATTATTCGTTAGAACACCATCTTCGTCAAATGTAACATTTATGCTCTCCACTATCTGTTTTCATATTATATTATAGCATTTAAAGTCCTTTCTTTTGCGTGAGTTACCAGCAAAGATACCTTCATCAACACGTGATTCAAACTTACCCAAATTTTGATCTTCTCTTTTGATATAACATTTGCTTCCGAAGGTTCTGAAATATTTTACATTAGCTGGTTTTCTTTTCCATAATTCATATGGGGTCTTGTTGCAATTATTTCTTAGAAGACTTCGGTTGATAATGAATATTGCCTATCAATTGCTTGAACCTAGAATTTGTCATTCAATTTTGAGTCCTTCAACATTGTTCTACCCATTTCATGTACAATTATGTTCTTTCTTTTAGCAACTCCATTTTGTTGAGGTGTTCGTGCTGTTGAAAATTGTTTTTTTATTCCATTTTCGTCACAGTATTGATGAAATAATTTGGAAGTGAATTCTCCACCAATATCTGATCTTAAACACTTTATTTTCAAATCAGTTTCATTTTCTACCAACTCCTTATAGATCTTAAAGCACTCAAATGCTTCAGATTTTTTCTTTAGGAAACTAACGGTTGTCAACCTAGTATAGTCATCTATCATTAACATGAAATATAATTCTCCATCTAAGCCTTTTGTTCTCACGAGACCACATAGATCAGTATGTATCAATTCCAATGGATGTGATGCAAAGTGTTCTTTCATTTTAAATTGGATTTTTGTCCGCTTTCCGTGCCGACAGGCGTCACATAGTGTGTTGGAAGGTTTTGAGATTTTCGGCATTTCTTGTACTGCTTCCTTTTTGCTTATCCTGACAATATTGTCAAAGTTTATGTGACCCATTCGTTTGTACCATAACTAGCTTTCATCTTCTTTAGCTAGTAATCATGCTTTAGTTTCTTCATCCATAACATATGTGTCATTTGGAGATCGACTTGTTGTAGCCACAATTCTACCATACCTGCCTTTCCTGATTTCACATTTTGTGGAGTTCAATAGCATTTTGTGTCCTTGATCACACATTTGTCCAACACTGAGCATATTGTGATTCATGTTTTCAACCAATAGAACATTCTTGGCTAGAACATCTTTGCTGCTGAGAGTGACGGTACCTGATCCTATAACATTCAAGATCCATCATTTCCCAAGGATACGGTTCCATCCTTCTTCTCTTTCAGAGATACAAATTTCTTTCTATATCCAGTCATATGCGTTGAGCAACCGCTATCAACATACCACACATCTTTGTTGTTTTGATCCTTGAGAGCGAGAGCACAATTATCAGTCTTCTTCTTCTTCCATGTTCGTTTGTTCTGTGGCTTTGAAGATTCTTCTGGAGGATTTTCAAGTCTGCAATCTCTGGCTATGTGTCCAAAGTTCTGACATTCATAAAATTCCATATTATTTCATAAATGTTCAAAGCTATTGATGTTTCGTTAAGCCCTGGGAGGTTCATATTTGAAGGATCTCCTGGAATTGTATTGGTTCCTAGGGTACGTGCGACATTCTAAGGCTTTATGACCAAATTTTCCACATAAATAACAATAGTCATGAAAAATATGTTGGTACCTCGATCGAAATATTCGTCGAGGAATCATCTTCCAAAGATGTTCTTGCGAATCTTGTCCAATGAATTATACATGCATGTCAGATCTCATAGGTTCATTGTATTTTTTTGTAGAAGGTCCTACTTCTTATTCTTTATAAGCGAGGTCAGTTCTATCATTGTAAGATCGTTGATCATTGATGAGTTCTTATAATGCCCTTGAGTTTTTGGCATAGTTTTGGACAGTTTTTCCCTTCTTCACTTCCTTATGCAGTGAGACTACTTCGGCTTATAATGCTTCCCTTTCTTGGTTGCTTTCTTCCAACTTCTTTTGAAGTGACTCTTCAATACATATGTGTTCTTCAACTTCAATTTTGAGACCTTGAACTTGTTTTTCAAGAGTATTGGAATGGATCTTCTTAGCCTTGAGCTCTTTTATAAGCTTGATTTCCTCCTTAGAAAATTATTCTATGGTCAACCCTTCTTCTTCTTTGTTTGACACCTCTTGTTTATTGTGCTTGGCCATAAACAATACTCTCTCATTGGCTTATTCTTCGCTGTCACTGTCTTCATCGGATGATGAACTATCTTCTTTAGAGAGAAAGTTCCTTTTGGATCCTTTCTTTTTTCCTTGCTTGTTGAATTTAGTAAAGCCTTTATTTCCTTTTGAGTTTCCATCACTTATGTTCGTACATTTTGCTATGAAATTCCCAACCTCATCACAGTCAAAACATATCAATGGAAGTTTACCTTTGAATTTTCCCTAACCAATTTTTAGTTTTCTCGTAAAGTAAGCATATTCTTCATCTGAAGACCTTCTTCATCATCTCCCTTTTCTTCACACTTGCAAGTGCATGTCTTTTCAATTGAAGGTTGTTTGTCCTTATTGGTCTTCTTAGATGCAACGAACACAGTTTTGAGATGCGAAGTACCTTCTTCTTCATCAAGTCTCATTTCATATGTTATGAGAACTCCATGTAATTTCTCTTTCCTGAGTTTGTCCAAATTTTCACTGTATTCTAAGACCGATGCCTTTGGGTTGAATCTTCGTGGTAACGTTCTAAGAATATTTCGTATAATAGTCTTCTCGTCAACTGGCTCTCTGAATCCTTCTAGAGTGTTGGTTATTTCATCAACGTATTGGAAGTATGCAATAATTTTTCCATCTTCTTTCATTCTGAGTTGCTCAAATTTTGCTCTATAGATTTGAAGCTTTGCTTCTTTGACATTTGAGTCACCTGCATATATATTCTCAAGCTTGTCCCATACATTTTTGGCAGTTTTACAAACCAACACCTTATGATAAGCAGATTCAATAAGTCCACTAATAATAATATTCTTCGCTTTTGCATCATTTACCAAATTATTCTTACCTTGTTCATCTGTGGTTTATGTAAATCCATTTTGAACAGTGTCCCATACTTCGTAAAATTGCGCCAAGATATATACCTTCATTCTTCCTTTCCAAAGTGCATAATTATTTTCATTGAATAGAGTAACACCATTCTTGGTATGCTCCATGACCTCCTTCTAGTTGTTAAACTGTTATTGAAGGAACCAAGCTCCGATACCAATTGTTGAATACGGAGAGGGGAGTTGAATCAGTATTCCTTTCAATTAATATTATTATTAATCTTTCATAGCATTAGTTAATCTTCAATTATTATCAGTGCTTGTACAATGATAGCATTAAACAAAAGGAACACAAATGCACACAATTTTTAAGGTGTAAACCCTCTCCGAGACAAAAACCAACTAAATTGTTTTCTAATAATTCTTTAATATTCAACTCCAACTGAAAATAAAGCTCCAACTTCCTAGAATATAGAAAATCATTCTTCTCCAGCTCCCACTGGATGGACGCTCCAACGCCCAATATTCTTTAGTAGTCAACTGAACGGATGCCCCAACACCCAATGAGCTACAACTCACCCTAACACCACCCTACCACCCTGAATTTTTCACAAGATTGATCCTGTTGGTGACTTCATGCACCAGCCTAGCACCACCCTACCACCCTATAGAAGAATAAAACAAGAATGGACTCTCGTACCAGGGAAAATGGTCCACTTTACAATGATATAGAATGATGTAGAAGAAAAAGACATAATACAACATAACCCCAACTTTGACAAAACCACCTAATGATGATCTTAGACCTCATGACACTGCCTCTTGAACTCTTGGCAGATAGACACTTGTACAATTTTTACAATGATGTATTTACAATGACTTAGTACAATGATACCTTTACAATGACTGTAAGCAGTGCTACCCACTTGAAGACTTCATGTGGTGAACTTCTTGTTGTTGTTCTGCACCTTGATTGTTGCTCTTGTCATGCTACCATCTGTTGCACCTTGCTTTTCTTTTCTGCCCTAGAAAGTCTAGTCCTTTGCAGCCCTTGACAACACATGATCTATCTTTTTCTTGCCTTTTAGGAGCTCGATATTGAATCTGGTGTATCTCTGTTATTTCAGGTCCCAAATATATTATTTTCGGTCCTATAGTATTCCTCTGAGTCTTATTTCCAATGCCACATGTCTGACCCAATCTGGATTCTTCAAGGGAGAGTTATGGCCAATATCTCACAATGCCCTAATTATGGACTGGTTCAGTAGAGCAAACTTGTATGGTGTTCCATGGGTGATTGTTTCTTCAGTTGGTTCTGAAATTGATACAGAAAAAACTACAGTTTGTGCACTATCTTCCACTTTTTACATAATTCTAATCTAATACTCATATAGAGAGTTATGACGATTTTCCCAATGTCGCTTCTTTGAGATGAAGTTCAGGAGCCTGCAAAAACACTGAATTCCACAAATCATATCTCCAAAAATATTGTGCATCTTGATCTAAAATTTTTACAGGCACTTCCTCGGGATTTCTGCTTTGCCTCATAAAAATTTCAGCTTCTTTACCTTCATATAAAAAATGCTATAGTGAAAATTACACGATGACCTATTTCAGGTAGCGAAATCCCTACATGAGGAGGATGTGAGGATCACAATTTATATAAATGCTTAGGTTGAGAGGGTAATAAACAAGTGAACGTGGGAGGGATTTAAGGAGCTTAAAAATTATTAATTATTGACTTTTCAATGACCCGTGCCACAACCCCATGGGGTTTTAGCCCACTAACTGGGGTTACAAACTTCAAACATGAATATCTCTCAAACCGTGAAGAATTACATGGTGTGCCATATATCAACGAAAACATATCAACAAGTAGAAACCATAAAAAATATTCTTGACCCATAATATAGTAATTTGGTAGGTAAAAATTCCCATGCAAGATCGAGGTAGCCCCTGGTGCTGCTTGGGTTGACATCAATGACAACCACTGATCAACAAAAATGGTGATTGTGCCTATTCTTGTCTTCCCATATTTGAATAATCCATTTCATGTACACGTCGATGCATCCTATGTAGATTTGGGAGATGTGTTAGCATAGCCTAGAGAAGGAGATATTGATCACCTTTTAGCTTTTGCAAGCAATAATTTTTCTAAAGCTGAGAGGAACTACTCCACTACAGAGTGTGAAGGGTTGGAAATGGTATATTTTTGGTTGTTGTTGTTCCAAGAATACGATTTCGAAGTAATTTTCAAGCTAGGATGTTTAAATACTGGACCAGATCATCTATCCAGAATCGAGATAGGGGAGGAACCAAAAAATCTTGAGGAAGGACTACCTGATGTGAAGTTTTTTTCTATCAAGGTTGTAGATGATCATTTCCTAGATATCATTCAGTTTCTATTGACAGGAATCACACCCGAGTTATTCACTATGCAGTGGAGGAAAGATTTGGTCGTAAGGCCGACAGATTTTACTTTGATTGCAGGACACCTATATAAAATGGGGGCTGATGAGATCCTACAAAGATATGTTCCTGAGCATGAAAGTCTTAGCATACTATTTGAAGCACATGGTGGAGCAGTTGGAAGTCACTACATAGGAAAATCTATTGCGCAGAAGATTTTTTGCGCTGGATTATGGTGGCCTATAGTACATAAAGATTTGAAGGATTATTGTAGGACATGCGATGTTTTTCATAGGACTGGAATACTGTCACAAAGAGATGAAATGGAAATGCACCCCCAAGTTACGTTGCAAGATTTCAATAAATGGGTGATTGATTTTGTGGTACCAATCGATCTGCCAAGAAAGAAAAAGGGTGTGCAGTACATTATTACTACGACCGATTACCTCACTCGATGGGTTGAGGTGAAACCAATGAAGAATTGTACTGCAGACACGGCGGAAAAATTCATTTTCGAGCATATTGTGTCACGGTTTGGTTGTCCGAAAATTTTGATAAGTGATAGGGGTACGCATTTCCTGAATATCACTATCGAAGCCTTAACTGAAGAGTTCCAAGTGGGCCACCAAAAGAGTACGCCATATCACCCCCAGGCGAATGTCACAGTCAAAGATTTCAAAAAAATATTGGAGAATGCACTGACAAAAGTATGCAACGTTAATGGAAATGATTGGGATATGCACATTCTTGTTATTTTATTGCCATATAGAACTACCTGTAAGAAGCTGACAGGTCAGACCCCGTTTCGACTAGTATATAGCTAGGAAGGAGTGATGTCGATGGAGTATATTGTACCTATTCTTCACATCACAGCAGTGATGAATATGGTGGACAGCGACATTATGGAGTAGAGATTGACACAACTGCTCGATTTGGAAAAAGATCAGTTCATCACTAGATTTCATTGGCATGTTTAGAAGGAAAGAGAGAAGGCATGGCATGATTGGCATATTAACCAATAAATGTTCAAAGATGGCGACCTTGTGCTTTTTTACGACATCAAGTTTGTGAAGTTCCTAGGAAAGCTACAAATGCACTGGTTGGGTCCATATATAGTCTGGGACGTGATGGAAGGAAGCGCAGACCAGCTCGCGAAGCTGAATGGGGATTATTCCCTAGTCGTATTAATGGTAGTATATTAAAGTTATACAAAGATGACTCTATCCCTGGTAGTTTACAATGACTATATAGCTGGCATTGAGTCTTGTTGCTCCGTGAAGTTGGTTAAGGGCATGAGGCCATAACTGGGTTGTAGATACAAGCGAGCGAGATTACAGAATGTGGAAGGAAAGCAGTGTGTCGAAGCAGTTCCACCGTTGAAGGATGCCCTGAGCAGCATCAAAGCAATGATCGATGGCTCACCACCTTTGTGACTCTGCACGAGTCACAGTTTTGTGTTGGGGGCCTGTTAGACATGGGATCCCCTCAAAGAAATAAGCAGAGAAAGAATCCACAGATAGAAGAGCGTAGCGCGCAGCGCGGAGTCTATTTTGAATCATAGGGGATTTGGGGTGAGTCAAATTTCCTTATTATGTAATGGGATGGGATAATTTTGTGAACGTTGGACTCCGCCCGTGGTTTCCAGACCATGGTATTGCAAATTGAAAACCTATATAAGGAGTCTAGATAGAAGTCATAGAAAGAAAATAAGCTTAAACGATAGATCTAATGAGATGCATTTGGATGTAAGATTGTTTTGAATCAGAGTCTATGTTTTGGGTTAGAGGAAAGGCTCTTGCAGCTGTGTGTGTGAAGAACTTAGGATGTCTGCAGTTGTGTGCGCAGACCCTGCAATTGTGTGCACAGGGTGGAACATAATGTATGAGAAGGATCTAGATATTAATGAAAGAATTGTTGGATAGATATGAGTTCTACTGATGTATTTTATTTTACTTACTTTTTATGAATGTCTATGTTGAATAAGGGTTTTTGATCTGCAATTGAATAGTGCAGTCTATTTTATGGTTGTTTACTTTGTTTAATGCATAAATAAGTATGATCATGCAGTTTGCTAGTAGGTTCAATAGATGTGTTGAACAACACTTGTATTATTGACAGAGATGACCTGTGAATCTCTGTTAAGAAGGAAAAGACCTAAATCCATGATCCCCTATCCCTCTATATGCAGAAACCTAGTTCTAGCATCCCTCTATATTTCCTCGAGTGAGACTTTGATTTGCGCAAGAAGGTCGTTGTCGAAAGGGCCGATAATAGTGATTTTTGTTGGACTACACGGTCACTTTAAACCTGGGTCTAGTCCCCATCAATCCAACAAAATCCATGTTGGAAATATTAGCAATATAACGAGTAATGGAACCCCATCCCAAAAAATAGCATTTGGGAAAACTTCTAGAGTGATCTAATAAGCAGAAATATTATAAAATATCAAAAATAAGATATATTACAATTCATATATAAGCCTATTGGAAAATTCAGCCCAAAATAAGCCTAAAGTTTAGGGACAAACAAAGAATATCTTCCCACTTTATAAATTTTGACTAAAATATAGCAACAAAAATTATGGCTAAAAGTCTCCCTATTTTTCTGGACACTAGCCCATGGAAGAACGCCCACCTTGGACAAAATGTAGAGAAGAGGATTCCAAGGAACTTCCATATGTCATATCTACAACCAAAATGATCTGGAAACTGATAAATCTAACACCCACAATGTTACACCCCATTTTTGTAATGTTAAATGGATAATTGTATAATTCCAACATCAAGGCCATGGTTGGTTGAAACATTATGTGCAATTGTAAAATAATTAAATGTGAAATTTTATCCTGAAGCGACGAACACATGGATCAAAGTTTGAGGGGGAGCGGAGGAGTGGAAGAATGGTATCTGTTGGTGTAACAAAATGCTTCACCACCTACCAACTAGAAAGGAAGGATTGGGAAAATGAAATTCCTATGGTTTATTATTTCCATGTTGTGAGTGGATAGAATATGGGTTGTCTCGTAGGAGATGTGAGGCCTCAAAGAAAATAGGACGCAAGGAAAATCAAGAAGAGGAGAGGAAAAAGTAGGAATAGGAGGAAAAAGAGAACGATTGATAAATATCCCAAACAAACGATGCACTGTGAACATAGAGCATGAACACAGGAGAAAGTGGGAGTTGAAGTTGATATTTTTACTAATAAATTTTGGGTGTTATCCCCTGTGTTGTGTAATGGGGCATTGTACTTCCAAGCCTAAATGGCCAGTGAGAGGCTTAGTGGAGGATTGAACTATAAATGCTTGATAAGTAAGTTGATAAACCACTAATTTCTTATTGAATATGTTGATAAACCACTTGGTGATTTTTCAAAGGGCTAATAAACCACTTAGGTGATTGTTGTAAGGTTGATAAACCACTAGGAAGGGTAGCTAAATAATGGTGATACTTTTTGAAAAGAGATTATAAACCATTAATAGCTTGTTGAGGAAGTTGATAAACCACTTATTTCTTGCTAAGTAAATATAATAAACCACCTGGACAATGGGATATAGTCTCATATAGTGCTTGCCTTGAAAATATAGCTAATAAAACACCCATAGTGTAGAATTAGACTTTTGGGACTAATAAATATCCTAGGTGAGCCTTGGGAGAGTTCCTTGAGAAAAAATCCCCTCAGACTTTAGATTCGGTTCAGAGGTGGTCACCTATAAGAAATATTTTGGTGTAGTTGGAATATGGTTGGGTGGAGAATTGATGTCCCTCCTTTAGTTTCCAACCATTTCATGTTATTCATATAAGTATTATGGCTTATGCATGAATGAATTGTGTGTAAGGAAATTGATTGATTTATGGTCCAATACTACTCATGGAATGTTATTGAATTTGTTGCATGTTCATGGTGGACATATTGTACCATATGTCTTTGTAGTTACTTTAAATTTCAAGCATTACTTAAAGCTTGGATAGATTGTGTGAGGTCACTCAATTAATCTATTATTACAAGTGTTTTCATTTGTTTATATGTTTATGAACCTGGTGGCTCATTTTCCTGTCTAATATTGTAGATTACTTTGCATGACAAGCAGGTGTCTCGTATGTTGTGCAATGAATAAATATCTAGTTATAATGGATAGTCACTAGTTTAAGAGATGTGATATCTTATGGTCATGCACATTTGCATATCGTTTTGATGCCTTAAGCTTCAAAGTAATATTAATCAATTGACTTAAGGGTAATGCATCGATTTTTTGGGTATGTATGCACTTGCATGTTGTTGATATATTGTGATATTATCTAGACAAAGATTGGTTGAAGTTTTTTACAAGATTTGGCCTTATAGCCACCTCTTTATTTGCTTAGAAACCTGGACTTATTTGGTAGAAGCCCTAGTCATCAATAGAGTTTTGGAATTCTTATTCTAGTTTCCTTCTCTACAAGTATTGATGTATCAATAATTATCTACTAGTGCAATCTCACCCAACACCCCTAGAATGAAATGATAGATAACGGGAATTTTCTTATCTATTGAATCTACAAACTGCCAGAAATACCCGCCACTCATCTAATTTTTCAATTTTCTATACCACCTTGGTGGGGCAGTGGCTATAAATGGAAATTGAAGTGACTGAAGTGTATTCCTTCCACCATATTTTTTAGGGGACCAAACTGCTTAGCGCTCGTAGTGCTGAAAAACTCTCTGAAAGGTAGTGGAACTAAACAAAATGGAAACGGATAGGAATAATTCCATCTATCAATGTTGTTATATGATGAAAATCCTACCCGCTTCTTATATGAAGTCGAGATTTATATCTAGGAGTCAGGGGTTCCAAGTTTTATCAGTAGTGGATGAAAGTTCAAACACCCATAATGGATTTGAGACTATATATAAGGTAAAAGCATAGTATAATGCTAAAAGGTGGGATCTAGTGGGTCCCACACCAAATCCATGTGGTGGTACCCATGTGGAGCATGCACACCACCTCTTTTCCTTTTTCTAATCATAAGCATTGCGGCATTGATAAACTTGGCTAGTGTGACTTGGATGTGGGGGTGGACCCTCTAGATGATTAGTTCGGCGATGTGGGGGACTCGTGGGTGTCATGAGATCTTACCACCACCCGCTTCTAGAGGTTTTAGTCCATAAAATGGGTGTCCTAGTGAAAAATAAGTAGACCTGACTATAGTTCTGGAATGGAACCTTGTTTCCACCCACTGCCCATTACTCGTTGTTGTAACTTTTGAGTTGTGTAAGTTGGAATGGACATTGGTAGTGAAGCAGAAAGGACGAGTGCCATGATTTTTTTATCTTTGATTAGAACCATCAATTGATAGGAGTATAATCATTTTCATATCAGAATTCAATCATGGCATGGAAAAATCGACGATTTTTACTTACTTTGGCCCCCCCCTTTGCATCATGAGTTAATGAGGGGTGTTTGACATGGGGATTCCCACCAAGGGTACAACATTTAAAAGGAATGCTACTTGGTGGTATTGAAATCATATCCTAGTGTGATTGATGCCTAATTTTCATCCCAAGTCCCCCCTTGGTCCTCTGAGAGTTAACAAGGGGGATGGTGGGGGGCTCTAAAACCATATAGCATGTCATTAAAACCACCCAAATTTAGAAGGTGGTATCACTGTGAAACCCTACCCAAAGGGAAAAGGGGTGTGTCATGGACTACCAGCGAGGACGTGGTGAGACCACATGTATTCCATGTGACATCATGTAATTGGTATAACTTCAAAAGGCCATAACTTTCAATCCAGGGGTCGGATTGAGGTAAAATTTTTATCACTGAAAACTCTTAACAAGTTGGATGTGATGATGGTATCAGAATTTAATTCCACAAGATATGAAAAAATAGGTTTTTTGCAACCACAGCCTACAATAGCACAAGGGGGTGGGAGGGAGTGTTACAAAGTGGCATTAGAGCTAAGTTTTATCACTATAATTAAAGAGGCTTACACATACACACACAAAAGATGAACAATTAGTTTTGCTAATTTCATTGTTGTATACATATGTGTGTTGATTTTAAGATTAAATCTTATATAATTATTGATTTGAAGGATTGTTGATAGGTTATTGTATTCTATAGACTACATACTAACCTAAGTTTGATGTTTTATCCACTTTTATATTAACATGCCTACTACAAGAATACCAAGATGATAAGTTTCCACCCACTTCCCGTCACTCATTACTGTAACTTTTGATTTGTGTAATTTGGAATGGGCAGTGGTAGTGAAGTGACACGAATTGTTTCCTGTTGATCAGAACCATCAATTGATAATAGCATAATCATTTTCAAATCACAATTCAATCATAGCATGGTTAGATCGACGATTGGTACTTACTTTGGGCCCCCCCTTTGCATCATGAGTTAATGATGGGAGTCTGAGATGGGGATTCCCACCAAGGGTACCACATTTAAACGGGATTCTACTTGGTGGTATTGTGATCATAGCCCAGGGTGAATGATGCCTAATTTTCATCCCAATGCCCCCCTTGGTCCTCTGAGATTTAACAAGGGGGATTGGGGGGGATCTAAAAATAGATATAATGTCATTAAAACCATCCATGTTTGGAAGGTGGTATTACCATGAAACCCTACCAAAAGGGAAAAGGAGTGTGTCATGGACTACTAGTGAGGATGTGGTGAAACAATGTGGATTCCATGTGGCATCATGTAATTGATATAACTTAAAAATTCCATAACTTTCAATCTAGGGGTCAGATTGAGGTAAAATTTATATCGCTGAAAACTCTTAACGAGCTGAAGTGTTGATGGTATCAGAATTTAATTCCACGAGCTATGAAAAAAAGAGGGGTTTTGTGACCCCATCTTCATAATATACCTTTTATGTTAGGTTAAATAACTAAGTAACACCTCTCACGACCTATAATAGCACAAGGGGGTGGGAGGGAGTGTTACAAAGTGGTATTAAAGCTAAGGCTCAACACTAGATTTAAAGAGGCTCGCAAACACACACACACACAAGATGAATAATTTGTTTGCTAATTTCATTTTTGTATACATATGTATGGTGATTTTAAGTTTAAAGCTTATATAATTATTGATTTGACGGATTTTTGATAGGTTATTGTATTCTCTAGCCTACATACTAACCTAAGGTTGATGTTCTAGACACTTTTATAGCAGCCTGCCTACTACAAGAATACCAAGATGATAAGTTTATATATATATATATATAGATAATGTTCCATGTTAAATTTAATTGATAGTTATGTATGTGTCATTGTGTCACATCACTTAAGACGACAACCATGTATCAAAGAAGTAAATGAATGAGCAGCAAAATGGCTGAGTGTCACATGGACAAGTATCATCAAGATCATGAAGAGGACTTAGTTAGAAATAATTCAAAGGAGAATTCTCCAGATTGGGTGGACACTCTCAGGATCCTAGGATCTAAGTTGAGGAGTTGCAAGGAAAACAATGAAAATAATATCAAAGCACAAGAAACAAAAGTAGAGGTAAATGCAATAATATTGTAGATCCCATTAGATTTGCAAGGGAAAAAACAATAAGAGTTCGGTGCCAAATATCTAGGAAAGCACAAATCCAAACTTACCCATCAGAGGAACAAAAGAAAAAATTGGAGACTAATAAGGTATAAATCATCAAGTCAAGGAAAATACATAGGTAATGAGATGAATACATGATAAGAGGAGAAATTCTACTCAACACTATGGAAATAGAGTCAAGAAGCACTAAATGGTCATCAGGTATTGTAGTCAAGAGACACCAACATCAAAGGAGAAGTAAGAATATCTAAAAGCCAAAAGAAATTATGGAAAAAAAGCCCCATACCTTCGACAGAGAGATAAATAAGGTTGAAGATGCAAAAGCTTACTTATTAAGTATTAAGAAACACTTTAGGGTGCATGACTACTTGGAGAACATAAAGGCTCGAGTACGAATTTTCAGCTTGAATGGAAAAGTTGATATATGGTAGGAAGATTTCAGAAATATTAAATACATTAAGGAGAAGTAATTGTCATGGAGAATATTTAAGAAATATTTCTGGGAGAAGTATTTGTCTAATAAGTACTATGAAAGGAAGGTTAAATAATTTCATGAGCATAAGTTGGGGAAACAAACTGCTAAGAAGTACTCTAATAGGTTCTTAGAGTTGTTGAGGTGTGTTCTGTATATCCAAGATGAGAACGTGAAATTTCAAAGGTACCTCAATGAATTACCACAGGCCTATTGAGACAATATTGAATTTGATGAGCAAGGAACATTAGAAGACACTATCTGAAAGGTCAAATATTTCTATGAGTAGTCCAAACACAAATTTGAGTTCCAACATATTGGAAAAAGAAGGATTTTACCAGCTTAAAGGGAAAAAGAGTGAAATTCTCAGGATATAAGCAGCGAGGAAAGAATGGGAAGTTCAACACTCCTTCCAATAATGAATATCAAAAAAATCAATTATTTCCAATAGAAACTAGACCTATAAACCAGCAAAAGAAGAGGACAAGGGGTTGAGGAAAGGGCATATGTAATGTTGGACATATGGAGAGAACCATCTATGGAGTAACTACCCTCAAAAACAACATCATAGCAAAAATATGTATAATGTATAAGAGGTGACAACAATGAATGATGTGGCTCATAACATACCCAAAATTTACACCGCATTGGATAATATATGAGAAAACCATCAAGCTTCAGTAATTGAGATGGAAGGTGTTGGGTCAATTTACTAGGTAAACTAACGCAAGTATTTATTATCAATCTAGGCTAGTAAGACTTATAAGCATCCCCAAAGTATATGGGTTTTAGTTATGATCAATTTAGAAGATGATTTATCAATGATTAAGGAAATGCATATTACAAATATAAATCTAACTTAAATAATTTCTAAATTCAAGTGTGCAATCAGCAGCAGAAGAATCTCCTAACTTAAGAGATTTGGTTATCCTTCTCTAACAAGATTACTTCATGAATTAGAAATCAAAAACTACTAATTAAGAAATATATTAGGATGCATGAAACAATAATTGAAGAGTCTCTTAACTGAAGAGATCCTAGTTGTCCTTCATCATAGATTCATTCATCAATAATGCTATTGTTAGAAAACAGGAATTCAAATAAACATTGGAAAGCATGAAAAAATGAATTCTAGCTTATGATATTAATCAAATAGAAAGAACGTTTAACTTAAACATTTGATTTCCCTTTCATATGTAGAATAAGAATGATAATTATACTCATCAGCACTCATAAAACATCAGCATAAAATCTAATCAACAAGTTAAGCATAAAACAAACTAATTTAGAAACTGCAACTACAAATAACTAAGAACTGCACTTATCTCGGTGTGGGGGCCCTCCACCCTTGCCTTGCACATTGAAAGTGCTTTCAGCTATTTAAAAAATCATTCAATCAATCGGCATATAATAGTGTCAAATGGAATATAACAGATCTTCAATTATCTTTCTAAAGTCTCAGAAATAATAATGTTAAGTCATATAATTTCTACATATCAATGCCTTCAAAGTTTGAGGCTTAAATAGACAAAATATCCAACAAATTAATATAAAATATCTCCTATAGCCATGGCTATCCTTATCTTATCCAATCAGGTCGAATTCATCCATCAGATCCATCCATATATGGAAAATCCCATAAAATAAGAATTTTGACCTAGTTCCTAGGGATCCTTTATAAAAATAGGTCATGTTTGACCGCCTTTGACCAGGCCTATTAAGGCTCGGTTTGACTGAACCAGCAGGTGTAAACTTAATATTAGTTCCCAATATTTCTAGAAATATATCCATCTCGAGCCCAAGTGTCCTACAAATATGCAAACCATGAGGCCATTATGGTAATTTCTGATGCAATCCAAAAATGCACTTAAAATTCAATTTTTACAAAAACTTATAAGAATTGAAAAACTTAATTTAAATACATGTATATGAATTTATTGGTCAAAATAAGGTGAATATGATGTTGTATAGATGGATAGTATGGAAAATAATATGTATTTCATAAACAAAAAGAGATCAAAATGAGGGCCAACATCTCCCCCAAGCTGATGTTCAAGCATGTCCTCATGCTTTCTTTTTCCTTTTGGACCTTCTGAGTTCTGATGATGGTCCTGTTCCTAACCCTGAAACTTCCTAATGTGCTGCATGTAAAATAGATTCCATACCTTTGCATTGTTCTTCCTTGTAGATTGAGGCTTTGACCTTCTGTTTCTCATATTTCGCCTTCCAAGAATTTTTCTCTTTAAGCCACCTAAATGCTTGTATGTAAAGAAGATTGTTTTTGGCTTTCAATTTTCCAATTTCTTCACTTATCTTCTCATTTTCTTTAATAAATTTTTCATTATTTGTCTTATATGTTTCATTTTCTCTTTTCAGGTGCCTTTCCAGTGTTCTTCTTACCTCCAGATTATCAGTTAACTCTCTGATCCTGCTAAGGTTTTGGTCTTCCTCCTTGGTATTTTTGCCAACTGAAGTAGCCTCAACCTCATCATTTTCAAAATAAGAATCTCTCTCTACATGATTTTCATAAACTTCTTGCTGCAACCTCTCAAGGATTTCATTGGCTTGTTTGGTCAAAGGAGATTTCTCTATGATTTTCACTTCTGATTTTTTTTCTTTGCTACTTCTATTTTTTGAATTCCTCTTTTTTGTCTCCTAGAAATGGTCAAGAATGATGTTTCCTTTTCTACCATGATTTTTTCCTATTGTTTCTTTGATCTGGTTCTTGGATAGAGAGGTGAATTCACTATATTTCTTGTTTCCTGCATTGGTTTAAGTTTGTCTTCTGTGGCTTGCTCTACAAACTTATTTTGAATCAAGAAATATTTCCAAATCCTACCCTTGATTTTCAGCTGGTTATCAACAATGATTTTTATAAGTCCCTGGTGATGAATTTGGGCTTCCTTGGGTTTGGTTTCAGATTTTACACTTTCAATCACCCTCATCAAGTTTCTATAAAATAAGTGTGGCAAGTTGATCCCGATATCTCCTTTCATATGTTGTAGCAACCTAATGTGGTACAGGTGTACTACGTTATGTCTGCTATCACAAGTGAAGAACTTTTAGATTAAAAAAACTAATTTAGCCCAAGGTTTGTTGAACCATTCCCTGGGAATCCCCTTTGTCCTGTCAAAGGAACCCTTTCTGTTCTTATCCAGGAAGAAGGTCCAACCCTTGTCCTTAAAATGAAATCATTTGTGGTAAAGTTCATCTAATAATGGAAACTCTAGGGCTTCAAAAATATATTTTGGAGTTAAAGGAATATGTAAACTACCCACCATAGTTTGATCTTGTTTGCAATTGTTTATAAACTCCCTTGTCAAATCTTCATTATGCCCTTTGAATTTTTGAAGGAAGCTTATCAAACCTGATTGATAAAGTTTCTCAATTGTGTCTCTACTTCAATGTTCAATCTAAAAATCTTTAGGCTATATTCTTGATGTCATATTATCTGAAAACCATTTTATGTACCCCTCTATTGTCATTAACTTCATTTTTGAAAACAAAAATTCAAGTACTAGATCTCATCATAGTAGTGAGGCTTACCTCTGTTTGTTGCTTTTGCCAAGTAATTGAAATCAATTCTCTATTTTCTTTGGAAGAAGTGAGCTTACTGCTTCATCAGACACAAGATTTGATATAAAGAGTTTTATAAAAAACATAAAAAATCATGTTTCTATTATCCTATTCTCTTTATTTGATCCTCTTGTCTCTTAAAAAATAAAAATCCTCTACCTATGTTTGTAGATTTTTTTCTCTTGTTTAACTGTGTAAAAAATGAAACTTTTTTATACAACAATGTCTTCTAATCCTTCAATTCCATACAAAATTCTTTTTCTAAGGCAAAGCATTATATATCTAATCTAAGCTCATTGTTTACGCAAGAGAATTTGGAAAAATGGCTCACTTATTTCATCAAAAATCTCATAAAATGAGTTCACTGTATTCTTCAAAATTCACCAAACTCTGCTCTCTGTTATGCAAAAATGTAAAAACATGTTGACTGTGCTTTTTAAACCAAACGTTTACCATAAATCCTAGTTCGAATTCTCTGACTTAGTATGCAAATGAAATGAATTTACTACACAACTCATTTAAAACGAACCCACTGTGCATTTCGAATCAAACACTCCACTCTCTGTTTGCATTCAAATTGAAATTGAACACTGTGCATGAAGACATTTTCCAAGTTTACCTGTTTTGCAATGATCCTAGTGATTTTTCTTTTAGTTTGATTGGAGTCCCTATGTTTCAAGCAACGCCAACTTATAAAAATCTCACTCAATATCTTCATCATTTACTCATTCAATCAAAAAAGGATTTAGTGTTGACTGGTGGTAGAGCGTTTATGAGTGGTGGCAGTGACATAACATAAGGCAATGACAAATTTTAAAAACCGTGGAAAAAGAACTACATTTATAACTCACAGTTTGTTCAACAACCCCAAGATTTACTTATACAATCAATCGTTGTTTTAAACAATAAAATATGAGTTTGATTCTTACCTCATTCATCACAGGATTTTTTCCTCCTGACAGTGTGCTTGCTTGACACATCTGTCGGATATGTTGGCTTGAAATCTCAGTCAACTCTCCTTATCCCTCCGTTCCTCTCACTACTTTATATCCTGCTCTCTTTGCTGCGTTAAATTTCTTCTATTCTCCTCATAGCTCTCCCTTGTCTTCTCTTGTTCATTTATTTCTCATGGAGTTTCAAAATGGATGTGTGTTTTGCTTACACAACATTCCTTCTCTCACTGAGCCTTCGAAAGGAAATGATGGTGAAAAACACAGTGTGTTTTAGCAGCTTGAGTTCTTAGAAATGGCGGAGGTTTTTCTCTCAATATTTTACATAGTGTTTGTAATATGGCATTTCGAATTTGTTTTGACCATTCATCAACCACTTGACTGGCGCATCTGTGTGTTGGGGTCCTGTGATTTGGCAGATTGGCATACCAAATGACAAGGCAACATCAGAACCACTTTGGAATCCTAGGATCTAGCCTTCCTGGATTCAGAGAGGGATCTCTCTGTATGTGTTTTCAAAGGATATGTCTTTAGAGCTTATGATATGATATTAAGCTAGTTATGAAGTACAAGGGAGTTTGTTTGTTTTTGGTTGGGAGTCATTAAATGAAAAGGTCATGTGAAGTGAAGAAGAAAATAAGTGGAAGGATGCTTTACCATGGGTAGATAGGTTTAAAAACAGTGCTAAACCATTGGGCTATGGAGTCATAAAAGGGTTTACTTGCACAACAACTATTCAAGGGTTTTCAAAGGGAAAGTCATCTATATCAGAAGATATTTTAAGTTGAGTTTGTGGTATGAAACATTAAGGAGTGAGGTGAAAGAAGAAACATGTAAGAAAACTAAGGGCAATCTAAGATTAGGTAAGGACTTTTAACCTAGCTTGATTTTGACATACTCTTATGGATAAAACATTTAAGATAAACATAAAAAGTCACCTAAGATCAGGTAAGGAATTTTAATCTATCCTGCTTTTGGCAAACTCTTAAAGGGAAATCTTCAAAACAGTTGTTTAAGATTAAACAAGGGACAGGGCTAACCATAAACTTTCTTGATTAAGACTCTACTTAGCATGCAGTGAAAATATCATTCAAGAACAACATCTCAAGTTCTACTCAGCAAGATATGGGCTCACCAACATTCATTTACTGGTTATACTCTATTTAAATCATTCCTAAACACACATTTAGTAGAAAACATAAAGATAAATATTTTCAGTGAGAGCTAGGGTACCTTGCAGTATATCCTACTCTATATTTGTTGTTCTTTATTAGAGATTATGAACACAGTGGAAACATAAGGAAAGTAACAATTACAGTGAGAATAACATCACCAATGATTTAGATCAAGATCCAGTGAATCTGCTTGAGTATTGATGTGCAAAACTAGTTACATACTTTGAGTCCAATAGCTTTTACAGTCCAATGCTTTTCTTCCCAGCCTACCATATTACAACTACTCAGCAAATTTTACTCAATAACAGTTCAAACAATTAAAAATTTCCCAACCTTTTACAATGAATTTTATGTGAATACTTATAGCTGAAGAAGGAAGAGTGTTGCAGAAATGGTAATAAATATGAATTAAGATAGAGTGGGGGAGGTGTTTGAATGCCCATTCTTCTTAATGACCGTTGCATTAACTAATTGTACCATTTTGGTAGTTTTCCTGTCTTTGTGGCATATTTGGTAGGCATGGTAATAACTCCGAAGTGTGTTCTTTGAATATATCTTGGTCTGAAGTACTCTGTTTGACCTCTCTGACAAGTAAACTGTCATTTTTTTGGGTTTTGTAGCCCCATGACTGTGCAATAACTGTTCTGACTGTTTTAAAGAGGGTTTGTCAGCAGGATGGCTGTCAAAGTGTCTATGGAAATTAAAGCAGACTGCAGGTGTCCTTTTGGTCCTTTGGAGAAATAAATACTTCAATGATCTCGCATTCGAGACTTTCTTCTGCTGATCTGTCTTGTTTTAGCCCCTTTAAACACTGATATTTTACTTTAAATGTGTTTTTAACGTTGCATTAGGCCTTCTCGGATCATCTTTGGTCCTCGTCTGACTGCTGTGTACAGGGGGCTGCGCTGGAGGGTTTGATTGAAAGCCGATATTATGGAAAACATCTCCTTTTGTCCCTTTTTCTGCATTAGTTAGGCCACAGAGGATCGTCACCCTCGGCCTCTGTCAACATTCTTTGACTGTGGGACGGCTTTACGAACAAAAGCCATTAAACCTGCACAAAACAACAAACCATTATAAAATCATGTGTTTCTTGGGTTTAACTGCGAACAGAGGGCTCAGCGAGGGTTACGGAGCAGTAAGGTATGGTGAATGCAGCGGGGAAGGATTTCATGGCGCAAACCACGAAACCAGGGTCAAAACTGAGTTCGTTGTGAAGAATAGGAAGAGCGGTTTTGGGGAATACCAGAGGTGGTGTTCACGTGGGGTAAAGGCGGTAAGTGGTTTGGAACTAATAAAACGTGATATGGTCCAATGGTTGACACGTATGCTCCTGAAAACCGCCCATTTTGCGTTGAAAACGGTCGATCAAATTTATTTGTGAAATGAATGCGAAAATGGTTTAAGACCGTCCGATCTGGGGGGGCCGAATCTACGACTGTAAGCGAGCGCGAAAATAGAAGAAATGTGCGGGAGAATCATATGGTGGGGCCGAGGTGACGTGGGGTCATTTGTCGCGTAGCGAGTGGCTTGAGGTTGGGTAAACCATGTGCGTCGTTGGTTGATGGTGATAAAGGGTTATAAACCATATATGGGAGCATATATAAAGGGAAATACGGTGGAAGTGGGAGGGAGTGAAGGCGTTTCTAGGCCGTTGGATCTGGGGAGGGGAAACAGATCAACGGTGGAGATTGCGGGAAAACATAGTGAAAGGCCCTAGCGTGGTCGGGTGGGACCAGCGGGAATACATGGAAAAAACGAAAGAAAATGTGTATTGCGGGGGAACTTGAGGTACAGGCAGATTTGAAAACTGGATGCCTCCGCAGCGAATCTTAGCCGTTGGATGAAGATTTCACATATCCCAAGGAATCACTGTGGGGGCACTCAAATGTTTTACTTTTGCGTGGAAAGTGCCCGCGGGTGGAGAAAAAGGGAAAACAGTGCGAGTTGTCAGATCTGTAAGATGGACGGCGGAGAGCGCATCACAGGATCGGCAATCGGCGGAGAAAAGCTCTGGGAGGCATGAGTTTCAAAGTCGCGATATGCAGATGATGCGATTGTGCGATGACCGATGAGTGTGATGAATGCGATGAAGCGATGGAAAAAGTCCAGTGCGATGGAATATGGACCGTTGGATCGGAAAATATCAACGGAGGAGCTTTAATTGGAGGATCGGCATATCGGCGGGGGGGATTCATTGGAGGGGAAACACTATGCGCCGATAACCGTCAGATTGATCCGGATTTATGCAGGAACGCAACAGAATAAACATATAAACATAAATACATAGATGCAGCGGAAATAACACTTCATTTCATTAATATCAACGAACTGAATTTTGCTTACAGACAGAATGGAAATAAAACTAGCTAGGGCGCTGGTAGCTATCTCTGAGAAGAGATGTGGCGGCTACAGGCCTCGAGCGTATTTACAGCGGGGCTCGAGGGCCTGACATAATTCCAGAGCAATGGGGAAATCCTAAACAGCCAAAACCCTAACCCTAGGAGATGAAGCGCCAAAACTATGGGCTTGGTTGGGTAAATTGGTGTTTCAACTTCCCGGGGCGTAACTGTGGACGATCTCCGTTTGACAGCGTACCATACCATTAGAAAGATCTATCCAGGGGCCCAAATTTGGGCCCGGCAACATCGGTCCATGGACCCATGTTGCCCTCCGTTCCAAAAAAACGTCGTTTAGGGCCTCAAAGCGGCTCCGGAAGTTCAGGACCCGAAAAACTGCTAAAAATAGTAAGTTATGCCGAAACTGAAAAACTGAAAGAGACAATGGTGGGGGGCCAAGTGGAATAGGTGGGTGGCCACCAATATCCACCTAGATCATTCCTCCCCCTTAGGAAGCAATGGTCCCCATTGCGTTAAGTTCCTCCATGAGATGAGGAAATTTCTGCTGAACTTGGTCCCTGGTGAACCACTTTCCTTGGTGCAGGAGTTGGCCGGCTTTGACAACCCGATATAGTTGGATCTTCTGCTGGCGAGTGTTCTTGATTTGCATGTCCATGATGCAATCTGTGGTGGCCTGTTCCATGCAGTCTGGATTTAACTCAGTTGGTGTGAGTTGTTCTGCAATGTCCGAGGTGTCCGGTAGAGGTGGGAAGTAAGGACGAAGGCGATCCACATTGAAGACTGGGTGCAGACCAAGGAATGGTGGAATACTGAGCTCGAATGCATTGTTCCCTACAACCTTGGTGATGGTGTACGGCCCGTATCGGAGCGGGCGAAGCTTGCGGTGGGGTCCAGTGAGGCGCTCCTTCTGCAAATGTAGCCATACTTTGTCACCCACCTGGAAGTTGTGTGGCACACGGTGTTGATCATGGCGTTGCTTGTACTTGGCATTGGCTCTGTCCAATATATCATGAACATGTTGGCGGATGTGTTGAATGCGCTCGATGAAGCTACTGGCTTTGTCAACTTCAGACTGGACATGAGCTGAATTGGCCTGAGCAGCTACAAATGGCATGGCTACGTCAATGGGACATAGTGGCTGGAATCCCAAGCCCACCTGAAAGGGGCTATGGCCGATTGAACTGTGGAGAACCCGATTATAACTATGTTGTACATAAGGGAGGCTCTCGTCCCATGTGCGTGGATGCTTTGAATTGTACATGCGCAGAATGTGTACAATCATTCTGTTGACGACCTCTGTCCGGCCATCTGTTTGGGGATGGAAAGCTGTGGACTTGGTGAGCTTTGTGTCCAACATTGACCAGAGGCTGGACCAAAATGTGCTGAGGAACCTGCTATATCGATCTGATATGATAGACTGTGGGATCCCAAAGTGCACCCACACTCGTTCAAAGAAGAGTTTAGCAGTGGCTTCTGCTGTGATATTCTTCTTACAAGCCGCCATAATGGCCATCTTCGAGAATCTGTCAACGACCACGAAAACACAGTCATTTCCATTCTTAGTAGAAGGCAGGCCCGACATGTAATCCATGGAGATGGGTTCCCACGGTCGACTAGGGGTAGGTAGTGGAGTATATAGGCCTTGCTTCTTGATGGTCGGTTTGGCAATGGCACAAGCAGTGCAGGATCTGATGTGCTTCTCGACATCCTTTCGAAGGTTAGGCCAATAGAAATACTTCTGTAGTATTGCTACTGTTTTCTCGACCCCGAAATGCCCAGCGACTCGACTGTAGTGTGCTTCCCATATCATCTTGGCACGCTCGCTTGAAGGAACACAAAGGTGTCCCATGTGACATAAAAGTGCATCTTGGAGGTGAAAATTTGGAACTTGCGTACCCCACAAGAGTGCCTTGTAAGTTTGGCCGAATTCTGGGTCACTCTCATAGAGAAGCGGCCAATCAGAAGTCTCGTGCCCACAAGAGTTGAGCACAGTGGTGAGCGCCACGATCTGTGGTCGGCTGAGGCGGTCTGCAACATGATTGTCTGCAACATGATTTTTGCTACCCTTCTTTACTTGATGTTCAAATGAAAGCCCATTGCGAATGTAGACCCTTCGATGGAGTCGTGCTGACTTCACTTGTGTACGTATGAGCTGCGGGGCACGTAGTCTATTATGGATGATTGTTTCCTTCCCCAAAATGTAATGCTTCCATTGTCGACAAGCTTGCACAATGGAGTACATTTCTTTGTCATATGTGGGGTGCCCACGAGCGTGTCGAGACAATGTCTCCTTTGTGAAATGCCCTTTGGATGTCTTTGTTGAGTAGAGAGAAGCTCACAATAGCATAGTCGAGCATCTGTCTCGATCTCAAATGGGCATTGCAAGTACGGTAAAGTAGTGAGGCGAAACGAGGCGGTTTTCAGTTACGTAGATGCATACATTGAGGAGTTCCGACCAAAGCTTCTTGCTCTCGCTCCTCCCTTGGTGACTTGACTCAAGGACCAAGTGATATGAGAGAATCCCAACACGAACCTCCGATAGAAGTTAGCAAGACCCAGAAAGCTGCGAAGCTCTGTTATAGTGGTTGGGGCTGGCCAATCCCGAATGACTTGGATCTTGGCTGGATCCACATGCACCCCCCTTTCATCAATAATGTATCCCAGATATTGAACCTGGGTCATGCCAAAAGTGCACTTCTCCAAATTAGCACACAACTTGTGTTGCCGCAGTGTTTGGAGGACTTGTCGGATGTGGTGAAGGTGCTCTTCCCAAGTCTGGCTGAAGATCAAAATATCATCCAAGTACACCACTACAAATGAGTTGGTGAATGGCCGCAAGATGTCATCCATCATCCTCATGAAGGTGGCGGGAGCATTCGTCAACCCGAAAGGCATGACCGGCCATTCGAAAAGGCCTTCCTTGGCTTTGAAGGCAGTCTTCCACACATCGGAGGGTTCAATTGGTACCTGGTGATACCCAGACTTCAGGTCGATCTTGCTGAAATATTTTGCACCTTTGAGTTGGTCGAGAAGGTCATCAATCCGTGGGATTGGGTACCTATTCCGGACAGTGATCTTGTTCAGCGCCCGATAGTCAATACAGAGTCTCCACGTCCCATCCTTCTTCTGTACCAACACGATCGGGCTCCCACAGGCGATGAACTTGGTCTGATGTGACCTTTCTGCAACAGCTCCTGAATCTGCCTCTTGATTTCATCATTTTCCAGAACAGAGCGTCGATAGATCGGTCCATTGGGTAGTGGCGCACCTGGGGTCAGATCAATCGGGTGCTTGACCTGGCAGTGCAAAGGAACCCCTGTGGGTGAGGTGAAGATGTCCCCGTACTCCTCCACGACCTTATCCATTTGTTGTTGTCGTGCAGAGGGGCCCTGTCTGGAGGTCGTGGCCACAGTCTTCTTCTTGCCCTGGGGGCGGATCATCAGAAAAACGAATTTCCTGGTTTGGGAAATGAGCTTACTACATTGTTTTGCGGTAACCAAAGAGATAGTCGTAGGAGGTGGTACCTCTGGTATCCTGTACGACTTATTTCCCAAAGTAATAATAACAGCACGAGGTCGAGACTCATACACAGCATGACGCTTCCACAAGTATGGTTGTCCTAATAATACATCAGAAACATCAATAGGAGCAACATCACATAATACCTCATCCGTGAAGGGCTTGATGTTATAGGGAAGGCGACACTGCTGGCTGACGCGGAGATCTCGTCCTTGGTGAAGCCACCCGATGGTGTATGGATGTGGGTGAGCTGTGGTTGGCAAGCCCAACCGCTTCACGGCGTCCGCTGAAATGAGGTTCTTTTGGCTCCCATTGTCGACAATGAACTGTACCGGGGAGCCCTTTACCCACATCTGGGAGTGGAAGAGACGTTCCTCCTCCTCTGGATCTTCCGATTCCTCCTTTTGGATCTTTGTAGTGGCAACAGTGGCATTGGGCTCCGCATCAATAATCTGTTTCCCTTTTTCATTCGCCTTTTCAGGTTCTGATTCGGAGTCAGAGCATGCATCTGACTCCGAAGCCCTCATCTCGGCCACTAGCGACTGCTTGGCCCGACACTCACTTGTGTTGTGAGTGGAGCTCTTATGGAACTCACACCACTTTTCCGTGTCCTTCTTTGGCTTTACGGTGTTGTTCTTTTCTTGTGGCTTTGACGGGTTGTCTTTAGCCGCCATGCTCTGTCCTTTGTTCTGCGGTTTGGAAGCACCTTTTCCTTGCTTTTGATTCACAGATCCAAAGTCTCGCTTCTTCTGTTTGAATTTCTGCTCAATCTTGGCGGCATACCGGTATGCCGTACCAAGCGAGGAGATGTCGAGGAACTCCATTTCCTCCTGAATGTATCTGTGCAGACAGCTGCGATACTTTAGCACCAAATGTTTCTCTGAATCTTTGATACCCAACTTTGTGCGCAGGGTATGGAACAGATTCGTCAACTCATGCACATCTTGATCCCTTTGTTATCGCAGTGTGGTCCATTGTATGTACTTTTCCTCATAGCTCCCCACGGGATAGTAATGTTCCTTGACGGCGTCTCGGAAAGAATTCCAAGTTGGTACGACCGAGAATAGAGAGGGTTTTTTCTGGTCCTTGTTCTCACAGTAGGTTTCCCACCAGTCCTTAACATGGGGGTAGCTTTGAGGAGTGCAAAAATAATCTTCTCCCGGTCTGAAAAGTCATGAACAGAGAAATATCCTTCTAATAGATTCAACCATCTATCTACGACATCTGCGTCTATTTGACCCTCAAATATGGGAATGTAAAAATTTACTTGTACCTTAAAGGGAGTCGCAACTCCAGAGTGGCTACTGGATGCAGATGCGCCGCCGGTGGGCAGCCGTTGAAGGATCTGAGCAAAGCTATCCATCATCGCGTTCCTTTGTCTTTCGAGGGCCTCCTCGAGCAATATTTTGATAGGATCTCCTGCTCCCTCATCTTTCTTTTCGTCCCCCATGGGCGTCCGTCGAGGTTTGCGAGGCTGATCTTGCAAAGGTTCCACCAGATCAAGCCCTAGCTCCTTATACCCCGGCCTCGTTGGGGACATGCAAAGAAGGATCGAGAAAAAGCAGACCCCTCTGATACCACTGATCCGGATTTATGCAGGAACGCAACAGAATAAACATATAAACATAAATACAGAGATGCATCGGAAATAACACTTCATTTCATTAATATCAAAGAACTGAAATTTGCTTACAGACAGAATGGAAATAAAACTAGCTAGGGCGCTGGTAGCTATCTCTGAGAAGAGATGTGGCGGCTACAGGCCTCTGAACTAAGTTACAATGAGGCTCGAGGGCCTATTTATCATTTATAAACAATGGGAAATCCTAAACAGCCAAAACCCTAACCTAGGAGATGAAGCGCCAAAACTATGGGCCCCGTTTGGGTAAATTGGTGTTTCAACTTCCCAGGGGCGTAACTTTGGCATACGATCTCCGTTTGACGCGTACCATACCTCGTTAGAAAGATCTATCCGAGGACTACAAATTTGGAATGGGAAACATCGGTCCATGGACCCATGTTGCCCTCCGTTTTCCCAAAAAACGTCCTTTAGGGCCTCAAAACGGCTCCGGAAGTTTAGGACCCGAAAAACTGCTAAAAATAGTAAACTGTGCCGAAACTGAAAAACTGAAATAGACAATGGTGGAGCCCCAAGTGGAATAGGCGGGTGACCACCAATATCCACCTGGATCACAGATCTTTGGGGAATGGACGGCGGAGATTGAATTGGGATTTCAGCCATCAGCGGGGCAGAGGGTCTGGGGACAAGGAAAAGGAGATCGTCGATGGAGCGAGGGCCGTCGAATCGGAATGAGATCGACAGCTGAGATTTAAAGTGGTAGATCGCATCAGTATTTCGCAAATAGGCGGAGAAAAAGGAAAAGCATGAATATTTGGAAAATGTCGAAGTGCGATTGCGATGGGGGCTTAAGACCCTTAGCCGACGGTCTCGAGCCTCGGTCTTATGGGAGGAAAAGAAGTTGAGGGCTTAGGAAAAGAGCGCTTAAAGGCCTTATGTTTGAAAAAGGTAGGAATAGGCTAAAAAATGGGTTTTTAAAGCCTTTTTTGAGGTTCCAGTAGGATGAAAAGGGTACTTTTAAACCAAATAAAGGGGATTCACATGGTTTGAAAGGGGATTCACATGGCTTGAAAGGGGATTTTAGAGGAGGTAAAGGGTAAAATGAGGAAGTGGGGGATTTTTGTAGAGGGGTTCATCAAAGGAGAGAATGATGGAAAAATGGGTTTAAACACAGTCACTTTTATAACAGCAGTGCTTCTTTGAGGAAATGTGAAGGAAGGTCATCAATGGAGTGGATTTCTTGGACAAATGGACACAGCAAGGCTTTAAGAAGTCACAAATTTGTTCCAAATTTGTTTCTTGAAGACTAATAGACCTGTTTTAGCCATCATAGTATATGAAAAAATTATGGGTGGCTAACAAAAGCTCCAACTTGGGGATGGCAGCTCCTTGGAGGTGTCAAGAACCTCAGAAAATTTATCTCTGGAATGTAAATCAATGCTTTATCCTTGACAACATTTTCTTCCTTGATCATGCTGCTTAAAAAAAAATGGTCAGTGCCTTGTATCAGCAAAAAGACTTCTTTCCCTAAACAACTACCTACACAGCCTACTTTCCTAACATTTTTTCTTCAGAAGGTGCACTTGGACTTACAAACCTTTGACATCAACATTTTATTCTTTTAACAACATGAAAAACTAATCTAAATCTACCCTTATTTCTCCATGAGTTCAGATTAAACAGTTGAACTCATAGTTTCTCTACCTAATCTACTATCTATCAGGATTAAACTGTCTGATAGATTCCATTCTCCATATTCTAAAACAGAAATTGAAAACACAGCCAAACCAGGATTGAACTTTCTGATTTGCTACAATGTCCATGGCAAAGAAACCAGCGGCACATAGACTTATTTGCAGAAAAGTAAAACAAAACTGCGAAGGCTTAAGATCTGAAAATTACAAGCATCTTTCATTCTTTCTTTCAGCTCTGGTTTTGATACTTTTTGAGTTGTCTTCTTCTTCTTTACCTGGTTCAAGTTTTCAGCATGTTAGAACTAGTCTTTTTCCTTTCTTTGGCTCAAGTTTTGATCTGATTAGAGCCATTCTTTCCTTTTGATTCCTTGGTTCAGATTTTGAGCATATTAGAACCAATTCTTTTTCTATCATAATCTAATCTACTGATAAGCCCGGATTAAATAGTTTGGTAGATCTTCTTCACTAACCTATCAGCATTAAATTGAAATCTATCTAGTTATGATTAGGTTGTATGACTAAATAGCAGTGCTTTCTTTTAAGTAGTGGCATTTAAACTTGCACACTTTCAGACTTTCTTATTTTTTTTTGTATGGGGTTGTACCTTTCTTCTTTATATCTACCCTCTTTTCTCTTTTATATTGTTTTTGTATTTTTCAATTTTTCAAAACAAAACAAAGTAGTGATATTTACAATGGAAAATGAAGGCTTCAAACATAGGTTTCAGCGGAAATAATGTTTGAGCATCTTGCGATTGACAGGACCCCCAAATAGGTCTGTACTATCCATATTTTGTATAAAAGTTGCATTGTGACCAATGGCAGATTGAATGATGTAAGGGCCTTGCCATAAATTGTCAAACTTTCCATGTTTGCTCTTATCTTCTCTCCTGGAATCTCATTTGAGTACTTTGTCACCAATCTTGAAATCACTAGCCTTTGTCCTCTTATCAAACATCTTTTTGATATTCTCTTGTACTTTTTGTGCTCTATTATAAACTTCTTCCCTGGTTTGCTGAAGATGTATGGTCTGATTTATCCTTCTCATCATGCTATCTTCCTCTGATTGTATTTATTAGACCAACTTCATCACTGGCACTCCTAAACTGGTAGGAAAAACTGCATCTGTTCCATAAACCAGCGGATAGGGAGACATTTTAATTGATTTCTTTGTTGTCAATCTATCTGCCCATAAAACATGTACCAGCTTGTTGTGCCATGACTTGTGATTTTCTTCCAGCAGCTTCTTTATTATGTTTATCAGACTCTTATTTGAAGACTCTACCAACCCATTACCTTGAGGGTAATAAACTGTGAAATGACCAAGCACAATCTGATATCTGTGGCAGAAATCCACCATCTTTTTAGAACCAAATGCAGCAGCATTGTCAGTTATTATTTTCCTAGGACAGCCAAATCTAGACGGAATATGGTCTTCAAGGAATTTTACAATAACTAATTCTGTGGCATTCCTATAAGGGATGGCTTCTATCCATTTGGTGAAATAGTCAGTGGCTGTGAGTATCCATCTATGTTGGGCAGATGAGGCAGGATGGATTTCCCCAATGAAGTCTAGGCCCCACTGTTGAAAAAGAGCTTCAACAGTGATTGGTTGCAAGGGTAAGGGAAGCAATTTTCTCTTGCCTTCAAAGATTTGGCATTTGTGGCAGGCAACTATCATTTTGTGGACATCTTGAAAAAGGTTGGGCCAGTAATAGCCAACTCTAAGGATTTTATTAGCAGTGGTTTTCCAATTTATGTGGCCTCCACATTCTCCTTCATGAAACTCATGCTTGATCCTATCTGCATCAACCTCAGGCAAACATTTAAGCAATAAAATATAGACATTTATCTAAAATGCAGTAATTTACAGCTTTTAACTTTAAAAATCTTGCCTTTGTTTTAGACAAACTAGGAGGGGCATTAAGATTAGTAAGCACATACAAAATATCAGCATACCAAGATGAATTGAGGAAATGATCTTCAATAAGTGTGGCTGGTAATTCTTCCTATTCATCTAATGCATCTATCATGTTTATCTCAAGTGCTTGCAAGTTAGATTCAGCCATTAATTGTGCTAGGCCATGACCCTTGATGAGTTTAGTGGGTTTAATTTCCAAATCATATTTCAGTATCACAGCAATCCATTTTCCTCTTTTCCCATCGGGGTCTTGTGACAAAATATCTTTTACCACTATAAAAGGCATAAATGCAATAATGTGAGAGTATAAGATATAAACTCTGAAATCCTTCAAGGCCTTTACCAAAGCATAGGTCTGTTTTTCCATGATATTATATTTCAGAGGTGCATCTCTTAATGCCTTGCTGAAAAATGCGATTGGCTGCTCTTGTCCCTCTGGATTTTTCTGTAATAGGACAGCAACCACAGTATGTTCTGATGCGAATGAAAATATGAGGAAGTCCTTAGTGAAATCAAGACTGATAAGGACTAGAGCTTGGGTGAGTGCATGTTTGACCAGTTTAAAGGATTTATTTGCTTCTAAGGTCCATTTAACTCCTATCTCTTTCTTTAACATGTTTGTCATGTTCCTAAGGAGTTCTGCTAGGTTGGGTATGAACCTTCTTAAGAAATTAATCTTTCCAATGAAAAATTGAAGTTCTTTGATGTTTCTAGGGTGACTGATCTACAATATGCCTTCAACCTTTTTTGGGTCTATTTTGATCCCTTTTTCAGATATGATATGACCAAGAAGTTTATCTTCTTGGAGATCAAACAATGTATTCTTGGGATTCAAGGATAGCCTATACATTCAACATTTCTCAAAGACTTTTCTTAGGTGTGCTAGGTGTTCTTCATCTGTTTTGGAATAAACAGTAATGTCATCTAAATAAATCACGATGAAGTGGCCTATTTCTTCTAAGAAAGCAATATACGTGGCTCTTTGAAAGGTGGCACCTACATTCATTAATCCAAAAGGGATTTTCACATACATGAAAGTGCCCCAAGGAGTAGTGAAGGTTGTTTTCTGTTGGTCTTCAGGGAATACCAATATCTGATTATATCCTGAAAAGTCGTCTAGCAAAGAAATCATCTTGGAACAAACTACTCGTTGGAAGATGTGCTCCATTTTAGGCAAGGGATAGTTGTCCTTTAACAAGGCTCTGTTCAAGTTCCTAAAGTCAATATAGAGCCTTATTTCTCCCGTTTTCTTCCTTACATCCACAAGATTAGATACCCACTCCGAGTATCTCACCGGGACAATAATTTCAACATCATACATTTTCCTAATTTCCTTCTCAACCAAAGGTAACTGCACAGGGTTTATTCTGCGTAATTTTTGTCTAAATGGTTTATGGTTTTCCTTAAGTGGTATTTTGTGTTGAATGGTCTCTGTGTCATATGCATTTAAATCCTCATAGCTCCAAGCAAATACATCAAAAAACTCTTTAAACAACTCAATATATTTCAGTTTCATGTGAGTTGGCAATGTTTTAGATAATTTGATCATTTTAGGCTTGTATTTACTGCCTATATTGCATTCCTCAATATCAGATTCAGCGGGTTCTATTGTTGATTTCTTGGCAACGTCATTAAAATCAAACAAGTCTTCTAGAGGTGCTAGTCCTTTGGGTAAACCTTTGTCTTTAGATTGTAGTGCCTCTATGTCTTCTTTTCCTGAGCTTATGTACTCTTCTGTTTGATTTTCAAACTCTCTAGTTAGCAGATTAATTCCTGCAATGGGAGAAGGTTCTTTTTCAACAAGTTGTTCCTTATTAAGACAGTGTTTATCATACTTTGAGTCTGAATTTGGCAATTCAAACTCATTTCTGAATTGCAAAAAGTCTTCTATCTGTTTATCTCTCTCAAAAACCTGCCAATATTTTTCATTGTCTAGGACAGTTGGTCTATATTTTACTTGGATTATGAATAGTTTGTTTTCATAGGTTCTTTGGCATGAACTGCCAGCACAAGCTAATCCATTAGCAAGAATGTTTTGATCTCTAGGGATAAAAACAAGTTCATATTCCTCAAAAAATTTCAAAAGGTCCATAGCATCATTTCTATAGGCTCTTAATATTGGATGTTTTGCAGTGTACTCTCCATTTATTTGTCTAATGATCAGTTCAGAATGTCCATGAACAACTATCCTCCTACCTCCTAATTTCTTCAGTAAATGTAATCCTAAGAGGAGTGCTTCATACGCTTCTATGTTATTTATGCATTGAAAGTTTAACTTGTATGAATAGCTTTCAGCGTGATTATTCTCTATGTTGTGAAGCCACACACCTGCTTCTGCACCAGTTCTATTACAAGACCCATCAAAACTCATACTCCAAAGAGGGCTAGTTTCGGGCTGCTTGTTGTTTTCATTCCTGTCCCCTTTGTCCTGTGTGTTTTGACTGTCATTATGTAGTTTTATGGGTTCTGAAGCATGTTTATGTTGGTATTGTTCTTTAAAGTTTTCATGGAGTTGAGGCCTTTCTTCTTGACTCTCATGTTTTGCACTAAGCTGATGGATAGTGGGTTGTTCATACTTTCTGTCTTGTTTACTGTAATTTTTAGATTTGGAAAATTGTTTGAGAGCCTCTCCCTTCCTATCCTCTTCTTCCATGTTTTCTGTTATGTTGGGTGTTTTCTCGCTATCCAACTCTAGTTCACCAAATCTTTCATCATTGCAAAGAATGAACGAGTCTAGGTCTGTATGGACAGAATAAAGAGGGGAATTTTCTGATTTTTCTTGACTGCTTACCATAAATTTCATGTGTGATTCCGTATAAAGTCTTCTAAGTTGACTGAAGACAGGGATGGTGGCATATGTCATGTCCATTTGCATGGTACCTTGAAGCTTAGCACCCCATGATCTTGAAAGAAGCATGTCATATTTGAGGGACACATCAACCACTACCACATCCATCACCATGCATCTGGCTGGGATTTGGGTCAAGTTTACACAAAGATCTTTGATCAAGCCTAAGCATTTTACTCTACTGGAGTCAAAAGAATACAAATCTTTATATGGTTTAGTTATCTCAAGGTCTAATCTCTCTATGATAACTGTTTGTGCTCAACTTAGTGTTCCTAAATTGAGTTCATTAATTGTCAACCGGGGCTAGTAAACTGCAGAAGTGTGGTGCACTGTATGTGCCTAGGTATTTGTTTCTCACTACGTTGTGTTTAGTGTTTTCTGATGTTTTTGGTTTTATGTTTTTATGTTTGAAAATGGAAAGAACTAAATGCTGGTGAAAAGAAGCTATTGGTTATATTAAAGCAGAACAAGGCCTAAACTATGGATGGAAAACAACAAATGCAAATATTAAAACAGAGCAAAGCCTAAACTATGACTGGCAAACAACAAATGTAAAGATTGATAATGACTTCATTGCAAGGAAATAAATCACAACATGAACTTGAACTTATCCAATTCATTCATTAAAGATGTGTTGGAAGAGCTTGAGAAATGGACAAGTTAAGTGTGAATGAAGTTCTCCTAAATAAACAATCAACTTACAATGTTACAACATCTCATCCATGGTTAAAGGTTTATTGAAACATATTTGGAAAAGAACATTTGTAGCACAATAAGATTTCTACTCTAAACTAACTTCTAATTATGTTCTGCAACTCAATTTAGCACCACTAGGCCTCACTCAAAAGTTATAGGTTTCTTTTTAGAATAGTCCTTGAGAAAAGGCTTATTTGTGAAATGGTAAAAAGGTTGCAAAATACTCCAGGCCTTAGACTGATACTAGCTTCTGTCCAGATGATTTATGTATTAATATGAGGTTGGAACAAAAGAAGTTTTGTAAATAATGAAGACCGTGGTATCTAAATTTAACAACTAATACAATTTAAAATGCAATGGATAACAACTAAACTGTAATGCTAATACAGTGAGCTAAGACTAAACTAGAGTGCTACTAATCTACTTGAAGTACAATGAACAGAGTTAAACTAAAATGCCATTATCAAAGCTTGAAATGTAGTGACAGAGCTGCACTAAATGCAATCAACCTCCGAAGTGTTATGACTAAATTAACATGCAGCTAGTCTATGGAATTCTACAGCCCATCTCGTTCAATGTGAATGATATTTTGGAAGAGTTTGTAAAAACAATTCTGACTGTATTATTCAATGCAATTGAACATAAACATAAGATTTGAAAGCAAATACAACTAGGATCTAAGATACCACAGCGGTTTCTTACTCATTGTTAATGATGTTTTGGAAGAGTTTGTAGTTGTAAGACCGGCTATGACACTTAGTGAAAACAAGCATAAATCATAAAATTTGAAAGGAAATGCAACTAAAATCTACAACACCACAGCTATGCCTTATTCATCATGATGATATTTTGAACGAGTTTATAAGAGTAAGTCTAGCTGTGATGATCAATGTAAACAAGCATGAAACATAAACTTTAAAAACGTGCTTAAGCTAGAAATGAAAAAAACGAGACTAAAATACTTATCTAAACCGTATAAACAAGGCTGCTCAGGAGGCAGGGGCCCTCTACCACCAGAGTAGCACGCAAAATCTACTTCAAGATTGACTCAGTGCTTTCAATAAAGTGATACTTCTTGCATTAGAGAGAAATTACTTCAAAACAGTGTTTTCGTACTTCTGAAATCTAGCAGTCAATTACAAAATCTAACCTTATCCCTCGGTTTCCCGAGCCATATTTATAATCAAAATTACATAATTGTCTTGAGATAACCTAGGGATAATTGTCTTTCCAAATTAAAATCGAACTAGGACTCTGATGGTGGTCTCGTAACATGATTAAGGACATATGGACTGTCCTTGTCCTATTAGGAGTCTGTCTCCTAGTTTGAGTTCCCACGTGCATAAGCACCTACAGAATTCCGTTCAAACTCCGTGGAGAGCAACAAATGATGAGGGAATGATGTGGAATACGCCCATATGTGTTTTTCTCCAAGATGACACCTGAAACCTGCGTAGACATGAAGACAGCTGCAGAATCGGCAACTGGCTACAGAATGTCTGCATTCTGTAGCTAGATCTAGTTCAAAAAGTACTACAATGACAAAATCATAAAAACATAGCAAGTTAGTCATGATATTCATTCTTAAAGCAATTCTAATTAATTCTATTGATCATTTGAGCCTGTAATTAATAATGGGCAAAGGAAATGGAGTGGAATGTGGTGGAAGAAATAACATCTTTGGAGCTCAACATACCCCCACTGCTAGGTTCTTGCATGTCCTCATGCAACTATTCCATGAACTCTGAGACCTCTGCAAGGACATCCAACCATCTTCTTCTTCTTTGCCTGGCAGTCAAAGGCCTTCTGGCTTTCTTATGACTAACTTGAATCTCAAATTTGTGAGTGCCCTGGTTAACTTTTTATTTCTCTTCTTCAATTTTTCACTGGCCTTGTACAACTTTTGCATTTGTAGAGACAGAGTTGAATTCATATCAGTTTTCTGTTTAACCTGTTCTCTCAGAATTTCATTCTCATTCTTGATATGCCTGTTGAGTACTTCTAACTCATACTTATCTCTTCTTAGCATATCAATTTCAGACTTTGGTGGGCTAGGAGTTCTGTCTCTAGATTCTGAACCTCTCCTCTCTAATGTTTCAACATAGTTGTAAATTTCTTGCTGTGCTGGGTCAATTTCTGGAACTTCTTCATCAAAATCCTCCTTAGTAGGTGTTTCTTCATCTTCTATGTTTATGACTCCAGTTTGTTTAACCTTTGTTTTCTTTAGTATCCCTCTAAGTCTGTGGCTCCTTCTCGGTTGAGATGGCCCTTCTCCTTTCTCTCTGGCAAATTTTCTTATTATCCTCTCTTTCCTAAGTTGCTTCTTAATCTGAGTCAATTTCTCAGAAATCATTTCTTCACTATTTTCTTGTATTGTTTTACCAGTTTCAGTTTTGGAGGTTTTCCATCTTCTGCTTCTTTTTGTAGGTTTGTCTTCAAGTGGAGGTTCCTTGGGTTCCTCAAAGTGATTTCTCACTAAGAACTCTTCCCAATTAGCTCCCATTTTGTTCAAATGATGTTCAATCAAAATTTTGACTAAACCATGGTGGTATAAGGTTGTTTCCAGAAATTGAATTCTCTTTTGAACACTTGAGGCCATTTTCTTTAAACTATGAAGTAAGAAAAAGGGCAAATTGAGTTCTTCTTCTAGGAAATGCATTATCAACCGAATATGATAGACATAGAAAATACCATATCTTCCTTCACAAGTGATGAATTTTTGCAAGATAAGCAATATGTTCCTCCATTTGTTCTTTAGTGCAGAGCTAGGGATACCCTTTTTAAAAATGGTAACATCCATACCTGGTGACTTGAATATCTGCTTCCATGTTTCGTTATGAAATTCTCTATTCTTGAACCACCTTTCTCCTTGTCTGGGAAATTCGGTTGCTTCTGCAATGGAAGCTTCTGTAATGGTGAATTTAATATCTCCTATCTCGACCTCAGCTCCTTTGAAGGATCTTGCAAACGTTTTGGTCACATCTTTGTGAAACCCACTGGATTTTTCAAAGAATTGCAACCACCCTGCTTCTTGTAACATTTCTCTGACTTGAGGATAACCTTCCAAGTACTTAGTGCCAACCGGTTCAGTCCTCACTATAAAACCCATAACTCCTCTTTCCAACCTTCAAATTGTTGCTCCTATGTTCACGGTGACAATGGTTGTTACAGAGATGCCTTTGTTTCACAGACCGGAATGGTTAAAAATTAGCTACGGGAAATAATGATATGGAGTGATTGCGGAATGAATATAATGAGATGAGGATGATGTATATGAGTTGAAGGATATCACAAAAGAAAAGACCGCGGAGATATTTTGTAAGGAATTCAAAATCATCATTAAATTCTTTGGCCTAGTGACGTGACTAATCCAATCACTTCAGCATTTTAACCGTTTGGATTTTTAAATGATGATCGAATATGGGATTTGAAATGGTGGAATAGGAGGAGTTTTATCCAAAGTTTTTACGGGAGGTTGGTTAGGCATGATCAACAAAATTAATTAAAACAATTTTTTGAATTATTCATAACTTAACTATACTAAAATCTTTCATGATATGTCATTATAATCAGAAATTTTACCTTTGCCTTTCCTCTGATTTTTTTGTGTTCTTCATATGCTTTGTTCTCTCCTGAAAATCATTAATTTTTTAGTCTTCATAACCTTCTTGATTTTGCTTGTTGTCATGGATATGCAGGATCATTTTATTGCAGATCAGGTGATTACTAGACAGTGCCTTCAGGATCTCTGGCTGCAGAATCTCTGTCTGGCTGCAGAATGTACCTGTAGAGAACTTGAAACATGAAATGGAATGGTTTGGAACATGAATGGAATGTTGTATGGAATGAGTGAGGATGGATAATAAAATATGGTGTAATGGAATATGAATGAAGTGAGTAATGGAGTGGAATGGATCACATCTTATGAAATGGAGTGAAGTATGAGAAGTGGCCTGCAATTCATGATATGTATTATTCAATTGCAGAAAAACATCAAACTTAAAAATCTAGGATGGAAATGAGGTGGACCATGGGGTGAAATGAATGAAGTGTGGATGAATGAATGAGATGGAGTATGGATGGATGAAATGAGATGGACCATAAGTGAAATGAATCTGCACTTATGATTTTGTAATCACTACTTGCAGAAAGAACAGATTTGAAAAGCTAGTGTCAGAAAGATTCTGATTTTCACTCCACCTTTTCTGTATAAACATGCCAATCAGTGATTGGTTTTCATGTTTATACTCTTTTTTTCTTTTTTTTCTTTTTTTTTTCTTTTTTTCTTTTTTCAATATCTGACTTCAGAAAATTCACTTAAGTTGATGAAGAAGAAAAATTATTCTTCATTAACTTCATATCACTATTTTCCTGGAATTTCTTGACAAATTCTTCTCTTGAGAGTGGCTTATGATACAACTTCAATCTATGACCATTCACAAGAAAAATGACCTTCTCTTCATCTATTGTCCTGATTTTTATTGCTCCATTGTCAAAAATTCTTATAATTTCATATGGCCCAAGCCAATGTATTTGAAATTTACCTTGAAAATCCTTGAACTTTAAATCAAACAAGAGAGCCCAGTCACTTTCCTTGAACTTATTTTTCTTGATGTACTTGTCATGCCATGTAGTCATTTGTTGTTGGACTAGACTTGTTTTCTAAACTGCATATTGTCTGATCTCATCCAATTCATTAATCTGCTCCAATCTGTGCTTTTGTGCCTCTGATAGATCAAGTCCTAGCTGAACTGTCATTTTGAAAGTTTGAATCTGGAACTCTTTGAGAAACAAAACTTGCTTTCCATAAACAAGTTCATAAGGAGTATGGCTTGTTGTGCTTCTCCATGTAGTTCTATAGGCCCACAAGGCTTCAGAAAGCCTATCTACCCAATCTCTTCAATGTAAATGGACAGTCTTTGTTAGGATCCCTTCAATAACCTTATTAGTAGATTCCACTTGACCATTTGCTTGTGGATGATAGGGAGTAGATTTTCTGTGTCTGATTTTATGCCTCTCCATCATTTGTTCTACTAGCCTTAATGTGAATTGAGCTCCTTGATTTGTAACAATTTCTCTTGAGACACCAAAATGAGTGAAAATATCCTCAAAAAGAAAATTAACTACAGATGCTTCAATAGCAAAAATTAATGGCTTGGCCTCTACCCATTTAGTAACATAATCAGTGCAAACTAATATATATTTCTTTTGTCTTGATGGAGAACTAATAGGTCCTACAAAATCCAAAGCCCATTTTTCAAAAGGTTCAATATGTACCTGAGGTTGTAATGGCATCTCACCTGAAGGAAAAGGTTTCCCTACCCTTTGGCCACTGTCACACATTTTGACATACTTTTTAACATTTTTAAAAAGGGATGGCCAATAATATCCTAAATGAAGGATCTTATAGGTTGTCCTTTTATCAGCAAAGTCTCTGCCACAAGGTTCATCATGACATGTTTTGAGAATCTCAGGCATCTCATCTTCCCGAACACATCTCCTAATGATAAAATCTGGACCAGTCTTGTACAACTCATTAGCAACCCATGAATATTTTGCATTGTCATAAATTATTTTTCTTTTATCTCTTACATTCATTATTGAAGGAAATTTCCCTGAAACTAAATAATTAGCAATGTCAGCAAACCAAGGAGTCTAAGTAGAAATTTCAAAAAGATATTCATCAGGAAATTGATCTTCAACTGGAGTGTCATCTTTGATGTTTTAGAGTCTAGATAGGAAATCAGCTACTGTGTTTTGTTTTCCAGGCCTATCTAGAATAGTAATGTTAAATTCTTGTAAAAGCAATAACCATCTTATGACTCTGCCATTAGTAATTGATTTGTTCATTAAAAATCTAATTGCAGAATGATCTGTGTGAACAAAAGTTTCATAGCCTGTTATATAGTGTCTGAATTTGTTTATGGCATGAACAACAGCTAAAAACTCTTTTTCAGTTACAGTATAGTTTAACTCTGCAGGAGTCAAATTTTTAGTGGTGTAGTAGATGGCATAAGGAATCAGGTCTTTTTGTCTCAATACTGCTCCTGGAGCTGTATCTGAGGCATCTGTTGAAATATGAAAAGGTAACTTCCAGTTAGGTCCCCTTAAAATAGGTGCTTCAGAAATTTTTGTTTTCAGGGTCTCAAAGGCTAACTGGCAATCAGAATTCCATTTGAATTCACAGTGTTTGGTAAGTAATTTGAAGAGTGGAGATGCTATCTTGGTGAAGTTTTCTATAAATCTTCGATAATACCCTGTAAATCCTAGAAAACTCCTAACATCTTTTTGACAACTTGGAATAGATAAGTTAAAGATGACTTCAACTTTTGACTCATCAACTCTAATCCCATCCCCTAAAATGTGATGTCCTAAAACAATTCCTTCAGTAAACATCATAAAACACTTTTCATGACTTAGTGAAAGATTTGTTTCTTTACATCTCTTTAAGACTTTTTCCAAGTTTACTAAAACTTCTTCAAATGTGTTTCCATAAACCGTGAAATCATCCATATATACTTCTACACAATCATGTATTAGATCTGAAAAAATTCCTAGTACTGCCCTTTGAAATGTTGCAGGTGCATTGCATAATCCAAATGGAAATACTCGGTAAGCATAGGTACGCCAAGGACAGGTAAATGTGGTTTTGTATTGGTCCTCAAGTGCTACTTGAATTTGATTATAACCACTAAACCCATCTAGAAATGAGAAGTACTTTTTGCCAGCTAAGGTATCTAACACCTTATCTATGAAAGGTAGGGGAAAATGATCTTTAAGAGTAGATTTGTTTAATTCTCGGTAGTCAATACATACCCTCCATTTACCATTTTTCTTTGACACAATTACCAAAGGAAAGACCCACTGACTATCTGAAATATGATAGATAAAGTTGACATTCAACAATTTCTGCAATTCTTCTTTAACAATCTCCCTAAGATTTGAATTCATCCGTCTTTGAGGTTGTCTGATTGGTTTACAATTTTCCTCTATGTAGATGTGATGAGTGCAAGCCTTGGGGCTTATCCCTTTCATATCAGTGTACTCCCATGCATATGCAAAAGAACGTCTCTGTAAAATCTTGACTAGCTCTTCTTGTTGAGATTTTTTTAGGTTCTTGTTTATGTTTAAAGTTTTTTCTAGAAATATCTCACTTGTAGAGCTGCCAAATTTATCCATAGAATGAAGAGACATTTGTCTTGATGACAAAAACTCAATGTTGGATTCTTCTTGAAATTGTTCATGTTTATATTCCAAAGAGGATTCAAAGTTTTCTAAAGTATTCAGAATTTGACTATCTTCACTAATTTCTGAAATTGTGAAGAGAGGTTGTAAGTCTTCTTCATCCTCTATCCATTAAGTATCATCTAAATCTGTAATTGTCCTTGCTGGAGGATACAAAGTGAATTTCTTAGTTGAACTACCATCAGAGATGTACATATCACCGGATCTACAACTAATGAAAGCATCAGCTGTAGCTAACCAAGGTCTTCCTAATATAATAGGGTGTCCTCCTAGATTATTCTTAGGAGTTAGGATCATGAAATCCACATGGTACTCCCAGGAATCTAGGGACACTGGAATGTCTTCTATTACCCCATCAGGTTTGATCACAGATCTATCTGCTAATTGTAATAATGTGAGTGTAAAGAGAAGATTAGGAAGTTTCAGTTTATCCATGATTTGTCTACTCATGATATTGATTGCTGCTCCTAAATCAATGAGTGTGTTTTGGATCTCAATTCTATTGATGTGAATTTTAACAACTAGATTTCCTGGGTCTAGATACTTTGGAATAGCAATCTTACCCATCATGATATCTGCTATTTTTCCTGCCAATTGAATTTTCTTTGTCTCTTTTATTCTTTTTCTTGTTTTCTTCATGCTCAACTCCTTTATTGTCTTTGCTAAAATTGGAATTCCCTTGATAGCTTGTAATAATCGAATCTTAATACAGACATTTCTTAGCTCATCTAGGAAATCATAATTAGGTACCATAATTTGTTTTTCTACACCTCTATCAATTTGTAATCTTTTTGGAAAGGGAGGTGTAGGAGTGGATGTTGATGGCTGCTCTAATACAGGAGTTGAAATTATTGGTTCTTTTTGTTTTGATTTGTCAATGTTTGGGTCCTGAAAAGATGTCTTTTTCAATACTTTTATTTTCCCGTAGAGAATCTTCCTCAGAGTTGTCTTGTTATTGTATGATCACAGAAGGTTTCCTCTTTTCAAGTATTCTTCCAAACCTAAGTTGAACATCACTAAGGTCTAGAGGAGTGATTAAATAAGTTGGAAACTATTGGCCTTCTATCATGTATGTATTCTAAGGATTTTTATTGTTGGGGTTTGGTATGGGTTGAGCAGGAAACTGATTTGATTTCTGATGAAATGGTAAGGGGAGTGGTTGATTTTGATGTTGTGGATTTTGAGGATTCTGTTGAGGATTTTGTTGATGATTTTGAGGAGAAAAATGTGGGTATGGTGGATAGGATGGTGGATATTGATAGTACTGGGAGTATCTTTCATAGGGATTTTGTGCTACTTGTGCCCAAGCTTGAGATTGATTTTGAAATTGGGGCCAAGGCTGTTGCCAAGAATTCCAATTTGGTAGGGGTTGATTATACATTTGATCATGAAATCCTTGTGTTTGAGGTCCTTGCCAAGGCCTTCTAGAGACAAAATTGAGAGATTCTGTGGAACTTGTAAGAGTATCTTCTTGAAAGACAGCTTTAAGACCAGGAAGTGAAGGACAACTCTTGGTCTCATGTTTTTCTAAACAAATTACACAGGTCTCTACAACTTTTGCATCCAAAGGAAATTCTCTCAAGGCATGCTTCTTTCTACATTTGGGACAAAAGATTTCTAAAGCATCAGATTCAGCTTTTTGCTTGTTTTGTAACTTAAGAGTGTCTATTTGTTCACTAAGACTCCCTAAGATGTCAGATTTGAATTCATCAAGCATATGCCCTATCTCTGCCCTACTTATTGTCCCAGAAGCAGACTTACTTACCCTTGCAAGAACAGGGTCTCTTGGACCTTTTACAGTTTTAGATTTCCCTCTTGAGAGGTTGATACATAACTCAGATATTTCAGGTAATGTGAGCTGAGATATATCCCCTTTTCCCATCATGTTAAGGATATCCAACCATTCATCCCTAATTGTCTTCAACAAGAGAGATTTTAAGGTGTCTTGATCTAAGTTCTCCATTTTTGCTCTTTTGATGTTGTAATGGAATCTCTCCAACAAATCTTCCAGGTTTTCATCCTCTTTTTGTATCATCTTGAACACTTCCTCCTTATGATTGACTGGCATACAATAATCCAAATACCTTTCTAGAAATGCTTGTTTCATATCTTCCCATGTCCTAATAGAACTGCTGATCAAACTCATAAACCATTTCAATGTTGCTCCTTTCAATGTTGAAGGAAATAGTTTAAGTTTTTGAGCATCTTGTAAGTAGTCATAAGTTCTACATAGGACTTCAAATTCAAATAGGAAGGTTTCAGGATCTTCAGTTTTAAGTCCATAAAAGTTTGGAAGGACAGAGGGTGAAACGTTTTTCATAGTTGTATAGGTTTCATCATCTACTATAGGAAACCCAAAAGAGCTTCCCATTTCTCTTCTACCTCTTCCTCTACCTCCTTCTCCTTCTGCACCTCTACCTCCTTCTCCTCTACCTCTACCCCCTCCAACTAATGTATGTTCTCCATTAAAAACTCCTCCTCCCCCTTCTTTTGCCATAGTTGATTCTTCTATGGAAGTGGAAAAGTTTGTGTCTCTAGCAGGGGTCCTTGAATCTTCTTCTAAGACAGGTTCAGTGGATGAAGTGGAAGGTCTTTCTAATGGAATATCTGATCTTAAGTCTTCTGGAATTCTAGGATCAGTGAAGGATGGAATGTGGGTCTGAGTTGGAGGTGTACTAGCTCTTGGTCTAGGTGAAACAAGTGGTGTTTTAGGAATCAAACTTCTGCTTCTTATGAATCTACCCCTTGAGTCTCTCTCTCTACGCATATTATTGTTTTTAGGAGTTAAGAAACAAGGCTACCTAGTTACACTTCCCCTACAACGGCGCCAAAATGTTTGTGCTTAACTTAGTGTTCCTAAATTGAGTTCATTAATTGTCAACCAGGGCTAGTGAACTGCTGAAGTATGGTGCACTGTATGTGCCTAAGTATTTGTTTCTCACTACGTTGTGTTTAGTGTTTTCTGATGTTTTTGGTTTTATGGTTTTATGTTTGAAAAGGGAAAGAACTAAATGCTGGTGAAAATAAGCTATTGGTTATATTAAAGCAAAACAAAGGCTAAACTATGGATGGCAAACAACAAATGCAAATATTAAAACAGAACAAAGCCTAAACTATGGCTGGCAAACAACAAATGCAAAGCTTGATAATGACTTCATTGCAAGGAAATAAATCACAACATGAACTTGAACTTATCCAATTCATTCATTAAAGATGTGTTGGAAGAGCTTGAGAAATGGACAAGTTAAGTGTGAATGAAGTTCTCCTAAATAAACAATAAACTTACAATGTTACAACATCTCATCCATGGTTAAAAGTTTATTGAAACATATTTGGAAAAGAACATTTGTAGCACAATAAGATTTCTACTCTAAACTAACTTCTAATTCTGTTCTGCAACTCAATTTAGCACCACTAGGTCTCACTCAAAAGTTATAGGTTTCTTTTTAGAATAGTCCTTGAGAAAAGGCTTATTTGTGAAATGGTAAAAAAGTTGCAAAATACTCCAGGCCTTACACTAATACTAGCTTCTGTCCAGATGATTATGTATTAATATGAGGTTGGAACAAAAGAAGTTTTGTAAATAATGAATATCGTGGTATCTAAATTTAACAACTAATACAATTTAGAATGCAATGGATAACAACTAAATTGTAATGCTAATACAGTGAGCTAAGACTAAACTAGAGTGCTACTAATCTACTTGAAGTACAGTGAACAGAGTTAAACTAAAATGCCATTATCAAAGCTTGAAATGTAGTGACAAAGCTGAACTAAATGCAATCAACCTCCGAAGTGTTATCACTAAATTAACATGCAGCTAGTCTATGGAATTCTACAGCACATCTCGTTCAATGTGAATGATATTTTGGAAGAGTTTGTAAAAACGATTCTGGCTGTATTATTCAATGCAATTGAACATAAACATAAGATTTGAAAGCAAATATAACTAGGATCTAAGATACCTCAGCTGTTTCTTACTCATTGTTAATGATGTTTTGGAAGAGTTTGTAGGAGTAAGACCGGCTATAACACTTAGTGAAAACAAACATAAATCATAAAATTCGAAAGGAAATGCAACTAAAATCTACAACACCACAGTTATGTCTTATTCATCGTGATGATATTTTGGAAGAGTTTATAAGAGTAAGTCTAGTTGTGATGATCAATGTAAACAAGCATGAAACATAAACTTCAGAAACGTGCTTAAGCTAGAAATGAAAAAAACGAGACTAAAATACTTATCTAAACCGTATAAACAAGGCTGCTCAGGAGGCAGGGGCCCTCTACCACCGGAGTAGCACGCAAAATCTACTTCAAGATTGACTCAGTGCTTCCAATAAAGTGATACTTCTTGCATTAGAGATAAATTACTTCAAAACAGTGTTTTCGTACTTCTGAAATCTAGCAGTCAAATACGAAATCTAACCTTGTCCATCGGTTTCTCGAGCCATATTTATAATCAAAATTACATAAATGTCTTGAGATACCCTAGGGATAATTGTCTTTCCAAATTAAAATCGAACTAGGACTTTGATGGTGGTCTCGTAACATGATTAAGGACATCTGGACTGTCCTTGTCCTATTAGGAGTCTGTCTCCTAGTTTGAGTTCCCACGTGTATAACCACCTACAGAATTCCGTTCAAACTCCATGGAGAGCAACAAATGATGAAGGAATGATGTGGAATACGCCCATATGTGTTTTTCTCCAAGATGACACCTGGAACCTACGTAGACATGAAGACAGCTGCAGAATCGGCAACTAGCTACAGAATGTCTGCATTCTGTAGCTATATCTAGTTCAAAAAGTACTACAATGACAAAATCATAAAAACATAGCAAGTTAGTCATGATATTCATTCTTAAAGAAATTCTAATTAATTCTATTGATCATTTGAGCCTGTAATTAATAATGAACAAAGTAAATGGAGTGGAATGTGGTGGAAGAAAGAACATCTTTGGATCTCAACAATTACTTTAGGCATGAGGTTATGAGAAGCCCCTGAATCATGCATAGCGTTGTGTAAAATCTTATCATGGATATTCAAACTGACATAGAAAGGAGGGACTACTCCTTCTTGGAACTTTCCTTCAATTTTAGGACTAAATAAAAGGGCTAGTTGATCATCATTTAAGTTGACAGAGTCATTATTTTCTTCTAAGTTCAAAGCCTTTAACACCTGACACTTATATACATCTTGAGTGACTAACTCGATGAGGGGGACAGAGATCTTGATTTTAGCAATTTCACTTTCCAAATTGAAAGGGAACTGATTCTTTGTAAGGCTCAAATATGTCTTGTTAGTCACTAACTTATCAGCAAAATCATCTTGTTGGTTTTTACTATGTACATCAGTTAAAACTATTTTTACAGGCGCGCTCGCTGAAGTGTTAGTGCTGATAGGGTCAACACTGTTTATCAGTGGTTTGGGTGCCTTTCCCCTTGTTTTTACCAGAACTTTCAGCGGTTGTTTTGTTGTTTTCAGCAGTGTTTCTAATCACTTTTTCAGACCTGTTTTTAGCAGCAGTTTCAAAGGTCTTTGTTTAGGGAGTTTCTGGGTTCTTTTTTCTCCTAAGGTCATATTGCTTGTGGACCTCCATGATGGCATTCTCAAACACTTGCCTATAGTCTTTAGATTCTAAGCCTTCATTATCATAATATGTATATGGGGCCTGGTCATCTTCTGTGAAAAAGGCAGGGTCTTCATTACTTCCTCCCAGCATATTTATAACAGTTCCCTCTGACTTTTCTATCATTCCCTTATCTTCATCAACATAGTTTTCTTGAAATGGAGGTCTGATATGTTGATCAGAATCTCTTTGTCTCATCTGAGGGGGGTTTTCCCTGAAGTTCTGGTTCTGATTTTGAGGTTGATTCCTATTTTGAGCATTTGTTTGGACAGCCAACCTCTCCATCATTTTTTCTAACCTTTCTTGGCAAGATGGTCTAATTTTGAGTCAGATGTGGAAGGTGCAGTGTCTTCCCTATATGTCACTTTCTTCTCAGACCTCATCCTAGCTCTCTTCTCAATCAGATTTGCTTCCACACTAAGAGCTCTCTTCTACATGTCTTCTAAAGTTAAGGGATCCCTTTCTCTTAGCTGATAGGCCATTTCGAGATCAAATCCTTCAAGGAATTTGGCCAAAGCTGAGCCTTGTGGTGGTTTCAAATCTGGGAGTAGTGCGTTATAAACATTATTGAATCTAGTGCAATAATTCTGAACACTTTCCCCAGTGTTTCTCTTGAGATTGTTGTACTCTGAGAGTATTTGGAAAGGATTCTTTCTAAATTCTCATTTGTTTATGAATTTTTGATGTAAAGAAGGGAGATCATTAATACTATTAAGAGTTAAACCCTTAAACCATTTCTTGGCTTCTCCTCCTAAAATTTGGGCAAAGATTCTCATCTTAATGGTCTCATCTTCTATTTCCATATAATCAAAGGCATCATTCACTTTATCTACGGGCTGTTGAGAATTAGTGAACTCATTTCCGATGAAATGGAGAATTTTGGACTAATATTCATTGGGTAAAGGAACCAAAGGTTGTGGTAACACTAGGGGAGCATACCATACTGCAGTGATAGGATTTTGTGGGAGAAATGGAGTGGTTTGAACAGTGGGTATATGGATGACAGAAGTGTTTGGACCAGCAAGACATTGTTAAGCAGATTTGGGGTGAGAGAAACCAAAGTTATGAATGAAATGAAGATCAGGAGGTGTGGATGGAGGGGTTTCTCTGCTGCTAATATGTTGATCACTATGTTGTGGTGAACTTGGAGGCTCAAAGTCTCTCTGATCTATACCACTAAGTGACTTAGTTCTTGGTAAACTTCTTGGAAATGGTAAGTCAACTGAGGTATCTGATAGAGCTATAAGGTCTTCAGGCACGGAGTTAGCTTTATGAATGGGTCTAACAATAGTTGGATCCATAGATACAAGAGACTTCCTAAGAATGCTTTCTAGATTGTCAACTATTTCAGGAGGATTTAGGTCTGAATAAGCTCTGGTATAAATTTTTCTTGAAGCCAGTATGTTAAGATTCAGACCCAAAGAGGAGAAAGTTAGCCAAATATGACAATCTTTAGAGGAAAACCAGTCTTTAATAAGGAAAACTTAATCCTCAAAGTTTCATAATCATGGGTGAGCATGATGTTTCAATGGTAGTGTGGGCTGCCCCAGTGGAGTTTTTGTGAAACCAAGAGTAATCAGCAGGCCTATTGATCACCAGTGGAGTCTTTTGGTCTTTTAGGAGTTGTGGAGTCGTCAGGTGGATGATTTCAAATATTTTAAGATGAGTTGTTGTCCACCATCAGTAATTAACTATCAATCTAAGGCTGTTGTGGGTCTTCTGAGTTCTGAAGGATGTCTAAGATTGCAATTTACTCAAAAGTCCCCAGCGGAGTCGCCATTATGTTGGGGTCCTGTGATTTCGCAGATTGGCATACCAAATGACAAGGGAACATCAGAACCACTTTGGAATCCTAGGATCTAGCCCTCCTGGATTCAGAGAGGGATCTCTCTATATGTTTTTTCAAAGGATATGTCTTTAGAGCTTATGATATGATATTAAGCTAGTTATGAAGTACAAGGGAGTTTGTTTGTTTTTTGTTGGGAGTCATTAAATGAAAAGGTCATGTGAAGTGAAGAAGAAAATAAGCGGAAGGATGTTTCAGCATGGAAAGATAGGTCAAAAAAAAGTGCTCAACCATTGGGCTATGGAGTCATAAAAGGGTTTACTTGCACAACAACTATTCAAGGGTTTTCAAAAGGCAAGTCATCTGTATCAGAAGATCTTTTAAGTTGATTTTGTGATATGAAATATTAAGGAGTGAGGTGAAAGAAGCAACATGTAAGAAAACTAAGGGCAATCTAAGATCAGATAAGGACTTTTAACCTAGTCTGCTTTTGACATACTCTTAAAGATAAAACATTTAAGATAAACATAAAAAGTCACCTAAGATCAGGTAAGGACTTTTAACCTATCCTGCTTTTGGCAAACTCTTAAAAGGAAATCTTCAAAACAGTTGTTTAAGATTAAACAAGGGACGGGACTAACCATAAACTTCCTTGATTAAGACTCTACTTAGCATGCAGTGAAAAGATCATTCAAGAACAACATCTCAAGTTCTACTTAGCAAGATATGGGCTCACCAACATTCATTTACTGATTATACTCTATTGAAATCATTCCCAAACACACATTTAGCAAAAAACATAAAGATAAAGATTTTCAGTGAGCTAGTGGAAACATAAGGAAAGTAACAATTACAGTGAGAATAACATCACCAATGATTTAGATCAGGATCCAGTGAATCTGCTTGTGTATTGATGTGCAAAACCAGTTGCATACTTTGAATCCAATGTTTTTCTTACCAGCCTACTATATTACAACTACTCAGCAACTTTTACTCAAAAACAGTTCAACCAATTAACAATTTCCCAACCTTTTACAATGAATTTTCTGTGAATACTTATAGGTGAAGAAAGAAGAGTGCTTCAGAAATGGTAATAAATATGAATTAAGACAGAGTGGGGGAGGTGTTCGAATGCCCATTCTGCTTAATGACCGTTGCATTAACTAATTGTACCATTTTGGTAGTTTTCCTGTCTTTCTAGCATATCTGGTAGGCATGGTAATAACTTCGAAGTGTGTTCTTTGAATATATCTTGGTCTAAAGTACTTTGTTTGACCTCTCTGACAAGTAAACTGTCATTTTTTTGGGTTTTGTAGCCCCGTGACTATGCAATAACTGTTCTGACAGTTTTAAAGAGGGTTTGTCAGCAGGATAGCTGTCAAAGTGTCTATGGAAAGTAAAGCAGACTGCAGGTGTCCTTTTGGTCCTTTGGAGAAATAAATACTTCAATGATCTGGCATTCGAGACTTTCTTCTGCTGATCTATCTTGTTTTAGCCCCTTTAAACACTGATATTTTGCTTTAAATGTGTTTTTAAAGTTGTATTAGACCTTCTCGGATCATCTTTGGTCCTCGTCTCACTGTTATGTACAGGTGGTTGCGTTGGAGGGTTTGATTGAACGCTGATATCGTGGAAAACATCTCCTTTTGTCCCTTTCTCTGCATTAGTTAGGCCACAAAGGATCGTCACCCTCGGGCTCTGTCAACATTCTTTAATTGTGGGACGACTTTACGAACAACCGCCATTAAACCTGCACAAAACAATAAACCATTATAAAATCTTGTGTTTCTTGGCTTTAACTGCGAACAGAGGGCTCAACAAGGGTTATGGAGCAATGAGGAGGTAAGGTGAATGCAGCGGGGAAGGATTTCATGGCGCAAACCACGAAACCAGGGTCAAAACTGAGTTCGACATGAAGAATAGGAAGAGCAGTTTTGGGGAATACCAGAGGTGGTGTTCGAGCGGGGTAAAGGTGGTAAGTGGTTTGGGACTGATCGAACGCGATATGGTCCAATCACTGACACGTATGCTCTTGAAAACCGCCCATTTCGCGTTGAAACGGTCTCTGTAATTTGCAAGATTAGCAAATACAAATGCTGCAGAGCCTACATCAAAACCACTTTGGAACCTAAAGATCTATCCATCCTAGATTCAGAGAGGGATTTCTCTATATGAGTGTTTCAAAGATATGATCTTTAAGGATTATGATATGATATTAGGCTAGATATGAAGTACAAGTTTGTTTGTTTGGTTGGGCAGAATATCATCAAAATAAAGAAAATATGTTTAAGGGGTAAAGATGTAAGTTGGTTGAAATAGTGATCCAGCTGATAAGAGAGTTTAGAAAAAGTGTCAGTCCATTGGGCTATGGAGTCACAAGAGGATTTTAATTGCACAACAATTTTCAAGATTGGTCCATGGGGCAAGTCATCTATGTCTAAGGATTCTTTAGATTGATTTGTGATATGGAAACATAAAAAAGTTTTGTGAAGGAAAGCAAATACACAAGAAAAACCAAGGACAGCCTAAGATTAGGTAAGTTCTTTTAAAGTAGCCTGCTTTTGACATGCACTTAAAGGAGGAACACAAAGTAACCTAAGATCAGGTAAGTACTTTTAAACTAGCCTGCTTTTGATATAATTTTTCAGAGAAAACATTTAAAAAACGAAAAATAGCTTAAGATCAAGTTAAGACTTTTAACTTAGCCTGCTTTCAGCATATTCTTAAAGGAAAACATTCATGATAAACATAAAAAGTAGCCTAAGATCAGGTAAGTACTTTTAAATTAGTCTGCTTTTGACATACTCTCTAAGGGAACTTTCACAGCAACTGTTGAAGATAAACTAGAGCACAGGGCTAACCATAAACTTCTCTAGTTCACTTTAATTAACAGACTTCTTCAATAACTTTCAAAGACAATATCTCAAGTTGTACTCAGGAAACATGGGCTTCCCAACACTTCACTGGTTATACTCTATTTAATTATCTTTAAAACACACAAAATATAGCAAAAAACATAAAAATAAAGATTTATCAGTGAGAATTAGGGTACTTGACAGTAAATCCTAATCTATGTTGCTTGTTCTTTATCAGATAATAGTGGACAGTATGGAAAACAAGATGAAAATGACAATTACAGTAAGAAACACATCACCATTTGACATAAACCAGGATCCCATGAATCAGCTTGGTATTTGATGTTCAAACCAGTTACAATCTTCAAGTCCAGTGGGTCTTTTACAACTTCAAAACTCTCATCTCAGTCTGTCTTCTTTTAATTACAAACAAAGCTTCAGCAGCCTCAATAGCTATTTACACTTGACAAGTATTCAAAGACCAACCCCTATATTGTCTTCTAGAGAAGTATTTATAGAAGAATGAGAAGTTGGAGTGTAAGAAGGGTTCATTTGCTCATTTAACGAAGAGTAAGTGCTTCTCGGCCCTTGAGAGGCTCAATGGAAAAGAGATGACATGTATTAACTCTTATTAATTGATTTTACATTAAAGTTCATCAACCTTAGTTACTATTGTTGACTTTGGGGGCTTTGGTAGGCTGGTCATAAATTCTGAGCTGTCTTTGGCAAAAGATCTCTGACTGTGCATTCATTGTGTATTCTTTTGAGAAAATAAATCTGCAGGTGGCATTTTGAGGAGTAATAGCCTCAATGATGTGGCTTTCGAACGCTCTTTGTTGATTTGTCTGTCCTGGTGGCTTTAAACATTGTTTAGGCCTTAATTCTTGCTTCAAGGCCTTTAAAATCACTTCGGAATATTAAAACCTTATAAGCTGACTGTGTTCACTAATTTGGCTTTGTCATCTGCCCTTTAACTGCGCTATAACACTAAAACATTAGGATTAAGCTTTTAATCTTTCAAACTAGTGCATTAACCCTTTTAATTTTGACTGTTCACTGGCTTTTGCTTTATTTGATCTGCCTACACTGTTTATCTTTAAACCTGTTTTAACCTTAAAACCATAGGTTTTGAACCTTTCAACCTTCGATCTTTCGCGCCAGAACTTCTTCAATCTTTTAATCTTCAGCCTTTACTAACTTTTCCTTTATCATTGTGGAAAAGGGTTTTTAGTGTGGTGGAGAGTTTAAGAGTATGACCAACGCTTACACAGCACTGTCTAAACCCTCGGATGAAACCAGGCAGCCTTCTACCTTCGTGATTTAGCCTTCAAACATGGAAGACTTTGGCTATGTCCCTTTGTGAGTTGTGGACAGGGTCTTCACTTCAAAAAACCATCATAAAACCTGCAAAACACAACAAAATATGTTATAAAAACCTACGATGGAAGGGTTTGATTGCTTAGGAGCCTGGCGGAGCGGAGGAGCAGTGTGGAGGGGGTGATTATGTAGGCAGAGGAGTTTTATTGAGGAAAACCAGCGAAAACCCAGTTCAAAACTGTATTTGATGCGAATTCGAGCAAAAGTGGTTTTCGAAATACCAAGGGTGGTTTTTGCGCGACCCTTGGACGGTAAGTGGTTTTTCCCGGAGGAAACGCGATCCAATTGTATCACGCTGCGTGGCCTTTTCAATATCACCGGTATCACGTGATTTTTGTTGATTAAACTCCAAACAGTGAAATCGCGCGATATACAATGTCAATCGTCAGATGATGGGGAAGAAATCGGACGATGCGGACCAGGCGCGATGGAAAGTTGCTCGACGGGCGCTGTAATGGGAGACAAGTGTCAGGGCGTGATTTAAAGAGATTACCGGGTATCAAAGGAAAGTATTTATTGAAACCTATTTATGAGAAAGAAATGTTGGGAATACTACATGCACTAAAGCAATGGTGACCTTATCTAATGGGAAAACATTTCAAGGTAAAAACATATCATGATAGTCTTAAATACTTTTTGGAACAAAGATTATCTTTAGAAGAGCAGCAAAATGGGTCACAAAGAAGTTGGGTTATGACTTTGAAATCATCTACAAAAAAATGAAGCAAAATGTTGTTGCAGGTGCACTCTCCTAAAAGAATGAGGATGTGGAAGCATTTCTTTGTGTCATTTCTATTATCCAACATAAGTGGATAACCGAAGCAAGAGATGAATGGAAGAATGATGAAGACATGTGGACACTCATTCAAAAGTTGCAACAATATCCCAATACATCTGAAACATTTAACTGAAAATTTAAAAAATTATAATAATAAATAAATTGATTCATTATGATACAAACTCCGCTTATATCTTTGTAAGAATTCCTAACTTAAACAAAAAATTCTTTTCGAATTGCACAGCTCTCCCTTATGAGGGCACTCGGGATTTTTTAAAAACTTACCATAGGGTCAAAAGGAATTTTTTTGGGATGGCCTTAAATCTGATATTCAAAATTTTATAGTAGAAGGTTTGGTTTGCCAAAAAATAAAAGTTGAAACATTAAGACCTCAGGTCTGTTACAACTTTTATCCATTTCAAGTCAATGTTGGGAGGAGGTTTCAATGGATTTTATCACATGTTTACCAAGTCCGAAGGAAACACTGTCATCATGGTGATAGTTGATAGACTTACCAAGCATGCACACTTTTGTGCATTATCTCATACATTTAAAGTCAGTACAGTTGCTACTGCAATTATGGAAACAATTCAAAAGTTACATGGAAACCCAAAGATTATTGTAAGCGACAAAGATCCCATTTTTACAAGAAATTTTTGGACAAAATTATTTTCTTGTTTGGGTACTCAATTAGCTCATAACGCATCATATCATCATCAATCTAATGGAAAAACTAAGATAGTGAACAAATGTTTGGAAGGATATCTTTGTTGCTTTGTATCTGATAAACAGACACAATGGGTCTAGTGGTTACCTATCGCTGAATGGTGGTATAACACTTTCTTCCATACTGCAGTGAAAATAACCCCATTTATGGCACTTTATATATATCATCCACCCTCTGTCACATCATCTTTAAGAAAAAATTCTAAGTTTCAAGCAGTGGAAGATCACATTGAACATCAACAACAAGTTCTTCAACTCTTAAAAGATAACCTCACCTTGACGCAAAATCAAATGAAACAACAAACATATCAACATCGCAGCGAAAAAAGTTTTGGTGTATGTCACTGGATATTTTTACGGCTACAACCATACAAACAAATGTCCCTCAAGCAAGCTAAGAATAATTAAATAATTTATCACCAAAGTATTATTGTCTTTACAAAGTGTTTCAAAATATTGGTACTAGGCATACAAATTGGAGCTTCTTGCATCTTTCCGAGTGCACCCAGTTTTCCATGTTTCATGTTTAACGAAATTATAGGTGACAAGCTCCCAATTCAAACAATATTGCTAGAACTTGACGAAAAATGAAAAATCATATTAGAACCTGAAAAAGTCACAGAAACAAGAACTCAACAACTACGAAATCGATCAATTTCAGAGTATCTCATCAAATGGAAAAACTTACATGTTGAAGATTCGACATCGGAGGATGAGAATTTTATACAGAAGCATCCAGAACTACTCAAGCGTTGAGGACAACATTTTTTTGAATGAGAGAGGCATGTTAGGTCCCTATAATACTAGTGTATCCTCTTATTGTTATTGTTAGTGTAGCCCTAACCTCCTTATTGTTATTATTGTGCCCCATAGAAGCCCACTATTTTTATTGTTATGCCCTTACATTGTTATTGTTATGTCGACTAGGATTATATTGTAACCCTTTGGACTCCTCTATATAGAAAGGAGGTTTTGTCATTTGTATCATCCAAGAACTGTTCATTTATGTAATGTAAAAGAAGTTGCCCCCTCGAAGAGGTTGATTTCTAAGTCGTTGATATATCTTTTCTTCTATTTTGTGAATTGGTTGCATAACATCATCTTTCTTGTTGTTCACCCTTGAGAATGGGTTAAGTGTTTATCGAAAAAATCAACAATAAAATTATTCCAGAGTTTCTCAAAAACAAATTCTCACAATACGCTAAAATGGAAATAAATTGGAAACATCTACATTATAAAATCTCTTACTACTATAGTTCATGAATCCCTTGCATAGTGGAAAAAGTCCCGATAAATTCACGATGACATCGAGAACTCTCGATTTTTTCAACTCACCGATGTTATCGGTCGAGTTTTTCATGATTTTTTCAAAAAATGAAAAACTTAAGGATTTAATCGTAAAACTCGAGATAAAATTGGGTGTCGATCCAAAAACTCGCGAGTAAAGTGTCGACCCACGTATAAGTTAGGAAAAGGTCGATTTGTCCACTCAAAACTCGCGAGTAAAGTGTCGACCCACGTATAAGTTAGGAAAAGGTTGATTTGTCCACTCATTTTGCACTCTAACCTTTGTGATTTGTTCTTGTGAAGAGAGGAGGTGATTGTCACTGCCCAAGAGGAGGAGATTTACCAAATTTGTGAGGTGGATCCAGAGGCACTAGAGCCAAAGAAGGTAGCAACTACGAAGAAGAGAGAGGTTTAGGAAGAAAAGGAGCAGAAAGAAACAGGAGGAGGTGACACCATCTAGGATGGGCAGCAACAAAGGACAGTGACAGCCTCCTATTTTTGCTTCTAGAGGACGACAAAGTCCATTTGTAGCCTCATGGGCAAAGCATTCTACATCTAAAGGAAAAGGCAAAGTCATTCCCTATTTTGGTAAAAAGGGTAGAGGAACTCGGTGAATAACTAGTTTATGACATGTAAATGACTCATGATGATGATATACATTTATTATATTTTTTGTTGATATTTTGCCACTAGACACTGAGTCCAAACTCAAGATTCAAGACTTGATTCACTAATTCACTATTGATACGTGATATAGCACTAGATTTCTTATACATCTTATATATTAGTTTTTTTTTCATATTTATGTGGCAATGCATTTATCTGATGTTGTGGATACTTTAGATACTAAAAACAAAATTTAAAAATAAAAATTTTTGTACTTTTAAATTTTGCCGAGTTTTTTGCTGATTTTTTCAAAAACCTCTCAACTTTAACGACATTCAATTTACAGACCCTTGCCAATTTATTTATGAGGTTGACTTTTTCCACATTGGTCTCATGTACCTAATAATGAATGAATAGTGAACAAAGATTACATTATTGCTTCCAAATGTTCCAACTGCACCAGTATTCCTTTTACTGCCTGACTTGCCAAATTCCTAGGTATTCTATCCAACATAGTTGATACATAGGCGTGTGGTTTGGCGACGAAGTCAGAATTGATCAGTATCAAATTCCATTTTTGCACTATTTAGTTAACACAAATCTCTTGGTCTCTTGAATTTTGATGCGTTAAGGACATAAATCGCCATTTGCAATTGCAAAATATCAGTTAAATGATATACCATGACAATAATGACCGTAAGACGAATACACCCAACTTCTTAAAAAGAGAAATGTGCAGTTCCAAGTGCCCTGAAAAGTAATGATAACCACACTGCATAGTCATCGACCAAGATCTGTATTAACTCTGAATAGAAGGTAAGTAAGAACAGGCCAAAAGAAAAAGGCAATCACATACCAGAGGAAAATTACATGGTAAAAATAATTTATGAATCCCACATGAAACATAATTCTACATGAATGTAAAGATTTCCCGGTGAAAAGGATATCAAATTCTCGTGAAGAATACTACCTGTATTTTAAGCACTGAAATTCTTTACAGGATGAGAGACAAATGCAACCCTTGGAAGGATAGGATTAATATATTGGACCTGTAATAAAAAGCCATGTGCCTTGAATAAGCATTCTTTTATATAATTAAATTGAAATATTAAAAACTCAGAAAAAATATAAATGTTATTTCAGATGGCCAGTGCACTTCTTGGAACGCTTGTCTAATGAAGCCCAAAAAAAACAATAATGTATTAGATCTGTAATAAAAAAACGAAGTGTCTTTGACAAGCATTCTTTTATATTACTAAATTGAAATTTACAAATTCAGGAAGAAAATAAATTTCATTGAGATTCCCAATGCACTTCTTGGAAAACTTGTCTAATAAGCCAAAGAAAACAATAAATAAGATAAACCAAAAAAAGCAAAAAGAATTAATTGAAAAATGAATTTAATTGCACCAAGAGAAGTGAGGTGAAAACAATAAATAAGATAAACCAAAAAAAGCAAAAAGAATTAATTGAAAAATGAATTTAATTGCACTAAGAGAAGTAAGGTGCTCTACAGCCCCCAGTTGGGGCAGATCTACAAAACACTTGCTCCAACTACAACACTCTGTTCATGTGTACATGAATGTAATGCTAAAAAAATAGAAAAAGACACTACAACACTCTGTTCATGTGTACATGAATGTAATGCTAAAAAAATAGAAAAAGACCCTACCTCTTATTTCTCATAACAATTACCAGATAATGTCAACAAAAACCAAAAGAAATCAAAACATACCTTATTAAACAATCATAAATAACTTAACCTTGGATCGGATCCAAGAAAATTGAAATTTACATCTCATTTTTTGTATTCCACACAACACTTAACAGAGCCAGGGTTAAAACAGCTCTATGCTACTAATAACCAATTTGTCACAACCAAAAAGATTCTCCCGGTTATAGATCATTTACATCAATACAAAGATACATAACTTTGGAGGGGTCCCGGAAATTCGATCACTCCTCTTCTCTTTAAATTAAGTAACAATTGGTCTGCCTTTGGTACTAGTTTTCAGTTTAATTAACATAAATGAAAGTGTTTTTGTCATTTGATTTAGATAGAAGCAACTTCTTTCAATTTGGTTATCAAGCTGCCTCACTCTCTTGAAGGCTAACGATGTGGCATATAACATCATTGTTTGGACCTCCAGGAATAGCCAATTGCCCTAGTAGCCAGAAACTGTTAGTGAAATGGAAAGAGATTTCAAACAAGAAAAAGACTGGGCTTTCTCTACTTTGAAATAACCTGTGATAAGAACTTTTAATCAAAAATGAATTCTATGTACCTCATAGCAGCTTAATGGTAGGCACTTTAGCAACCAAGAATGACCGAACATCTTCAATGCACATGAGATAAAGCCCGCTGTCAATACTGTGAAACATTGTTAATCAGTTGACCTTGCTTGCCTCCTTACAAACTGTATGGATGAAGCCCCTCCAACCAAAACCAAACTGTTACTGTTCAATGTCATGATGTAAACCCTATTCAAATAACTTGGTTACTTTTACTGGATTCAATTGCATAAAATAAATTGAGATTTGTAGCAAAGAACTTTCTCAGTCAGGGGACAATGAAATGGATACAAGATGATGCTTCTCCTTCGATGCATCGGTAAGAGACCCAAATTGAGCCTTACAAAGGGGTAAAGATAATGAACCCAGAAGGGTTATCAAACAGGACATCGGAGAAACAATGGAAAATACTTTCTGCTGGTTTTACCTAGCACTCAGTGGGTCTGAACATTGTGATCCTCATCTGATTAATAGAAAAGACACAAACTGACCAACTCAATGTTTAATTCTCTGAATAATCTTATCAAACAGGCAGATAGATTTTATAATAAAAGAATCTTAAAACATTCATTGGTGAACAATCCAATATCCAAATTTCTAACTCTAAAAAAAAGTCCTTCACACTTGGAAGCGGATCCATTTTAAGGGACACCCATTCCATTCTTCAACAATTATCTGTCAAATGCCAACATGGTAAGAGTAACAAGATTGTTATTGCAGAAAGCCATAGTTGCACTGGCGTAAAATATCTAATCAATACATTCTTCTAAAGATGCAGAAACCATTGCACTGAACTTTGTTATTTAACCAACCAGATCATGCTCTATTTTGACATACAGCCAGATATGGGCTGCATCCACATTTCAAAAGATTAAGGTCCAGTACACGGCATGGGATGTATCATTCTAAGAGATGATATTAAGGAAAAGTAACTTGAATAAGGCCCATTTTGCACTGGTTGATAGGTTTGAAGAATGAACTAAAACAAGACAGTTTCAGTAACATATCTTGAAGCAATTGCAAATAAATTATCTTTAAGTATGTGGAAAGTTACTTTAAAAACACACAAAATTCTGAACTAAAGTCAACTTTAGTTCACTTTATCCTTAACAGAACTGAGAAAGATCCGAGATCCATCCAAAATGCAACTAAATTAATAGCCCTGTGCCACATTGTGAGTGAAATCAGATATATCTTTCATCTTAAATTGTACATTTCCCATTATATTCCCTTGATACCTTATGTTAAGATTAAGGTCAAGATTGACTAAATTGCATATTTCCATCATCTCTTCAAGAATATCCTCCCTAGGTACTTTAAACTTCTTTGCACGCACTTCAAAATTAATCCGCTTTGGCTGCTTTTAATGTAATTTGGTCAGGCATGGAAGAAAGTAGAATATGGTCATACATTTTTTTAAAACCTATCTTAAAATGATGTCAACAGGTGCCCTTAGGTTATAAACCCCTATAAGTCTATCAAAAAATTGTGTCTAATTTATTCAAAGATGTAGGTGCTTCTGAAATCTTGAAAATCTGGTTTTAAATTCCAATCTAAAGGCAGCCGCATTCTGTCAACTTTATTAATGTTGGCTAGGAGGCTTCAGCCAATTTTTGGCATGAATGGGTGCATTGGAAGCATCAATCCTCGCCTTGACACTGAACTAGTAGGGGTGACGGCCATCAAAAGGTGAGGTAGCTCAGTGATAGAGGCTAGAGCAGCCTAGCAGCCGGAGACAAGACCTGGGCGTTTGATTCCTAGGTTGTCCACTTTTCAACATGATATCAGAGAGAGCTGTTGAGAGGAACTGGTTGTGGCTAGGAAGCCTATGCTGATGTGTTGAGATTTATCAGTGGGGACTAGGAGGCCTCAGTCAAAGTGGTGTCAAGTGGTGCATTGGAAATAGCAATCCACCCCTTGATATAGAACTTGTAAGAGTGCCCATCATGAAAGGGATAGCTCGGTGATAGAGCTTCCTACCAGCCAGAGATACAACCTGGGTTTGATTCCTAGCTTGTCCAATTCTCAACATGTTTATCAGGGCCAAGTTTTGAGATTCCTAGGATGCCTGCTCCAAAGTTTTCTTTAGGGGGGTGCTGGAGGTAGTGATCCACATCTTTTAGACTGAACCAGTAAGGGTGGCCATCATGAAAAGGGCATGTAACTTAGTCATATGGCATTGGGGATAGGTCTTGAGATCAATTTTTGGCATGTACACTTTCCAACATAGCAGCAAAACCAGGTATTGAGGTTGATTGGCAGTGGCTATGAGGCCTTACTCAACATGTGGCTTAAAGGGGATGCTGGAGATCTTGAATCTTGATATCAAATTGATAAAAATGCCTGTCATGAAAAAAGCAGGTGACTTGATGTTAGTAGGTGCAGGCCCTGTGTTTGATTCCCAGCCTGTTCAATTTCCAACATGATATCAGAGCCAGGTGTTGAGATTGATTGGATGTGGATAAGGAGGCTAGAGCTAAAGTGCAGCCTGAGGGAGTTGATGAAGGTAGCAGTCCACACGTTTTAGATCAAACTCGTAAGTGTGCCGATCATGAAAGAGGCATGTAGGTCAGTGGTAGAACAGCCTACCAGTCAGGAATAGGTCTAGGGATCAACTGCTAGCATGTCTAGTTTTCAATATAGCAGCAAAGCCAGGTGTTGAGGTTAACTGGCAGTAGCTAAGAGGCCAGCGTCAAAGTGTGGCTTAAAGGGAGTACCAGAGATAGAGTCTAGAAATCCACATCAAGAAATCATATTAGTAATGGTACCTATCATGAAAAGGCCAAGTGGCTTGGTGTTAGTATATGTAGGTCCTGACTTTAATTCCTATCCCGTCCAATTTTCAACATGGTATCAGAGCAGTGTGGCTTAGCAATACACATCTTCTAGAACAAACTGGTAAGGTTGCCAATGATGTAAAGGTCATTTAGCTCAGCAGTAGAGCAGTCCCCAAGGGTGCCCAGGAATAGGTCTAGGGATCAACTGCTAGCATGTCCAGTTTTCAATATAGCAGCAAAGCCAGGTGTTGAGGTTAACTGGCAGTGGCTAGGAGGCCAGCGTCAAAGTGTGGCTTAAAGGGAGTACCAGAGATAGAGTCTAGAAATCATATTGGTAATGGTACGTATCATGAAAAGGCCAAGTGGCTTGGTGTTAGTATATGTAGGTCCTGACTTTAATTCCTATCCCGTCCAATTTTCAACATGGTATCAGAGCAGTGTGGCTTAGCGATCCACATCTTCTAGAACAAACTGGTAAGGTTGCCTATGATGTAAAGGTCATTTAGCTCAGCAGTAGAGCAGTCCCCAAGGGTGCCCATCATGAAAAGGCAAGTAGCTCAGTGACAGTAGGGGCAGTTCCTGGGTTTGATTCCTAACCTGTCCAACTTTCAACTTGGTATCAGAGTCAGGTATAGAGATTGATTGAAGGTAACTAGCGGACTTGAGCCAAGGTATGGTTTGGGAAGGCCGGTGATGGAGGTCGTAATCCACACCACAAGTTTTAGATCAAACCAGCAGGGGTTTCAGCAGAGTAGCCCATCATGAAAGGGGCATGTAGCTCAGCAGCGGATCAGTCCACCGACCTGGGGCAGGTCCTCGGTTCAATTGCTAGCCCGGCAAATTTACAACATGGTATAAGAACTAGGACTTGAGGCTGACACGTACTCGGTATGAGGTCTGAGTCAAAGTGTTGACTAACAGAAATGGTAGAGATATCTACATCTTGATATTAAACTGCTTAGGTAAATGGTAGAAAAGCTCTTCAACAAGGGATAGATCCTGAGATATGTTTGTGTATATCAAACTACACCGCAATCAATGAACACAAAAAGTTCTCAGTATATTTTTGCTTTTATACAACAGAAAAAGAAATATATCAATACAAATAATACTAATATTGCAAAACATCAATTGCACGACTGTCATTCATTCACCTCTGCAAGTCGCAGCAGGGCGCCAACTGCACTCATTATAAAATGTACCGCTTCCGATATTCCATTACATTAACCCAAGCAAAATCAGGCTATATGAATGAACAAAACAGGGTACCCAACCAGAAAACTGAGACATAACCGCAAGAGACCTTCCAAAATCCAGCATGCCCTTGACCATATCTTCCAAAACCCCAAAGGCATGTTGTTTCACAGACCCCTATGTGGTGATTAAGAGAGGATTCGTGATGATAAAGAAGAATCCATCCCTACCCACTTAATTTCTACCGATATAATTATTCCGAAACATCAACATCAGGAACCCATTACCCTGCACCTCCACAAAAAGAAAAATGGTACTAATGGTGAAGAGTTAGAAAACCTATTCCAGGAACCCAGTTCGTGTTAACACCGCATTTCGAACCCTACTGAGATCTCTGCCCTTCAGAGTCCTCCCCGCGCCTTCAAATACAGAAAACGATGTAATTTGGCTTCTAGCGAGCTGCCGTGCAATCAATTCATGCGGTGGGATCCTCTCGTCCTCCTTATCTTCCTCTTCGCCATCATCTTCATCAATACCAAAATCGTCCTGAATTGGCGTAATCCTCCTTTGGCTTTCCCTTCTTTGAACTCTCGACCAGTCAGGTATATTCACAGGGGCGGATTGATGCCTGATACGCGAAATATTATTGACGTTATCTTCATTCGCAAGGCTCCGAGGAATCATGCGCGAAGCCGTGGGAAGCCGCCGAGAAGTAGAGGCGATTTCTCTGACCTTCTTGATCTCTTGGGATTTGAACCTGGGATCTCTGGTATTGGGCTCAGAGGAAACAACGGCCCAGATTTCCTCCTCCTCGAATTCCTCTGCGGGATTCTCCATTTGGGCACTGATAGATGATGACACACTGTAAAAACTAGCCCTACCCATATAAGAATTCCTGCGTTCCATGGCTTCTCGATACAGAATATGGATTCAAGTCTCATAACAGCACATTTACCTATAATGTGGATAATGTATCGCGAAGCTCAAAATACAGTACAGTTAAAAGGTCCCTTCTGTCACTATATGGATATATGGTTTCAGTCCATTAAAACAGATCTGACCTCTTCTGGATAATGTCCAGAAGATTTATGTGCCGCTCTTAATTTATAGCTGGCTTCTCACGCGGATCGGATTTGAAGTTGAGATTCAAGTGGATTTTATGATAGTATTCTCCGAGTACCCTGATGGAGTAATTTTTCCTCCCAATTTACTTTCCCAAAACTGAATTCATTGTTTTCAAACCCCAAAAGCTCCCACGCGGATCGCATGTGGGGATGACGAGGCGTGAAGATGAAGCGTTGCTTTTCCCACGGGATTGAGGTTTATGCTGAGATGTTGATGTTTATTGGTAGAATTTTAATTTTTAAATTTAATTAAAATATATTTTAATTAGTTAGATCTAATATTTTGATTTATAATGTAGATGAATGTTGTTTGGATTAATTATATTTTGGAGGAAGTTTCGAATAAATTATTGTGATTCAATTTTAAGATAAGGTGGAGAAGCTAATTGATCTTCATGAATAAATTTAAAATAAAATTTAAAATATTTTATTCGCATAATTTAAACAATTTACATTTTTGCTCTGAAAATTATGGAAATTCTAATAAAATTCGGCAGGATTTTGTAAATTCAGGTTATAGCTGTTAGACTTCAAGATTTTGGGTGCTCGGGAGATTTTTTATGGTGTTGAATCCATTTCCACCGGGTATCAAATTTCAAGATTTTGAGTGCCCCACAGATTTTTGATGGTGTCGAATCCATTTCCACTTTAAAAAACCATGATGATTCAAGTAGGAATCCATTTCCACTTTAAAAAACCATGATGATTCAAGTAGGAGGAAAAAAAAAAAAAAAAGTACAACTTTTTGAAAGCTTTTTTTAATCTAATTTCTTTAAAATCCGGCAGAAATTCATTGAAAAAAAAAATTAGGACAAATTCCAAAAAATCGCACTAAAGACAACTTCTTACATCATTGATCAACTTTTCGAACCAAATACATTTATCTAAAAATTATTTATCAAAATTATAAATTACAAAAGTGTTAAATCTACCAAAATTTAAATACTATTATATAAATTATTTAAATTCACAATATTTAAAATATTATTAAAATTATTAAAATTTATGACCATACAGAATTCTTAAAGAAGTCAACCATCCAACTAACGATGGTAGTGAAAGACCAACAAATGAAAGAATTGCCATGTAAGCCATTCTCGGGACACTATTAATGGATAAGGATTGATGATATTAAAATTGCGATTTATGATAGAATTATATTTTAAAATTGTTATTGGATAGAGTTTTGATTTTCAAAATGTTATTTGTTTTTTAATTTGTATTTAAAATTATTAAATTTGTAATATATTTTTATAATACATATTTTATATTTATAAGCAAAATAATTTTAAATTTAAATTTATTTATTTAAATATTATTATTTTAAAATTATGATAAAGATTTTTATTTAAAGAGTGATAATTGTGATTTTAAAAATTTTCTATTTCTATTTTATAGAGTGTCGAGTAAGTGGAAAATGTCTTGCAGGTTAATGAATTACATTTGTGGGAAAATGTGTGGATTTATTTAGTATAAATATTTTATAGATATAGCCATCACATATTTTAGAATTTAGAGAATTACATTTTATATATATATATATATATATATATAATTAAAATCAATAATTATTTATTTATTTTTTAATTTATTTATTTTATATTATTATTTTTATATTTTAAATTTAAAAATTATTATTTTTTTATTTAAATATTATTTTATAGAGTTTTTAATAAATGAAAAAGTGTATTGCAAGTTATGTGAAATTAGTAGGTGAGAAATTGTGTATAGTACAAATAGTCACCAATATCTAAATTATTTAGAAAAAATATGTATTTATTTTTTTTAATAATAAATTTTTTATTTAAAATATAGATATTATATTAAAATACAACATTAATTTATAATAAATTATATATGAAATTGTTTTTTCATTAAAATTTAATGATATAATATTAAGATTGTGGATTTTTTTTATGTTTAAAATATATTTTTGAATGAATAAATAGATTTAGCACTAAAAAAAAAAAAATCTAAAATTTTATATATTAAAAAACGTAAATTCAAATTTTTAAAAATTTCTACTATATTTTGATTATAATTAATTAGAAAAAATACTCTAAAAAAAGGCATTTCGTCTATAAATTAGACTATACCTTAAAATACTATTATATATAATTATTTGTTAAAAGTTATGAAAAAATAACAAGTGAGAAAATGTGTCATAAATTTTAAGCTTGTGTATATGTGTTAGTTAATTTAAATAAAAGTTTTCATAAGTATATTATAATAAGATGTCACTATTGTTAGAGTATTATAATAAGATGTAAATATTATTGAGAGTTTTCAACTATGCATTATTTTGTGGGATTTTTTTTACATCTGCTATTTGAAGGGTTTGGATTTAATAAAGTTTTATATTTTGGGAGTAAAATTATATGTAATAAATTTAAAAGATTGTAAATCTAGATCTATCTTAACTCTAGATCTACCACTTGTCTAGAGAGATCAAATCTCTCTAGGTGCAAACTTTTTTTTAGAGTGAACTCATCCTTCTCAGCACTTGGTAGATCATGAGTTAAGATGGATCTAGACTCCTTTAATTATTAACGTTTAAATAGGCTACATCATAAAAGAATATCATGGGAAAAATAAACTAAAATAGAGAAAAATACCATGGGGAAATCATTTTATTTTATTATATTTTATTTTGATCTAGTCAAAATGTTAAACATTACAATATCTCTATCATATTGAGCTTGAGAGCACCTATCAACACAACACAATGAATAAAAACATTTGAGAGATATTATTAAAATAAATATAATATAATCAAAATGTATTTTATTAGTGTAAATGTGTAGAAATGTTTATTCTTAATTTATAGGTCATGGTATTAATATTATAATTATATATAGAGAAAGGGGTAGCTTTGATTCACAAATTTCATACCTTCATATTTTCATATATATGTAGGTAGTTTTAATCGTCAAACTTCATATTTATATAGATAAATAGTTTTTTAATGTTTGTAGCATAACTATTTAGAAGGGCAACAATTATTTTATTTAAGGTTGTTCATGTTTCGTAAAGCAAGAAACATTGTTATTAAATTTTATTTAAGATTATTTTATTGGTTTTGTGTCAGCATATGTATTAACAAGGGTGAGAAAAAACATATAATTGTCTTTGGGACTTTTATAGAGTATTAGGTTATTTTAATCAATTTATACATGTAGTAATGTTATGGTTGGGAAATTTGAGAAGAAGTGTAATAAGTGATCGCTAATTGAAGAAGAATTGTATTAAGTGATTGTGTCAACATAAAACACTAGAAAATTATAAACAGGGGAAAAATTAAGGATGGAAAATTATCTTGAAGTTTAAAAACATTGGCGAATCTCACTTATTACAATTCTTCTTCAATTAGTAATCACTGTAGAAATTAATATGTAGATTCGAAACTTCTCATGAAATTTACTAAATCAAAAGTCTCGAAGCTACTCTACTGATCTGCGGAAGTAAATTCACAATTGAGAACACAAATATTTAACATGCATCAAGATTCAACACACATACATAGAAATTTATCTAGGGGAAAGAAATTGCTCAAAACCCCTTACTATTTGTATTTCATTGATCAAAGAATCTGAATGAATACAATATGTTTGGTTAAGCTTAAGCTCAACCTGCACCTGTATCTTCTATCCTCTGCATGACTGACTGAACCTATCTAATACTTAGCGAAATTTTCAAGCCTCCATGCTCCTATTTCCTTGCGTTGTTCATTAAGGAATTAGCCCCTATTTTTTAGGGAAATTCCTCAATTAGATTGCGCAATTATTCTAGGCCCATCCTTTGACTGCATGCACCACCTATACAACTTGGACTAGTTTACAACTAATAGTACATTTCCCTTAAAATCCAATATCAATTGGGTAACTCGAATTCTCTACATGCATAAGTTATTTTGGGTTGGTTGATCATTTAATTGGATGACCAATGAGTGTGAATGAAGTTACACTGCACAACTTGACCCTCCACGAGTTCCTCCAACATTTGGAACTAGTTTAACTGACAATAACTCAACTTAACTGAATTAGATTGCTAAAATTTAGCAATCAATCGTGGAGAACTGAACTCAAGTGTCTCCAACTCGAATTAACCTAGTTAACTGAGTGACAAAATTCATGTCACCTCGGTTAACTACCTCCAAGTATTCTTCTAAATTGAAATTCAAATTTTAATCTAGTTTGACCAAGGCAAAGTCAAAACTATATTTTCTTGTTGCATTTTCAACACTCCCCCTCAACAAGAAAGGGATTATTTTCCACCCCAATCCTGCCTCTATGGAACTCAAATTTACCTCTTGAAAAATCTTTTTTCAAAACTTTTGCATCTTGTTTCTCTATTGAAATGTACTGCAAAAACATGAGCCTCCTCTGCACACAAACTCATATATGGTGGTACCAGATATCTATTTGCTTGGATCGATCGTGAAAAATGGGATTTTCAGAGATCTTGATGAAACTCTGATTATCACAGTAAATCACAGTAGGATCCATCATCTGACCAAATAACCAAACAATAATCTTTCTCATCTAGATCGCCTCACATGTTACTTGACAAGCAGTCATGTACTCTATGTTGATTTATGGTAGCATCGGATGTGCTCTAGCCTTGTAATTTTGTATATGGGCTAAGACACATGTATTCCATAATACCCAGAAAGGATTTTGGAAGATTCCACTTAGAGATGGTTTAATTAAAATAATTAATCGTTTTTTAATGTTTTCCTAAGTGTAAACTTAGGGAAACTAATTAATTAAAGGGTATTAATTAAACTTAGTGTGAATCTTTTAGAAAAAGTCATGGATCACCTCCAAGTTAATCTTAGCCGTTGAAGGTTCAATGGAAGAATATAAGAAGGAGTGTGAGGTGCCTATGGAAAAACACATAAGACGGAGAAAGAATCAAGAGTTTGATTTCTTCAATAAGAGGAAGAATCGAAGTGGTTCTCATTTGCAGAGAGGGGAAGGTGAAATATCCAGGAGGGATGATTTCTAAAGCATATAGAGTGCATGAAGAGGAGTGATAGAGGAGCCAAAGAATAAGCGCAGAGTTACCCTAGCAACAGTTACGTTGGGTCAGCGCAGAGAAGCAGAGGGAGTTTCGATTTTTGTTGGAGGGGCATCTGAGGGTTCATTCGATTTCAGGAGGACATTTCTGGAAGGAAGGAACACTCTAGTCTCAGACAACAGCAAGCACAGAAGCAGCCACGACAAACAGCAGTAGCAGTGACAACATGGCAGCATGAGTGACACAGTCATTGCGCATAAATAATGTAGAGCCAGTCAGTGTGGGTGCAGGTCAATGCAGAAACTTAGTGGTGATGTGAGAAGTGTCTCACTCAGCCTTTTCTCATCAGAATTCTTCAGGTGATTGATTGAAGTTTACAATCACACATTTGTACTCAGAATTTCTGCATAATAAAGAAACCCTCAGATCTGTTGCACCGGTTTTCCCACATTGGGTTTTTCCGGGGAGAATTGTTCAAAAATAAAGGTTTCTATGTGTGATTACTTGTGCTATTTTTATATGTGATTTGTTATTCGTGAAGTATGCAGCATATTTTATTTTGTTATTTAACACAAGGGAAATGTTAAATAATTGTGTTTGACAATGCAATAGAAGAAATTCAAAAAGTAGTTGCAGTAGAGTTCTCCATTATAGAATTTTCACATGGTATCAGAGCTATCAGATCCAAAGGAAGCAAGGTCAGAAAAGGGACTGCGTAAACTAGAAGCTTCAGAGGGGATGCAACATAGAGAGAAGAAAGCACAAATAAGTATGATAGACTTAGATGTTTTATCCTCTAGGTTAAAAGAGGATGATACATTCCTATCAAGTTCAACATCTACAGGAATATGGTATATTGATAGCGGGGCTTCAGCTCATATGACTGGAGTACGAGAATACTTCTCAAGCTATAGGGAAGAGCAAATGAACTTCCATATCACTATGGGAAATAGCACGAAGTGCACTCTAGTTGGGAGAGGATCCGTAGTGTTTCAAATGGAAGTCGGAACCAGTGTCAAGATCACGGATGTACTACATGTGCCAGGGCTTGGGAAGAATCTAATCTCAGTATCCCAGTTGCAGGACAAAGGGTATGACATACACTTTACCAGAAATAAAGTGTATGTCAAGCATCCCAGTTGGAAGCAAACAAGGCAGATCGGAGTCAGAAGCAATAAACTATACAGGTTGCAGATCGAAACCCCGATGGCACTAGTTAGTAGTAATATTTAAGACAATAAAGGGTTGAATGAACTTTGGCATAGAAGAATGGGGCACCTGCATCACGGTGCATTGAAGATGCTCAGATAAACAGTTGATGGGGCACGTGTTCTTAGCACAGAGCATGATGATGTATGTCGAGGATGCGTACCTGGAAAGTACGCTAAGGCAACTTTTCCCATAAGTGAAAACAAGGTAGCAAGCATTTTGGGATTGATACACTCATTGGACCAATGTCCACTAACGCTCTCAAAGGTGGAAAATATTTTGTCACATTCATTGATGATCACTCTAGGAAGACATGGATATACTTCCTGAAGACAAAAGATGAAGTCTTTGAAAAGTTCAGAGAATTCAAGGCTCTTGTTGAAAACATGATGGGGAAGAATATCAAGACATTGCATTCAGATAATAGTGGGGAATACATTTTTGCGCAAAAGAGGACATCAAGAAAGAGTGGACTGCACCATACAATCCAGAGCAGAATGGTATGGCAGAACGGAAGAACGGGACAATTATAGGATCATCCAAGGCCATGTTATTTGACCTTTATTTACCCTGATATTTATGGGTTGAAACCTGAAACACGAAAATGTATATCCAGAACAGGACACCTCATAGAGCATTGAGGAAGAAGGCTCTTGAAGAAGTTTTCATAGGGAAGAAACTGGAGGTAGGGCATCTTCAGATATTTGGTAGCATGGCATACTGTCATGTACCCAGTGAGAAGAGAAGCAAGCTTGATCAAACTGTATAAAGGGGGTATCTTGTAGGGTACAGTGATACCTCCAAGGCATATAGGATCTATATTCCTGACAATCGGAAGGTTGTGATAAGACACGATGTTAAGTTCATGGAGAATAGAGCGTTTCAGAAATCGCGTGATATGTCAGCAGAGGATCAAACTGCAGAATTTCCCTTAGTCCAAGAATAATAGGGGCACCAAGAAGAACAAACAGAAAGACAGACTTTGGTACCGAGGACAGGTACTAACATTTTCATAGAGGAAGATCAAGAATATACTCAGTTTGAGGAGTCGTTATATCAGGAGGAAGAGTTGAGAGAGCAACCTTCCACCAATGGTCAGATTAGCAAGGAAGCTCAGCAAGTACTGAGGGACACAAAAAACTTTATTGGGACTCCCAGGATTGGGAAGAGACAGCATAGACCTCCTGACACGTACCAGGCCTTGGTGGCTCAAGTAGAGGAACCTTCCAGCTTCCTAGAATTTGTTCAGCACCAAATATGGGTAGATGCCATGATAGAAGAGTATGCATCTATCATGACAAATGATGTCTAGGAATTTGTACATAGACCTCAAAGCAGATCAATTGTTGGATCACGTTGTATCTACAAGCTCAAGTACGCTGCAGATGGTAGTGTAGAGAATTACAAGGCAAGGTTCGTGGCAGAAGGTTATGCTCAGAAGGAAGGCATTGACTATGAAGAGACCTTCGCACTAGTTTCCAGATATACCTCCATTCAGACTATCATATCTTTAGCTGCACAAATGGGATGGGAGATTCATCAAATGGATTTCAAGGCAACGTTCTTGAATGGAGAAATTGAGGAAGAGGTATATATCAAACATCCAAAGGGTTTTGAGACTCGTGAAAGGAGGTCTCATGTATGCAGATTAAAGAAAGCCATGTACAGGCTTAAGCAGGCTCCGAGAGCATGGTATGGTTGGATATATAGCTATTTGCAAAAGATGGGATTTGTCAAGAGTGATGCGGATCCCAATCTTTACTACTTGCTAGTAGAGGATAAGCCATTGGTACTAGTACTATATGTAGATGATCTGTTTCTCACAAGATCATCTAGGCTCATCAAGGATTGCAAACAAAATCTAAAATTTGAATTCAACATGAAGGATTTGGGGTTTATGCACTGCTTCCTAGGATTGGAAGTTTGTTATAAAGATGGAGATATCTTCATGGGACAGGAGAGGTATGCCTTGGAAATTCTGAAGAGGTTCAGAATGCGGGATTGCAGGCCCATGGCCACACCCATGATCACCAATTGGAAAAAGATAGATGCATCAGAAGATACAGAGGTATACCCCACCTTATACAGACAAATCATCTGATCATTGATGTATCTGGTTAACACCGGACCAGATATTTTCTTTGTTGTCAACACTCTTAGTCAATTCATGGTGGAACCCAAAAGAGTGCACTAGGCTGCAGCAAGGAACGTCTTGAGGTATGTACGAGGAACAGTTAGATTCGGTATCAAATATGGAAAAAGAGAGGATGTCAGACTCAGTGGATTCACAGATGCAGATTGGGCAGGAAGCTCAGTGGACAGGAAAAGTACCTCTGGGTATTGTTTCAGCATTGGATCAAGAATGGTCTCCTGGTGCAGCAGGAAACAGAAGTCAGTGGCATTGAGCACAGCCGAGGCAGAGTACATGGCAGCTAGTATAGCTACATGCGAATAAATCTGGCTTCGGAAACTTCTTGTGAGTCTATTTAGAAGCAGGATGGATCCAACTAGCGTTTACTATGACAATCAGAGTTGTATCAAACTATCTGAAAATCCAATATTTCATGATCGGTCCAAACATATTGACATCGAATATCATTTTATCAAAGACTGTGTTCAGAATGGGGCAGTACAACTCCAGTACATTTCTACCGATGAACAAACAACAGATATACTCACTAAGGCTTTGGGGAGAATTAAGTTCACTCAGTTCAGGGAACAACTAGGTGTCACTAAAAATCCATTTCAGTAAGAAATGGATCCTCAGCGCAGTTGAAGGAGGGAGTTGCAGTACAGTGGAAGTTGGCATCAGTAAGCTGAGTCAGAAGTAGTACAAATGCAACATTTTTTGTGCAGTGTTGGTGAGCAGTATCATCAACACAACAAAAGATGTTACAGAAGTCAGAACAACAACACATTGAGTTGTCTTGTTATAACACGAGAGTGTTGATTTCTGGTAGCATCGGATGTGCTTTAGCCTTGTAATTTTTTATATGGGCTAAGACACATGTATTCCATAATACCCAGAAAGGATTTTGGAATATTCCACTTAGAGATGGTTTAATTAAAATAATTAATCGTTTTTTAATGTTTTCCTAAGTGTAAACTTAGGGAAACTGATTAATTAAAGGGTATTAATTAAACTTAGTGTGAATCTTTTAGAAAAATTCATGGATCAACTACAAGTTAATCTTAGCCCTTGATTATGTTTTAATCTTGGCCGTTGAAGGTTCAACATAAGAATATAAGAAGGAGGGTGAGGGGCCTATGGAAAAACACATCAAACGGAGAAAGAATCAAGAGTTCGATTTCTTCAGTAAGAGGAAGAATTGAAGTGGTTCTCAATGGAATATAGGGGAAGGTGAAATCTCCAGGAGGGAGAATTTATAAAACATAGAGAGTGCATGAAGAGGAGTGAGATAGGAGCCAAAGAATCAGCGCAGAGTTACCCTAGCAACGGTTACATTGGGCCAACGTAGAGAAGCATAGGGAGTTTTGATTTCTGTTGGAGGGGCGACTGAGGGTTCATTCGGTTTCAGGAGGACATTTATGGAAGGAAGGAACACTCTAGTATCACACAAAAACAAGCACAAAAGCAGCCACAACAAACAGCAGCAGCAGTGACGCAGTGACAGCATGAGTGATGCAGTCATTGCGCAGAAATCACGCAGAGCCAGTCATTGTGGGTGCAAGTCAATGCCAGAAATTAGTGGTGATGTGAGAAGTGTCTCACTCAGCCTTTTCTCATCAGAATTATTTAGGTGATTGATTGACATTTACAATCACACATTTGTACTCAGAATTTTTGCATAATAAAGAAACCCTCAGATCTGCTGCACTAGTCTTCCCACATTGGGTTTTTCCGGGGACAATTGTCCAAAAATAACAGTTTCTATGTGTGATTACTTGTGTTATTTTTATATGTGATTTGTTATTCGTGAAGTCTGCAACATATTTTATTTTGTTATTTAACACAAGATAAATGTTAAATAATTTTGTTTGACAATGCAATAGAAGAAATTCAAAATGTAGTTACAGTAGAGTTCTCCATTATAGAATTTTCACACTCTACTTCTACTGAGTTGAGCGATACAAATATTTGCTTCATGTTGTACCAAGAAATCATTGCCGACCCAAAACTAAAAATTCCTCCTGGTGTGCTCTTCCAGTCTGATGGACTCCCTGCCCAATCTGCATCTGTGAAGCCTTGCAGCTTCACTACCTTTGTTCGTTTGTACCAAAGTCCAAATTGGGTGGTGCCTCTGAGGTACCGTAGAACATGTTTAGAAGCCCTCCAAAATAATTTGGTCAGTTGAACCATGGCTTGGCTCAACTGGTTGACTGCATAACACATGTTTGGTCATGTGTTCACAAGGTACATGATTGAACCCACCAACTTCCTATACATGGTAACATCCACTTCCTCACCTGAAGTGGCATCCTCCTTCCTCCAGTTGGTCACTATAGGAGTCTCCATGGGTTTGCATTTGTCCATGCAAAACTTCGGAAGTATCCTGTTGGCATACTTTCCCTGAGAGAAAAATAATTCTCCTTCTCTTTGTCATACTTACAAACCAAGGAAATAGTGCATGAGACGCATGTCCTTCATTTTGAACTCTCTTGCAAGGTCCTCCTTGCAATATATGATAATTTTTTCATCACTAGTAAAAATCAAGTCATCAACATATAAGACAATAATCAACAATTTACCTTCTACCAAGATGTAGTAAAGGTTTGCATCCACTTCACTTTTGGGGAATCCTAAACTGGTTAGGTAGCTATCGATATTGGTGTACCAACCACAAGGTTCTTGCTTCAACCCATACAATGCTTGCTTGAGTCTGCACACATGAGACTCTCTGCTGTAGGTCTCAAAACCTTCAGTTTGTTTAATGTTCACCTCTGCCTCAATAAATCCATTGAGGAATGTTGTCTTCACATCCATTTGGTGGATCTTCCATCCTATCTGTGCAGCCAAAGAAAGAATTGATCTGATAGAAGAGTACCTTGCTATAGGCGTAAAGGTCTCCTCATAATAAATCCCTTCAACCTGATATTAACCCTTGGCCACAAATCTGTTCTTGTGCTTCTCTTTGCATCCATTTGATGCACGATTTACCTTGTAAATCCATCTCAAACCCATCTTTGATTTATCTACAGGTCTTAGGACCACTTCCCAAACACTATTTCTGACAATGGAATCATATCCCCCTACCATAGCATCAACCTATATAGGATTCTATATTGCTTCCTCGAATGAGGTTGGTTTTTTCTCCACTATCTCAGTCATAGAGCCATGTAGCCAGTGTATCAATCCAATGACCTCCTCTTCCTGCGATGTGATGTGGGTGCTCCCACATTCTCTCTAGCATCCTACAATAATATGTCAACTTCGTTGGTTCATTTCCTTCCTTCCTTGAATGTCTATGCTTGAGCGGTTGTTTCCACTCTCTTCTCCTCTACTTGTGGTTGCTCCACAACTTCTTTAGGTTCTTCCTTTGGAGTCAGAAGCTCTTGATATGCATGCAACTAAAGCCCCCTCTCAAGGGAAAACTTCATTGCCTTATCCTCATTGAACTTTACATCTCTACGAACAATTGTCATCCTGACAGATAGAAAGTACACACGATAGTTGTGAGGTGTATCAATGTACCCCACAAATATCCCGAAATCTGTTGTTGGCCCTATTTTTTTCCTTACTTCCTTGGAGACATGGAAATATATTAATGCTCCAAATATCCTGAAGTGTGACACATGTAGTTTCTTCCCTGAAAAAGGCTTCTTCTGGTGTACTCATCCCAAGAATATGATGAGGGACCATGTTTTGCAACTAGACTATTATGTTTCATGCTTGGACCCACAAGTGCATAGGTAGGCCTTGGTCATGCAACATCACCCTTGCTGCTCCCACAATACTTTTGTTCTTCCTATCAACCACCCCATTCTATTGTTGTTTGTGGGGTGTTGTCAACTCCCGTCAAATGCCTTCCTTTGCACATAAATTTTTAAACTCATTAGACACGTACTCACCATCGTTATTGCTCCCGAGAGCCTTCACTTTCTTGTCATTTTATTTCTCAACAAGTGCTTTAAATTCAACACCCTTGGATAATGTCTAGTCTTTCTTATGCATGAAGAATCCAACACTTCTATGAGAAATCATATACAAATATAATATAATACTTGTGCTTGGAAGTGGAGGTTGTTGAGAAAAGTCCACAAACATCAGAGTGGATCCTTTCAAGGATTGCATGCGCTCTGTTATCCCGATCATTGAAGGTTGCTTTTGTGTACTTCCCCAAGGTACACCCTTTTCATGTATTATGTTGCTCTAGTGCTCCTTTGGGGATGACTGTGGTGATTTGTTGCATGATCTTCAAATCTCCATGATACAAATGGGCAACCATAATTCACCGATATTTCAAATTTTCACCTTCTCTGCCTTTGTGCTCAAAGCAGCACAGTCTTCCACAACTATCTTGTAGAGTTTCTTCACTCGAACCTCGATCTACTTCACTTTTCCCATGGAAACGTGTCTCAAGAATGCCTTTCCTTTGCTAAATATCAAATCATGGCCACGATCTTCCAACATCGTGATGGAAACCAAATTCTTCTTTAGACCTTTTACTAACATCACATCCTTGAGCCTGAGAGGGGAGTCTGACTCCCTATGAAATGTGATGGTGCCAATCTCGGTCACGTCGTACCTTCCATCATCTCCCACCTCGAGAAATCTTTCTCCTCCAAGCCACTGAAAAATTATTTTTTCCCCGTCATGTGGAACGAGGCACCGCTATCTAGATACCACATGCTTCCCATAATTGTGCTTGCCATGCATGCAATGAGAGTAAAATCAAGCTCGAATTGTGAAGCTAGAGCTTCACCTTCTACTCCTCTTGAGGTCTTCTTTCTTGTCTTCTTTTGTGGACATTTTGTGGCATGGTGCCTGAATTCATGGCAATGAACGTGTAGAAATTATACAAACATATGTATATCCATGGATTCAATCCGATCAAGCAATGTACTAAAGCTAGATATTGAATCCTTCTACAAATCAATTGCGGAAAATAAACACGATCTCCAATCACAACAAGTAAATAAAGAAGCAAATCAAACCCATATTTTTCCCGGGGAAAGCTTGTTGCTCAAAACCCCTCTATCTTCTATTGTATAATGAACCAATGAATCATTAAACAATACAATGCACTCTTCTCACAAGAGTTTGCTACACTATCCTAACTGTCTCACACTAATCCAGACAAAATCGGTCCAACACTTAGCCAATTCTTAGCTTGTCTTCAGCCTGCCTTGCTCATGAAATTAATGAGGAATTCAATCCCTATTCCTTAGGAATTTCATCCTTTCTCGACTGCGCAATTATCATGGGCAATCCTGTGGTGTTTTAACTGCATCCGGACAGTTTGCTAATAATACAACTGATAGTCAACTTCCCTTTAACCTTTGTCTCAACTAGGTCTCCATTGGAACTGACATGCATGCAACTATTAATAGTAAATCATCAGTTACATAACAGATCACTGCATGTGAATTAAATCTAATTTAATTCACTTGACCTCTCACTAGTGCAACAATCAGTTACAACTAGTTAAACTTATTTTAACTCAATTAATTGAGTTAACCGATTTCTCATGCATTAAACTAATGCACGAACTGAAACTTGGACTCTTAAACACATAGAATCACTCTGCATGCCTCACCAGCCACCCTCAACTCGAAATTCATGAGCTAACTGAATCTATCACACTCAGTTAACTATTACAAGTGATTATGAGATAAGATTACAATTTATTATCTAATTTAATTAAGGGGAAATTAAATTAGCCACATTTCCAATTTATTAAATAAATTGGATTTCACACTAATGTATTTCTTGGACCCATCACTGTGTGACCTATTGTCCCACACTAGTGTGTGTGCTGTCATGTTGTTTCTGGATGCCAATTTCACTGTTTCTTGTTGCAAATTTCAACACTCCCTCTCAACAAGAAATGAATCAATTTGTCCCGATCCGGTACCTTTGGAATGTATTGCATGCGCACATGCAACTCTTGCATGCAACACTTCTCTAGTGTTGTTTGCACATGCAACTTTTGCATGCAACACTTCTCTAGTGTTGTTTGCACATGCAACACTTCTCTAGTGTTGTTCGTACATGCAACTCTTGCATGCAACACTTCTGAAACTAAATAGCCTCCAAACAACTGAATTCATATAATGAATCTATCATTAAAGTCTTTTGAATGTTGCTAGCTACTGCACATATCTACTAGACTCTCTGCATTGTTGACATCTGCATCCATGCACTTTGCACTACTGCCAACTTTGATTTGCGCTCCAATATTCGACACCTGTCACTCTGATTTTTGTCCTCCTGACATCTGACTACATCAATCTAATCGATTCTTCATACTACTCTTATACTGTGGGCTCCTCGTAGCCAGGTTCGATCCATGAGACACACCATCTCAATGAATCTTGCCCAATTTCTTCTTGGGATTAATTCTGCACATCGCCCCACCTCAAACCTAGAGGTATAGCTACATGTACTTTGTCTGCCCTTATGGCTCAAAATTTCCCCCTCCTGGAGGTTTCTGTTTGAGTAGACTCTTCCACTCGGTCTCCTCTATGCTTCTCTAATTGTGGCTGTTCCACAACCTCCTGAAACTGCTTCTGAGGCTGCATGTTGAGAGGATCCCTCTCAACCACCAAGGCACTATCCTCTGCTTTTCTCCTCAAATATTTTCATGCATCTTTTACCTCAAGTGCATGCAAGTTCTTGACTTGCGTACATTGTAATTTTCCCGACGTCACAAAATTTTCTAAAAAAATAGTTGATTTTATATCAACAGTATCTCCCTCATCCGAGCTCCGATTCGACCGATTTGTTTTTTCAATTTGGGTATTTTTTCGCAAGGAATCCAAATATGCTATTTTATTTTGAAAAAATTTCATCCAAAATTTTCAAATATTCTCTGCAAACTCACCGCCCAAGAAAATCCTGCTCTAATACCATGTAGAAATTATACAAACATATGTATATCAATGGATTCAATCCGATCAAGCAATGTACTCAAGCTAGCTACTGAATCCTTCTAAAAATCAATTGTGGAAAATAAACATGATCACCAATCACAACAAGTAAAGAAAGAAGCAAATAAAACCATAACACATATATTTTTCCTGGGGAAAGCTTGCTTCTCAAAACCCCTCTACCTTCTATTGTACAATGAACCAAGGAATCATGAAAAAATACAATGCACTCTTCTCACAAGAGTCTGTTGCACTGTTCTGACTGTCTCACACTGATCCAGAAAAAATTGGTCCAACACTTAGTCAATTCTCAGCTTGTCTTCAGCCTGCCTTGCTCACACAATTCATGAGGATGCAATCCCTATTCCTTAGGAATTTCAGCCTTTCTCAACTGTGCAATTATCATGGGCAATCATGTGGTGTTTTAACTACATCCGAGAAGTTTTATAATAATACAATTGATATTCAACTTCCCTTTAACCTTTGTCTCAACTGGGTCTCCACTGGAACTAACATGCATGCAGCTATTAATAGTAAATCACCAGTTAGATAACAGATCACCGCATGTGAATTAAATCTGATTTAATTCACTTGAACTCTCACTAGTGCAACAATCAGTTACAACTAGTTAAACTAATTTTAACTCAATTAATTGAGTTAACTGATTTCTCATGCATTAAACTAATGCACTAACTGCAACTTGGACTCTAAAACACATAGAATCACTCTACATGCCTCACCAACCACCCTCAACTCGAAATTCATGAGCTAACTGAGTCTATCACACTCAGTTAACTATTACAAGTGATTATGAGATAAGGTTACAATTTACTGTCCAATTTAATTAAGGGAAAATTAAATTAGATACATTTCCAATTTATTAAATAAATTGGCTTGCACACTAATGTATCTCTTGGATCCATCACTGTGTGATATGTGGTCTCATACTAGTGTGTGTGTTATCATGTTGTTTCTGGATGCCAATTTCACTGTTTCTTTTTGCAAATTTCAACATAACGCACTTGATTTTGGGCAAGCCTTTCTTCTTTCCCCTTTGACTAGATTTTGCTATGGATTGGGATTTCTTCCCTTTCTCTTTCTTTTCCTTTCCATCCAAGGAACATTTCTCCTCATATTAACCCTTGGATGAAGTCCTATCTTTGGCACTCTACCTTATTTCTTCTTGTACTTGATCAAACCATAATTTCTCCCAGCTTGGTAGTTTTTCTCTACCATTTATCGAATCTTGATAGCTATGTTGGCTCTTGGCAAGGCCCAAAAGGGCTAGAGCTACCAAGTCTTCTTCAGGGACATTAACACTGACCTTGCCAAGTTCATCACGAAACTGTGTAAAATTTCTTAAGTATTACGAAATTATGTCATTCTTTTGCATCTTGATACTTCGAAGCTTGTCCTTGAGTGATAGCTTTCTGTGTTCATTGTTGTTCTCAAACAACTCTGTTAGTTTTTTCCACATCGCGAACAAAGTCTCTTTCATATGGATATTCGAGAAAATATGATCTCGTACTCCCTCCAATATGATTCTCCTCACTTTGGCCACATCTTTCTTCCACTGAGCAAGATTTTGCGCATCATATTCTTGGGTTTCGCTTCATATTTATTGATGTATTCTAGTAGCCCATTTTCATCCAATATTGCCTCCATATGAATCTTCCATGTCACAAATTTTGTGGTGCCTTCCAAAGCATACTCGAGCTTGAATCCATTGAAATCCATCTTCTCAGTCGTGGAGAAAACTTGTAACACTGATCTTCAAATTAAAATCTCATGCAAAGACAACTTCAAAATATCTTCTTTACTATGAATATAGCTATGACACCATGTAGAAATTAATGCGTAGATTCAAAATTTCTCATCAAATTTACTAAATCAAAAGACTCAAAGCTACTTTACTAATATGCGAAAGTAAATTCATTATCGAGAACACAAATCATTAACATGCATCAAGATTCAACACACATACACAGAGATATATCTAAGGGAAAACAACTACTCAAAACCCCTTACTATTTGTATTACATTAATCTTGCTCAAGCTTGAGCTCAACCTGCAACTGTATCTTCTATCCTCTTCCCGAATGACTGAACCTGACCAATACTTAACCAAATTTTCAAGCCTCCAAGCTCCTATTTCCTTGCGTTGTTCATTGAGGAATTAAACCCTATTTTTTAGGGAAATTCCTCAATTGGATTGTGCAATTCCTGTGGGCTCATACTTAGACTGCATGCACCACCTGTACAACCCAGATTAGTTTACAATTGATAGTACACTGCCCTTGAACTCAAATATCAACTGTTTAACTAAAATTATCTGCATGCATCAATTATTTTGGGTTGATTTATTAGTTAATTGGATGACCACTGAGTGTGATTGAAGTTACACTGCACAACTTGACCTTCCACTAGTTTCTCCAATAGTTGGAACTAGTTTGACTGACAATAAATCAACTTAATTGAATTAGATTTCTACAATTTATCAATTAATCACATATATCTGAATTCAAGTGTCTCCAACTCGAATTAACTAAGTTAACTGAGTGACAAAATCCATGCCATGTTAGTTAACTACCTCCAAGTATTTTGCTGAAATTGAAATTCGAATTTTAATCTAGTTTGACCAAGGAAAAGTCAAAAATAGTTTTTCTTGTTGCATTCTCAACACTCCCTCTCAACAATAAAGGGATTATCTACAACCCCAATCATGCCTCTATGGAATTTGAATTTACCTCTTGACAAAGCTTTTGTCAAAGTTTTTTAATTATGTTCCTCTGTCGAAATGTACTACAACAACACGATATGCCTTTGCACACAATCTCATAGATGGTGGTACCATATATCTATGTGCTTGGATCAATCATGAAAAATAGGATTTTCAGAGAACTTGATGCAAATCTTATTATCATAGTAAATCATAGTAGGATCCATCATATGAAAAAATAACCCAACAAGAATATTTCTCATCCATATCGCCTCACATGTTGCTTGACTGGCATCCATGTACTCTACTTCTGCTGAGCTGAGTGCTACAGATCTCAGTTTCGTGTTGTATCAAGAAACCATTGCTAACCCAACACTGAAAATTTCTCTTTATGTTCTCTTTCGATGTGATGGACTTCAATGCCCAATCTTCATTTGTGAAGCCTTGCACCTTCACTCCTTCTATCTGTCTGTACCAAAGTCAAAACTGAGTGGTGCCTCTGAGGTACCGTAGAACATGTTTAGCAACCCTCCAAAATAATTCTCAAATGGTTGACTGCATAACACATTTCTGGTCGTGTGTTCACAAGGTACATGAGTGAACCCACCAACTCCTTGTACATGTAGTATCCACTTCCTCACCTAAAGTGGCATCCTCCTTCCTCTAGTTGGTCGCTTGAGGAGTCTCCATGGGTTTGAATCTATCCATGCAGAACTTCTGAAGTATCTTGTTGGCATAATTTCCTTGAGAGAAAAATAGTCCCCCTTCTCTTTTCCATACTTCCAAATCGAGGAAATAATGCATGAGACCCTTGTCCTTCATTTTGAACTCTCTTGCAAGGTCCTCCTTGCAAGATCTAATAAGTTTTTCATCACCAATAAAAACCAAGTTATCAACATATAAGAAAATAATCAACAATTTATCTTCTTACAAGATATGGTAAAGGTTTGCATCCACTTCACTTATGGTGAAGCCAAAACCAGTGAGGTATTTATCGATCCTAGTGTACCAAGCACAAGGTGCTTGCTTCAACCCATACAACGCTCGCTTGAGTCTACACATATGCGACTCTCTGTCAAAGTTCTCAAAAACTTCAGGTTGTTCAATGTACACCTCCTCCTCAATAACTCCATTGAGGAATGTTGTATTCACATCCATCTGGTGGATCTTCCACCCCATCTGTGAAGCCAGATAAAGAATTTATCTGATAGAAGAGTACCTTCTTACAAGAGAAAAGGTCTCCTCATAATCAATCCCTTCAACTTGAGAGTAACTCTTGGCCAAAAATATGGCCTTGTGCTTCTCTATGCTTCCATTTGTTGCATGCTTTACCTTGTAAAGCCATATCGAACCTACCAATGATTTGTCTACTGGTCTTAGGACCACTTCCCAAACACTATTTCTGACAATGGAATCATATCCCTATACCATAGCATCAACCCATACAGACTGTTCTATTGCTTTCTTGAATGAGGTTGGCTTTGTATCTACTAGCTCAGTCATTAGATCCATGTAGCTAGTGTACCGATCCGGTGACCTCCTCTTCCTACGTTGTGATGTGGGTGCTCCCACATTCTCTCTAGCATCCTGCAATAATTTGTCAGCTTCCTTGGTCCGTTTCTTTCCTTCCCTGGATGTCTCTGCTTGAGCGGTTGTCTCCACTCGTTTCTCTTCTGTTTGTGGTTTCTCCATAACTTCTTGAGGTTCTTCATTTGGAGTCATAATCTCCTTATCTACATGCAACTGAAGCTCCCTCTCAAGGGAACACTTCACTTCCTTCTCCTCAGTGAACTTCACATCTTTAAGAACAATTTTCACCTTGATAGATGGAAAGTACACACGATAGTTGTGAGGTGTATCAGTGTACCCCACAAATATCCCCAACTTTGTTATCGGCTCTAACTTTTTCCTTGCTTCCTTGGAGACATGGAAATATACTGATGCTCCAAATATCCTGTAGTGTTACACATCTAGTTTCTTCGCTAAAAATTCTTCTTCTTTTGTACTCATCCCAAGAATATAATGTGGAATCATGTTCTGTAAATAGATTGTTGTGTTTCATGCTTTGGTGCACAAGTGCAGAGGTAGGCCTTGGTCATTCAACATTTCCATTTCTACTCCCAAAATACTTATGTTCTTCCTCCCAGCCACCCCATTCTGTTGTGGGTTGTGGGGTGTTGTCAACTCCTGTCGAATGCCTTCCTTTTCACAAAAAATTTTAAACTCATTCGACACGTACTCACCATCCTTATCGCTCACAAGAGACTGCACTTTCTTGTCAGTTTCTTTCTCAACAAGTGATTTAAATTCAACAAAATTGGAGAATGTATGGTCTTTCTTATGCATGAATAAAATCTAGCACTTCTGTGATAAATCATCTAAATACTTATGCTTGGAAGTGGAGGTTGTAGAGAAAGGTCCATAGACATCAGAGTGGATCCTTTCAAGGATTGCATGCACCCTATTATCCCGATCATTGAAGGTGAATTTTGTGTACTTCCCCAAGGTACACCCTTTTCATGTATTATGCTACTCTACTGCTCATTTGGGAAGGCTTGTGGTGATCTGTTGCATGATCTTCAAAGCTCCTTGATGCAAATAGCCAAGTCTTCTATGCCATAATTCACCAACATCTCAGCTCTGCACCTTCTCTGCCTTTGTGCGGAAATCAACACAGTCTTCCACATCTAGATTGTAGAGGTTCTTCACTCGAACCTTAATCTACTTCACTTGTCCTGTTGCGATGTTTTTGCAGATTTCCTTTCCTTTTTTGAATATTACATTGTAGCCATGGTCTTCCAACATCGCGACAGAAACCAAATTCTTCTTTATACCCAGTAGAAACATCACATCCTTGATCCTTAGAGGGGAGCTTTACTCCCTCTGAAAGGTGACGGTGTCGATCTAGGTCACATTGTGCCTTCCATCATCTCCCAACTTGATGTGCATCTGGAGATATTTCTCTTCCAATTCACTGAAAAATTATTTGTTCCCCATCATGTGGAACGAGGCACCGCTATCTAGATATCACACGCTTCCCATCACTATGCTTTCCATGCATGCAATGAGAGTAAAATCAAACAAAAATTGTGAAGCTAGAGCTTCACCTTCTCCTGGGGTCTTCTTACTTGTCTTCTTGTGTGGACATTTCGTGGCATAGTGCCCAAATTCATGACAGTGAAAGCAATTGATTATGGACAAGTCTTTTTTCTTGCCCCCTTAACTGGATTCTACTTTTGATTTGTATTTCTTCCCTTTCCCTTTATTTTCCTTTCCATCCAAGGCACAATTCTCATCTTTGCCCTTGGATGAAGTCCCATCTCTAGTACTCCACCTTATTTATTCCTGTACTAGATCGAGCCATAATCACTCCCACTTTGGTAGTTTCTCTCTACCAATTACCAAATCTTTATAGCTATTCTAGCTCTTGGGAAGGCCCAAAAGGGTTAGAGTTACCAAGTCTTCTTCATGTACATTACCACCGACCTCGCCAAGTTCATCACGACATTGTGTAAACTTGCTCAAGTAAGTACTACAAAATTATGACATTCTTTTGCATCTTGATACTTCGAAGCTTGTCCTTGAGTGTGGAATTATTGTGGTCATTGTTGTTCTCAAAAAACTCTGTCAGTGTTTTCCACATCATGAATGGAGTCTCTTTCCCATGCATATTTGAGACAATATGATCTTGTACTCCCTACAATATGATTCTCCTCGCTTTTTACACATATTTATTCCACTGAGAAAGATTTTGGGAATCAGATGCTTGGGGTTTTGCTACATATGTCTTGATGTATTCTACCAATCCATTGTCATCCAATACTACCTCCATGCGGATCTTCCATGCCACAAATTTTGTGGTGCCTTCCAAAGCATACTCGAGCCTGAGTCCATTGAAATCCATCTTCTCAGTCTTGGAGAAAACATGTAACAGTGATCTTCAAATTCGAAACTCCTGCAAATAAAACTTTGAAATCTCTTCTCTACTATGAATCTAGATATGATACCATGTATAAATTAATATGTAGATTCGAAACTGCTCATGAAATTTACTAAATCAAAAGACTTGAAGCTACTCTATTGAGTTGTAGAAATAAATTCATGATTAAGAAAACAAATCATTAACATGCATCAAGATTCAACACACATATATAGATATTTATCTAGGGGAAAGAAATTGCTCAAAACCCCTTACTATCTATATTTCATTAATCAAAGAATATGGATGAATACAATATGCTTGCTCAAGATTGAGATCAACCTACACCTATATCTTCTATCCTATGTCTGACTGACTAAACCTGACCAATAATTAGCCAAATTCAAGCCTCCAAGCTCCTATTTCCTTGATTTGTTCATTGAGGAATTAGCCCCTATCTTTTAGGGATATTCCTCAATTGGATTGTGCAATTCTTGTAGGCCCATCCTTTGACTGCATGCACCACCTGTACAACTTGGATTAGTTTGTAACTTATAGTACACTTCCCTTGAACTCCAATCTCAATTGGGTACTCGAATTCTCTGTATGCATTAGTTATTTAGGGTTGATTGATCAATTAATTGGATGAACATTGAGTGTGACTAAAATTAAACTGCACAACTTGACCCTCCACTAGTTTCTCCAATAGTTAGAACTAGTTTAACTGACAATAACTCAACTTAACTAAATTATATTGCTACAATTTAGCAATAAATCATGTATAAATTAAATCAAGTGTCTCCAACTCAAATTAAATGAGTTAACTAAGTGAAAAAAGCCATGTCACCTCATTTAAATACCTCCAAGTATTCTGCTGAAATTGAAATTCGAATTTTAATCTAGTTTAACCAAGGAAAAGTCAAAACTAGATTTTCTTGTTACATTTTGAACAATGAATTTATCTAGTAAATTCAATATTTCAAGAACAATGAGAAATTGTAGATATAAAAATAAACCAAATTCACAATAGAAGACAACTAAGAACAATAGAGACATTGTAGTTTGGTCAAAGACTAGGGAAAAACCCCACAATAGGGAAAACCCTTTCCAAATTCTTCTTCTATTATATTGTCATCTAATGTTTAGCAAAGAGATACACAATCCAAGTACATCAAAAATGAGTCAAAGGTCAAAGCCTTGACTAATAAAATCAACCATCCAATATCCAATCAAATATGAACCTAAAAATAAAATTTGGTCAAAAGTCAAATCTATAATTTTTGGTGAAAGTCAACAATATTCAACGCAACCCTGATCAACAGTCAATTTTGCTCCAAAATATTCAGTCAAGTAGCCAAAATATGTGGCCTTCTTCCTTTAGTCAAAATGAATCAAAATGGTCCCAAAATTATGCCATAGGATAGAGTCAAAGTCAAACTTTGACCCTTGGAAACCATAGGTTAGAAATGCAGTCAACACTAGTCAAAAGGCGCCCAAAAAATCCCAATAAAAGTAGCAGTCAACTCAGCCTCTTAAAAAAATCCAAAATTAATTCAAACGAAAGTCAAATATCCTTAAGTCAATGCCAGTTAAACACGAAAAAATGAAGTCAAACTCAGTCAACAAAAAAGGTCTCTCTCTCCTTTCCACATGTGAACTCGACCCTGCAATTTTAGACTTGTATGAACAAATGAGATGGAAAGATGTGATGTGTGATGCCTCCAAATGATGTGACATGAGGTGTATATATATGTGGTGGAGGAGGTCTACTTTCTTTGTCCAGGTCGACTTGTATTTTTGTGTAGATTTGGGTTTCACATTAAAAATAATATTTTTTATTGAGAAAATTAAATTCTTCCAAGAGATAGTATGGTCTCTAGAGGATGAGGAGGGAATTTCTCCCTGAGCTTCCAAATTTTAACACTCCCTCTCAGATAGGAAGTAATTTCCAACTTTATCATAAATATCATCTCGAATATCTCGTCATCATGGTCGATGTATCATATCGTATCTCGACTCTGCTCATCTCTACTCATCTGTTGAACACTCTAGAATCTAAATAATAAGAATAATCATAGGGGAGATACAGTTACCACCCTATATCCAATGATAATAGGTAGGATACCCAACTTGTAATGTGTGACAAGGATCACAGATCCCATTTCCTGTTGATTTTCCCACCTTGAACCTCAAGAATCAAGTGGTAGAACACCTGCATCCTTTAACTTGGGTATGATACCCAAATTACCATAGGTAAGGATAACACACCCCCAAGTCTCTCCTCATGCCTTGGCTAGATGGGTGGAAATATCTACAAGCCCAGCTTGTGGGTAGGATGCATAATGGGATATAATCTATCAAGCCCCAAACAGATGGTAGGGGAGGATACCCAGCTTGTCATAAATGACAAGGATCACGTACACCCTACAGTGACCATAGGTAGGATACCCAACTTGTCATAAATGACAAGGATCACACATCATTTTGTCCAAAGTTCCCTCAACCCCATGAGCTCTATGGCATAATTCCTCTCCTGGTTCAAACAGGGTGGAAGAGCATAACTCAATGTTCTCGATCAGTCGTGACCCTTTCTCGAGAGGGTCACATCCACCAATCCAAGATGCTCTCTGAAGGCCAAGAACTTCCCTTTTGACAAATCCTTGGTAAGAGTATCATTTATCTACTAATCAGTAGAAATGTGATGGAGTCTTAAAACTCCTATCTACACCATATCTCGGATGTGGTTATACCTCATCTCAATGTGCTTGGACTTTTCATGGAACACAAGATCCTCTTCCAGTCGGATCCCACTCTTGTTGTCACAATTATCATTATTTCATCCAAAACCTACTCAAATAAATCTCCAAAGAGTTTCCTCAACCATACTTTCTCGCAACTAGCCATGCTAGCAACGATATACTGAACCTTAGTCGTGCTAAGAGCAATGGACTTCTCTATCCTACTCATTCAAGATATCATGGCATACCCTAGGCTAAAATAACACCCTGATGTTCTCTTCTTGTCAATAACATTTCCACCCCAATTAACATCAGTGTCTCCATGTAGTCTCACATCTTCAGTAGTATATCTTAATCCAAGATTGATAGTCTCATGTAACTATTTTAGCAGCTACCTAGTGTACATGTAGAGGCTCGGTCATAAATTGACTCAGAGTGTTAATTGAAAAACACATGTTCAGAAGAGTGTTCACAAGGAACATGTTGGGTCCTTCATTTTTGAAGGAATAGTAGTTGCGAACGACGTTTTGGACAAAACTATCCGAAACAGAGCACCGAAAAATCAAAGTGGCAATGAAATTTTTTGGAACTTGCGTAGCAGAAAATAAGGGAGCGTATCGAAAAACTAGGAGCTGATTTTGATGCAGTCAACAGAGAACCAAGGTAATAGCCTTAGGTATCGAAAAACCATGGATCAAGTGAGTGATTTATGGAAGAATAGATCAAGGGAGCACAAATATAAAAGAAGACAAAAGGCAGTGAGAAACAAGTTTATAAGTGTTGCAAAGTTCAGATTGAGCCAGAAGTATAGAAAATGTCTATCTGTGTTGGGACTATGTTGTAGTGATTAGTGTTATGCAATTTCTGAGATCTGAGCCTATAATGTTTTGCTTATGTATTATCTGTGGTTTTTGATTCCGCATGCAAGCCTGTAACTGTCACGAGATGTAATGGTGATGATGCAATGTAATTGAACTTTTTTGCTTAATAATATGAGAAGGATGGGAATTTTGATATTTGGTTGTGTATTTTATGGGCCCTTTTAAAACTTTTCTGCATATGTTTATTTTTCTTTATTGTATGAGTCAATGGTTGAGAATGGATGTGGTAATAGTTGTGCAAGTTGCCTAATTAAGAAGATCTAGATCCCCTACATCCTTTTATGGTTTTGGCTCGCCTCGGGTGAGACACTCCTTTGTTTCGAAGGAGTGAAATGTTGGTGAAGTGCTAGACTACGCAGACCTTTTTGTTGGCACCCTCGGTCGAACCCTGGGTCAAACTCAAATTAAATTTTTCTACCAAAAAATGGTTTCGTTTCCAGGACCTCGAGTTTCTTAAGGGGTTTTAGATCATGTGGCCATGGTATATTCGTCAGAATATCCAAAAATGGTGGCATGAGAGGGTTAATTACTTTATTTTGCAGCGGAAAAAGTTGAAACATAAGGATATAAATTGGGTCAAAGAAGGAACGTTGTATGCTGAGCTTGCTTCTGATTAGTACGAGATATTTTGGTGTGAATTCCCTGAGAAGTTAGAGAATTTTCTGAATCATTTTCACCATAAATCGAAGTTTGAGGTACAACCGAGGTTGCGTAGGAATTAGACCACAACTGATCTGGTCGATCTTCATCGGTTGGATACAAAACTGACGAGAGTCGTTGACTTTTGGGTTAACGCAACTCTTGAAGGATATATCATTGAATTTACCACTAAAAAGCATTAGTCATTCTCCTGCGCAGAAGCCATATTCAAATTTTGAATACGAGGATGGCTGATGAGGGAAATTCCTCTTTGGAATAAGGTATTGTTGGTCGAAGACAACTTGTTGGAGTTTCAACCAGGTCAAATGGTAGCTTAAGTTAATCGTACTGGGGGAATGGATTAAGGGAGAGGAATGTTGTGTCACTGAGAAAGGACGAAAGAGTTCCTATAATGAGTCAATAAGAGTTGCAGAAGGTGAGAGAATACAGAGCGTTGCAGAGGGAAATAATGGTTGAATAGTGGTGTGAGAGGAAGTTGCGGGAACTTAGGGCTTGAAGAAGGGAACTACATTGCATAGGAAACGATGTAAGGAGTTCAACAATGCGCGAGAGAGAAATGGAGACTTCATAGTTGTAGAATGGGAGTGAGGGAGAAAGTTATTTTTCTGGAACAATGGGAGTGACTAGTGGAAGTAGAAGTGGAAGTGGAATGGAGGGATTAGAAGTGGTTACTTTGATGCATGATAATTTAGAAAGGTTTCAGACGCCTGAGAAAAATGTCCAACTGCCTAGGATATCATATGATGATACACCGGTAGATGATGATTTACATTTTGTGATGAGGCAACTCTTCTTTGAAGACGATTCAACACTAGAACACAAAACCCAACAACACGACAGGATGGCTCTTCCTCCTCCCCTTGACCTTCCCCTAGTTCCATATCAAAGTCTAGATTTTCCCTTTTCAAAGGTACACAAGTTTATTAAAGTTCAGTTATCACTTAAACATAAAAGTAGTTCTAATCGTGTTATTCAACCAAGTTCGACTAGTTGTTCTCAACCAGATTCCTAAGGATTCATACTTGTTTCTACAATGAAACTAACCATGGATGTAGTCGCAACTAGTTCACTTACCAGATATCATGAGTTCATAGGAAATGGGGATGAGGATGTTGACAAACATTGGTAATTGTGTGAATTGTTTGGAGAGCTCGTTAAACCCCTGACGCTACTAAGCTCATTGAGTTTAAAACCACATTGTGAGATAGAGCATTGAGGTGGTTCATAAAATGGATCGATGTTAACCCCAATGCTGGTATAGATCTAGTTAAGAAATAATTTATTTAGGAGTTTAAGTTATCACAATCAAATCAGCAGTGATTGGCAGAACTGTTGGACATTCGCCAACGAGAGGGGGAATTTTCTTGGAAATGCAGGCAAAGATTCAAAGATGCTATTAGTAAATCATCTTACCCTATTGATCCCCATCACTAGAGAGACTGTTTTATCAAGGCCCTGTTGTCAATGACTCATATTTTTCTATCTCAACAGAAGGTTAACATGCTTCAATATTCCTTGGAGCAAGCAATGCAAATAAGGTTATGGCTGGTTATCCACAATATTGCAGAGTCGGTGGGCCTTCGAAAGATCATGCTATTATGGGCCTCCAAAATCAGATTGCTACATTGATAGAAAGGCTAAAATATCTAGAAACTTCATGTCCTACGAGACCTCATGTTTGGTATACCCATTATTAGGTTGAAGGACATCATGTTACAGAGTGCCCACGACTGAGATGGTTAGGATTGTGTAGTACTCCTATGGGACCTTCGTCACCGTAGTCTCCTGGAGTTGCGAAAATATCATCCATGCTTCCCTATCAGGTTCATACACAATTCCATTTATTTCCCAGTCTATCAGGTATCTCTACAAACGATTAATGTGATATATGTATAAGCTTTGTCCATCTACCTTGTTTGTGTCCTATTTACAAAAGTATTCAAATGTTCCAAATAAATTGCTTTGTGAGTTTTGTGGATCACCCAATCACCATACAGATCAATGTCGGTCCTTGGATGCTCTAGCGGACATCCTTGACAGTTATAATTTTCATGTTAATGAGACTCCTCGAGGGCGGGGAGAAGGAGTTCCGAGGGGAGGAAGGATGTGTTGAATAGGTACGATTAGATTCTATAAATGCAATTGGGAAGGCCATGTGAAGAGAGAATGTCCTTCGCTGTAGAGACCATGGTGTTCATACTGTCGAAATACGCATGCAACTGAAGAAAACCTTGAACTTATTTCTCAATGGGAGGAGAGAATTTGGGCGAAGGGAGATAATTTAGTCTGTGCAGAGCCCCATGATCCTAATCCTTCAATGTTCTTATCACTTCCCCACATTTTCCAAGGTTGAGAATGGAAACGAAGGAAGGTAACCAAAAACCAACCTTTAGGTCTGGTAGCTAGCCCTACCAAAACCAGAGAGGGCTCTCTAAATGTCACTTTGCAGCCAATGAGATGATTTGATATATAACGATCTTAGGCTAGTTATGATGCTCAGTAGATTAGGGTTTGTTTGTTTTGAGTTTTTGCTGGATAGGAATGACAATCAAGGAACTAGGTAGGTTTTAGGTCTGATTTCAAAGGTTAAGTTGCAGAAACAAGGATGACACCAGGTAGGTAAAATCATGAACATACTTAATTTTTCATTGTGTATAGGGTTTTGAAAGAGAAGGAGTCAGAATGAGCATCTAAATGAATTCATTCATCATAAGAGTAAACATATCCATGTAAATCTTATAAAACAGAGCATAGAAGGCAATGATTTCTATTTATAAACTCATAAGGTTAACATACAGAAGCATGCATGTGATGAAAAAAGTAACATAACATTTAACTTGATGAATAAATAGAGAATAAACAATGCTCAAAAGCATACCACTGGAATCTCAAGAGTATAGCTGCAACATCCTTTGATTTCACTGAAAAAAAAGAGTTTGTACAATAGTTCCACTGCAAATAACAACTATCCAACCTATAAAATGACTTGAGGTGGTCTACATATAGAAAATAGACATCGTGACACCTAATTGGGTGGAAATATGATCTAAAACACATCATAAATATACTGCATGAGTCATTACCTAGAATTTAGGGAAGTTAGAAACCACTTCCTCAAATTTATCTAATAACTAGGAGTTCATGTCTATTGGATTAATTACATCATTCCTCCACAAAGAGAGGAAAAAAAAAATCTTCCACCCAAAATACACCTCATGGGACAAATAAACCTCAATTTTTGGAGATATTTTGAGTTGACAATTGTCCAAGGGAATCCAATGACAGAAGCGTCGCTCCTCCCAGCAGAAGTATAACACCACTTTGGAGTTGATTTTGACTAACTTTTAGGAACCCATTTCCAAATCTGGAAGTTAGGCTAGGTAGCCTTATGTTTTTTCCAATTCACCCTCAAAACTGAGAAAATACCCACTATAAGGCCTTCAAAAATTTATTCTCCCAACCTTACTCCAGAAGCGTCGTGCAGAGGTAAAAAAGGTGGCAGAAGCATGAAAAAAGTGATGTTTTTTGCATTTTTCTTCAAAATGAGAGGGTGACATGTTGACCTGATGTCATATATGTGATGTATAGGTGAATATGCATCCATCGATGTAGTTTTTTCTCTTTTTAAGTGCTATGATGAAAAACGTCGCTGTTACGTGACGCTTCTGCTAAAGCCAAATTTTCAGATTTTTGAAAAAATCACCAAAAATGCAAAAAATGCTCAAAAACCTCCAAAATTTGTTCTTTGATGTCCTGGTATGATGGGATAAAAAACTAAGGAAGCCTCAATAAGTAGATCCAAATTTTCCTTCTCCTTAAGCTTTATTAGGGTTTCCTTTAGCTTCTTTCTCAAGTTTTTCACCCTCACCTTGGCGATTTGATTCCTTGTGAAATAGTGCCTTGCCATATGCCTCTGGAGATTGTTATATCTCTATGCCTTCTTCAAAAAATTATCAAGATGAATGTTGACCCTATCAAGCCACATCTCTTTATCTTGCTCAATTTCAACAGTTATCAACTCATCAAAGGTTAACTCAGCTGGTGGTGGAGATGGCTCTTTTTCTTGTTGTTTTTGCTTAGTTAACCCTCTTGTTCTTGGACTCCTAGGATTTTATTCAACCTCTGTGTCTTCTAGCTTCTCAACATCCACCACTTCCCTACCTTTACCCTTATGTACCTTAGTGCTTTCCTTTGGTTTGATTTATAGGAGTTGTTTAACCTTCAACTACATATTCTCTCGCTGTAGGAAGGTAATAAAAAAAAATTCCTTTTAGAGGTTGTCCCTCAATTCTTCTATCCCTGCATATTTTTCCCTTATGATCTCTTTAGCTTACTTGTCATTTATCTGCTCTGCCATGTCAACTTCCATGGGTGATTGTTCTTCATGCTGCTGCAATGGCGGCTCATCCTCATGCATGAGTGGCTCACTATCATGACTAGGTGGTTGATCTACTGTTTATGTTTGTTCAACTGTGGTATTAGGTGCAATTACTCCTTTGATGGTCTTAGGAGAAAAAACCATCCTCTTTCCTTTCTCATAAGTTTGAGTGATCTCAACCCTAGGCGCATTTGATATATCTGCTTGCCTACTTGAAGAGCCAACCACTTTTTGATGGGCTAGTGCTGATAATGTGTTATGGATGATGGGTGGGATAATCTAGGTTTCGATGCAACTTTCTCCATGAAATTTTCCCAATACATATTTATTACTGAAAGATGATGCAAAAAAAAAAGCTTAACCAAGACATGATGAAATAAACTTGAGTGATGATTTTTTTCTTTTCTCTGTACCTTTTGTTTTATCTTGACCAAATTTCCGAAAAAATAATTGGGAAAATTGAGTGGCTGAGTAGCAGAGAAGTGCATCAACAACCTGACATGATACTGGTACATCCTTGAAAATCTCCCTTCACATGTAAAAAAATTTCATGATTAATTTCATCAAAGGGGCATATTTATCAAGTAAATGCCTGAATGGGAATATATGTTGAGGAGAATATTTGCAATGAGGTTTCAGGAACATTTTGTAGTTTTCAAGGTCCAATTCCATCCCTTTGAACCAGATTTCTCCATGGTTCAGGATAAATGTTGTTGAAGCAATGAAATCTGCTAATAGGATGAACTCAATGCCTACTATGATGGCCTTGTATTTTCTAAATCTAGTGGAAAAAAGGCTTGTCAATTGAGCATGACAGCCCACCTCCTTGATCCTCTCACAAAACCTCAAACAACCATTGTTTTCAAAACATATTTTGGCAAAAGGAGAGGCATTGATTTCTTGCAAGGTAGATGGTTCAAACCTAGAATGCTAGCCTCCCTTATGAATATTCTTTTCTTCCTCCATGGTGTTTGTCAACAATATTAAACCATAACTATATGAAATGAGTAGGGGAGGTGTAGAATTAGGAAAACAAGGGATAAAGGTAGGGTGGTTTTAGGGGAAGAAATGGGGTGGAGGGAAGCTAGGGAAAAATACCTAAAAAATTAGGGAGGTAGGGTTATGAGTTGGCTTTACACTGCAAGTGAAATTTTTGGAAGTAGGCATGAGGAAGGTGCCAAAAAGGTCAAAGAACGGGGTTTCGCTAGTTTTTTTGCCAAAATGTAGTGAAAATTAGGGTTTTAATGAACCTGATGGAAAAGAGGGCTATGAGTGATATGAGATGTTAGGATATGGTGCATGAAGGTTATATGAAGGTTGTAGATGGTTATATTAGGGTTTTATCAACTGAAACAAGAAAAATATGAAAAACACTAAACACGTAGTGGAGATGACCTAATGAATGAAACCACTCATTTGTTGATGAAATTTGACTTGAGAGAGGTAGGAATGGTGTCCAATTACTGTTTAGGAGAAGTATAAACCCTTGTGTAAGTGTTTTGAAGCTTGAATGAATGATTTTGAGCTCAAACGCCAAAAGCGTAGCGCATGCTAGAAACATAGCACAACACCTGCGCAACACACCAAAAGAGTAGCACAACACCTCCAGAAGCGTAGCAGGAGAAAATTGGCACAAATTCATTATTTTTTCATCAACCCTTGGAAGCTGTGGAGTATTATGGTGAGAAGAGAGGAGCTCTATCGACCATCAAAAGATAAAATGAGTTGAAGAAGTCCCTTTTTTCCCTTTTATAATATCATAAAATCACTTTGTGTCTTCTAGTGAAATCACAAACTTTTTGAAGAAATTTCTCTTTTTTTTGAAACACTTGAATGAAGATTCACACTTTATTTGATGAAAGAAAAATTTCCTTCACTTATTTCTCTATCTTTGCTACATCCCTATGCAAATGGCTTGTATGGTGAAAATGAAATTCTATTCGCCTTCTTTCATGACATAAACTGACTCTTATGGTGGCGAAACAAATGAGACCTAGACTCTGACCTAGATGAAGGTGTGGTGAATGACCTCAGACCTTAAATGATAGATGGATGACATGAAATTTAAGATGATAATGACCATGAATGGAGTGAAGGGAGTAGCATTTCAGACCTAGACATATTCAATGAACACAATTTTATTTGAAAATTGACTTGAAACATGAAATTTTGACCTAGGACCACTACCAAGTAAATCTAAAAGAGTACATTTGATCACTGAAAATTTGGACACTAACATTGGCTCTAGTTGGGGATGGTAGCTCTAGCTAGAGGTTTTAAGAACACTACAAACTAGGTAGCCTCATCAGTTGGGAAATGGAGTCAAAACTCAAAATTGAAAAGAAAAACTTCGACAAATTTAAACTATTAACTAAAATAGAAAATGACTTTGACTCTAAAACTGACTTGAAATTTTGAACTTTTAAAAGAAGAACATCAGCTGATCATAGAAGCTTTGTGGCCTTCTCTTCAAGCTTAAAAATTCTACAACAACTTCCTTATTCTTTGACAACAAATATAAAGCGATATTTACAATGAAATTGAACCTCTTTCTTCAATATTAGGTAAGGTAATTTTTGAGGAACCTCCCATTCATTGGTCCTCCCATAATTTCTTGCCCATAAATATCTTCTAACAAAAATGCCTTATTACACCTGAATGTTGTAATATTGTATGGACCTTTCCATAGGTTATCAAACTTAGCATGCTTACCTTTGTCTTCATTTCGGGCATCCCATTGCAGAACAACATCTTCAAACTTGAAATAATCAGCTTTGGTCTTCTTGTCATAGATCTTCTTGATTTTCTTCTGAAGTTTTGAAGTGTGATTGAAAACTTATTCTCTTGATTGCTGTAAATGAATCATTTGACTGATTCTTCGTTGAATATCAATTGGATCACTGTCGATCTCTTGCAAAATTTTCATCACTGACACTGCTAGAGAAGTGGGAAACACTGTGTCGACACCATACACTAACTGAAAAGGTGACATGCTGATTGATTTCTCTGTGCTAAATTTGTCCACCCATAGAGAATTTATGAGCTTTTTGTGCCAATTTATTTTATTCTCTTGCAACAATTTCTTGATTATGTTCACCAATGATTTGTTTGAAGATTCAACCAACCCGTTGCCTCGAGGATAGTATGTTGTAGAATGCCCAAGTCTTATGTGATATTTATCACAAAAGTCAATCATCTCTTTGGACTTGAAGGCAACTTCATTGCCAGTGATAATTTTCTATGGGTAGCTAAAACGAGACAAGATATTAGTTTCCAAAACTGAATAATGACGGTGTCTGTAGCTTGCCTCGTGGGGATGGCTTCAATCCAGTTCATGAAGTAATCAGTGGCGGTGAGTATCCACTTATGCTGATATGATGATGGAGGATTTATCTCGCCAATGAAATCAAGACCCCATTGCTGGAAGGGTGCTTGAATTGCAATTGGTTTCAAGGGAAGCGGTAAGAGTTTTATTTTTCCCTGAAATATTTGACACCCATGACAACTCATGATATTATTATAAACATCGAGAAAAAATCTTGGCCAATAAAGGACAACTTTCAGTATATTTTTGTTGTAGTCTTCCATAAAATATGACCACCATAATCACCTTTATGAAAGTCTTTCATCACCTTATCAACTTCTCCTTCTACCAATCAATTCAAAAAAATTCCACCCTGATCTTTCCAATACAAAACATTGTTAAGAATGCAATACTTAAGAGTCTTCAACTTCATAGGTCTATCTTTATTGCTAGGAAAGCTGAGAGGAGGATTCAAATGTTTCAATACATGAATAATATAAAAATACCATGGCGACGAAGAAAAAATTTCAGATACCTGAGGTAATGGATCAACCTCTTGATCCTCAGATAATGCAACAATAAAATTGATGTCGAAGGCATGCAATTTTTAGTCTGCCATGAGCTTAGCCAAGCCCTGTCCTTTGATAATATTTGTAGGTTTTATTGCCAATTCATATTATAGCATGGAAAATATCCATTTACCAGGTTGACCTTCAGGATCATTCTATGTGAGCACATCTTTAACAGCAGTTCGGGACATATGCAAGAACATGAGAGTGAAGAATATACACCCGGAAGTCATTCAAGGCTTTAACTAGTGCCAAGGCCTATTTCTCAATGATATTTTATTTCAAGGCTACGTCTCTTATGGTTCTACTGAAGAAGGCGATGGGCTACTATGTTTTCTTATCTTTCTTTTGCATGAGGACAACACCTAGAGTATGTTCAAAAGCAAAAGAAAATATGATAAAATCAAGTGTATAATCAGGGCTTATAAGTAGAGGAGCATGAGATAAGGAAAACTTAACTTGATTGAATGATTTATTTACCTCATCGGACCATTCACCTCGCTGTCTTTCTTCAACATATCAGTGATTTCTCTTAAATGTTCAACAAGGTTAGGAATAAACCTTCGCAAGAAGTTGATTTGACCATTGAATGACTGGATTTATTTCTTACTTCTAGGATAGTCCAAATTCTGAATTGCCTCAATCCTTGAAGGATCCATTCATATGTTGTCTTTAGATATGATATGACCAAGCAATTTCCCTTCTTCCATAGCGAACAAGCTCTTCCTTGGATTCAACGATATGCCAAATTTTATGCATTTTTGAAAAATTGCCTTCAAATGTTGCAAGTGCTCTTCATCCATCTTGGAAAAAATTGTGATGTCATTGAGATAAATGACCAAAAATACATCCTTTTCATTTTCAAAGGCGATATCCATCGCTCTCTGAAACGTTTCTCCTGCATTCTTCAATGCAAATGGAATTTTAGCATACATAAAAGTACCCCTGGCGTTGTAAATGTTGTCTTCTCCTGATCATCCCGGTGGACTAAAACCTGATTGTACCCAGAATATCCATCCAACAATGAAAGTTTGGAAGAACCAACCAGCGTCTGCGGAATATGATCCATATTTGGAAGTGGCTAGTTGTCTTTCAATGATATGTTATTTAGGTTTCTGAAATCTATGCACAACAAAATCTCACCGGTCTTCTTTCTTATTGGCACTAAGTTCGACATCCAATTTGAAAAAAGAAGAGGAACAATAATACCAGTAGTATACAACCTTCTTACCTCTTTTTGAATGGAGGGCAGCAACTTGGGATTTATTCTCCTTAGTTTCTGGTGGAAAGGTTTCTGATTAGGCTTTAAAGGAATGATGTACTAAATTATGCTCTTATCATACACTTTCAGATCAGAATACTCCAATGCAAAAACATCAGAAAACTGAGACATGAGTGCTACATATTTACCTTTCATTTCAAAGTCTTGGGATTTTTAGGAGTGCCAATATTGAGGTCTTCCTCTCCTACTTCTGTTGGCAACATTATCTGTTTCCGTGCAACATCATCTTGGTCAAAAATCTCCTCCAAAGGCACAATACCTCTTGTAATGGAGTTATCTTTCAATTGAAGTACTTTCATTTCTTCTTCTTGTGTCTCTTATTAATCTTCATAAAACTAATCATCTATTTGTGAACTCACAAACTCCTGTTCCGTCTGCAAGAAGTTGCTGATTTTCTTTTCATCTTGGAAAACTTGCCAATACTCAACATTATCTGGAACATTAGGGCGATGTTTGACGTTAATTTCATATTTCTTGTTGGGATAAAATGGAATTTTGAACATGCTGGTTGAAGTGGCAAGAGAATCAGCAATAACATTTATTTCCCTTGGGATCAATGAAAAATTATACTCAGTGAAGGTCTTGAGGAGATATCTAGCACTGCATTTTGGTAAGCTCGCATTCTAGGATGCTTGGCCTGGTATTCCCCTTTGACTTGCTTTATTACCAATTCGGAGTCACCATACATAAAAAATTTCTTGGCACCTAATTTCTTGAGAATTTTCAAACCGACTATCAAAGCCTCATACTCTTCTTCATCGTTTGAAAAATAAAATTCCAATTTGTAAGAAGACATACAAACATTAGGAGGAAGGTTAAGTGAATGATTCATAGGGTTGTGAATCCATGCTCAAATCCTATCTCCTTCCTTACCTAAGGCTCCATCGAAATCCATGGTCCACAAACCATTTTCTTCATCAGGAAGCTGCGATTTGGATGATTGATCATGACTAGATGCTTGAGAAATGTATGTTGTACCAATAGGTTCTATTTCTTTCACCATTTCATCTCTCTTTTTGGCTGATGCACTTGGCTCCAAGCCACTTAGCATCTTTTCTTTCTTTTCTGCACTTAAAATCTTCAAAACCGAATTTGAAAATTCTAAATTTCCTTTTTTTTCTTCCATCAAAATTTCTGAAGATGTTGAACATTCATCATTGAATAATATAAAAGACTATAAATCCATGTGAACAACATGTATGGGTTGATTATTAGGATTTTATTTGCTACTGATCATGTATTTCTTCTTATTTTATCGGTATAGTTTTCTAATTTGCCCTAAGACCTATATTGTAGCATAGGAAAAGTCGAGCTGCAAGGTGCCTCTAAGTTTTTCTCCCCATGACCAGGAGAGAAAAATTCCATATCTAGGAGGGATATCAGCCACAAAAACATCCATGAGGACATTCTTGGCTGGAATTTTCTCTAAAGACACCACTATATCTTTAATGAGGCCAATACATTTAACCCTCCCTGAATCAAAAGAGTAAAGGTCATGGTAGGGTCTTGTGATATCCAAACCTAGTTTTCCCTTAATGGGTTTAGGAATAAGGTTGTAAGAGGATCCAGAAACAAGCATGGCGTTATTAAGGATAATATCATGGATTTTGAGGCTAAGATAAAAAGGATGGACTTCACTATATTCTAAGTCACCGTCAACATGAGGACCAAATAAAAGTTTTGGGTGATCATCATTCACATTGACCATATCAGATATCTAATATACCCTAAGAAACTTGGCTACTTGAAACTTATACTAGTCATTCTTAACTATTTCAGTTAAAAGAATGGATACTTTCAGTTTTGAGATTTCATTTTCAAGGCTAAAAAGAGCAGAATGTCTTTCTACCTCTTTAGATGATGCATATTTCTTCTCAAGCTGATCTTTGTGTGGAGTCTCCTTTCTCTGTCCTCCATCTTGAACTTCTTTATATTTCTTTTGACTTCTGGTAGAAGCTTCATTTCCTTTTGCATGATTAGGAACAACATGTCCTTTATATTTTCTCTAATTTGAAGTAGCGGTCTCTTTGTGATGAGCCTTTATTTGAGAATTCTGTTTTTTATGACTTGAGGTGATAGGAACATTCCTATTCCTCAAACCATACTGCCTCTATACTTGAGTAAGAGCATTATGATATCCCCTATGGCAATCTTCTATCTATATTGATAACATGTCATTATTTGACAAGATATATTGTTGATCGTTTTGTGCATAGATTTCTGTATAAAAATGATCTTCTTTGGTGAGGAAAATAGGTTGTTGATTTTCCTCGAACAAATGATTTTCGCCTGAAATATTTTCTTATTCTTCATCATCAGGGCCTTCAGTGTAGTTTTTCTGAAATGGAGTGCAAATGTGTTGCTAAATTTGTGGATCTTGACCCCTCTGTTCCCTTTGCTTGATTCTGTACTGATGTTGTTTATTTTGACCCCTAAAATTTGGATTTCTTATTGAGGGTTCATCTTGTCTATCCGCAATGGTCATTTTATCCATTGTTTTGATAAAGGTGTCAAATTTTCCTTCTGATGAAGTAGATTTTTATTCCTTGATGGTTACCCTTTTATCTGTTTTGATTATTGAATTTTTGATAATAAGATTCACTTCAACGCTCACTGCATTTCTCTACATTTCTTCAAGAGTAGATGGGTTTCTTTCTCTCAGCTGATAAGCCATGTTAGGATCGAAACCATCAGGGTAATTAAGTAATGCAAGGCCTGACGGAGGCTTGATATTTTCAGGAATGGAATCATAAATTCTGTTAAAACTAGCTATGAAATCTTGTATGGACTCATTAAGATTTATTTTCAAAGCATTGTATTCAGCTAGAATCTGTAATGGATTCTTATTTTCCTCCAATTTCACCATAAAAAAGTCAATCAACTATTGTGAATTAGCTACTGAACCAAATTTTAGGGAGCAAAACCATTTCTTTACCTCTCCTGAGAAACTTTGTGCTAGGATTCGCATCTTGGCGTCATCATTGTCAATTTATTCAAGGTTGATGAAATCAATTAATTTGACAATGTGTTGGTGAGTAGTAACCTCTAATGTTCCATCAAAAAGAGGCAATATTTAACCATATTTATGAGGTAGTGCAGTGAGTTGTGCCGGTAAGATCAATGGAGCAAATATGGCCATGACTAATGGAGGGGGTTGTGAAGGTGTTGATTGAGTGAATACTTGCAGAGGTAATGATGGAATGAAAGTGAGAGATGATGATGCAGCTGAGTGAAAATGTGTAATAGCATTTGGTGAAGAGAAATCTTGTTGTTGGAATTAGAAATAAGATTTTTCAAAAGTTACTGGAAACTTATCAGCCAAACCTTGAAGTTTAGTAAAATTAGACCAGATGTTGCATGAAAAACTACCCTAAGGTTTGGGTTAAGGGACCTAACAGAGCAGAAGGAATAAAATCACAAGAAACAATCAAATTAAAAGTCATAATGCTTAAACTAGTAAACTAGGGATAGGTGACCTTACCCGTATGTCCTACATTTAAGGTCATTCCCACAGGGTGCAAACCCTCTGCTTCTCCTCGTGCTTCAAGACCCGCAAATCATTCAAGACAAAGCACATAGACTAGTTGTACAACATATATATCCTAAATGTTGGTATGTTAGATCGTATAAACTCATAAAATATAACATGAAATAATGATTACAAGATCATTAAAATGTTTATGAAACATATAAGACCATGACACCAGGAACGGGACAAAGCTTCTTTTATTGGTGTATGTAAAAAATAAAGTGGAGATATCACCTGAAATTAGCCACGGCTCTAAGTGAAACCATCCTATGGATCCTTCCAACCCAAGCCTCAACAATATTCTTCCATAAAAGGTGCAAAAAGGATGTCACATAAAGGAGGTGAACATCACAAGGAAACAAGGGTTTCCTGAACCTGGGAAGTGTAGGAGGCACATGGATAATCAGACTTGATCTGGGCTATAACAGGCTATAGTATCAATAGAATTCTCTCTCCTTCCTTAGGCCCTCGGTGTAGGTGGTCTTCAGGTAAAACCAGTAAACCCCACCCAGTTAATAGGGAGATTATATATTTTTTAATATTTTAAATTATATACGTGGGTTAGATATGAGTGAACGCACGTCTGCATGCGTATAAGACAGGGCAGAGTTGTGTATGGAATTCAAAATAATGTTTTTTAAGAAGTTTACCAAGTCTGAATGGAAAGGGATGCCCAAGGCCAATACATAGATCATCGAGTATATAAAGGTGATAAATGATGCTATAAAAAATTCCCCCTAATATATGACTTCGGAAGGGGTACATGATGGCCGAAATGTATTATGTGCATAAGAAAGAATCTTGCGAGGACTTGAAATGACTTCACCATATTTCAGCTTGCCAAAAACTAGTGAAATAAATCAGAAAGAAGCTCATGTATGAGGCGGGCATAGCCATGCTCAGTGAAATAAAAGCATGTCCGCATAACAAGTATGGAGCGGATCCAATATGTATACAAGTATAGCAGAAACTATAAAATACATAGTGAATCATTTGATCACTACCCAAAAGTAAATATTAAAATCATGTCCAAGTATCACATATAGAAGACTGATTAATGATGTTACAAAGATATCTAATCACTAAAGTCACAACTGAATCTCCAAGTACCAAATCATAAGTGGTGGAAAAAATGGTACTGCACGCAACTTGGGTGCCAACATATAGAATGTTGCTATGATGAAATGCAACATATAAGGGTGGATGGTGTCACTGGTAGAAAACTGAAGGAGCTGTCAAAGTGAACCAAAGCATGCTGATGCAAAACCGAGGTCTTCACCGATCACTATGGTACAATTCTACACAATGGGAATAAATGACCTTAAGTCGACCATGTGAGAAATCGTTTGATTATCAGTCATTTATGTATACCGTTAATAAACACGAGACAACTCACCGATAATGATTATGAGAGTCAAGGTACCCCAATACAATCTAACAAGTACGAATGAATGAGTTGAAGTCGAACACTTGAGAGAATATACCAATCAGGAGACATTGATGTATTCTCACTTTCGATAGTGAAGGAATCTGCCACTAATGACTACAAACCCTATGGTATTTAAAAAAGGACTCTAGACCTTATTCCCAGAGAAATGTGTTGGACTCGATGGGAAAAGATCTACTGGAAGGAAGGCATTAAGGCGTCCCACATCAATCCAGTGCGAGTGTAACCTACAGGCCAAAATCTGGAAGGAATCAAACGAAGAAAAGTGAAGTAACCAACTCGAAGCAAGTTTCCGACATGCACAAAATATAGCTAGCACACAGTAGAAACCCTCTAAAAAAACCAATAATGAAAGCTAACAAAGAGGTGAGGAATCCACCGATAGGGTCAAATGGAAACCAAGGCACTACACGAATCCCAGGTATGATAATGAAAGCTAAATTCAAATACAAGGGAAACGACTCATTCAAAGACCCATGGTGTTGATCAAATGTTGAGCACAAGGTCACCTACCAATGATGTAAATAGGGCTAGGGTGTGGCTCTTGGTTTACTCTTAGATAAATTTTTCGAAGTCGATAAGAGACAAACCCACTGACAAGAAGTCAATGGAGAACTTCTCAAACCAATATAATGCAGCAGGGACCAAACAGATGATGATAGAAGATTTCAACAATACTGGATGTCAACTGCAAATAAAGCATGATGTTTGAGTGCCCACCTGAAGTACTTCCTAAAAAAAGCAGACTACTCATTTGACTTGTGGTAGCACAGATAAATTTAATAGACGAAGGCAAAGAGGTGAAGAACAAACCTCCATATGACGAAGAGATAACCAACCTGGGAGATGGACTGAGCAATGGGTTGCTGTAGACTTCTCCTGAACTGAACTTAGAACACATCCCAAATGCAGAAAAGACTAGATTTTTTGAAGTTGTCTAAGGGAAGATAACGAATTTCTAGTCACCAAAGAGAGGAAGTAATGTCCCACAATCCTCCTTGGATTTTTTTTTTTTTTTTTGTCTTTTTTTATATCGAAAGCCTGAAAAAGAATAAAATAATTCCTATAGTATAGTGGATAGAACGAGTTTCGATAAACATATGCAATAGTTCCAGGAATAGGAACAATCCTATGCTCAATGCAAGGTGGCAAAGCTGGTAAGTGACACTCAGTGGAATGTTCCATCCATGGGCAAAGGTGTCGAGTCACAGAGGCTAATTTTGCATAAAGACAGGGTCAAAAGATGGCTTATACACGAGTCCAAGTGAAGCTAACTTAAGGCAAAGGTATACAATTGGATGAGTTTGCATAAAGACAAGGTCAAAAGATGGCTTATACATGAGTCCAAGTGAATCCAACTTAAGGGAAAGATATACAAATGGTCAATATGAAATGCAACAAAACAACTCAAGAACAAAATGGGAGCCTCTAGGGTATAAAGCCAGAAAAGATAGTGAAGAAGAAGAAGAATGAAGCTTCATTGCATAAGTCATGGCAGGACTAAAGAGGACTCCCGAGCCTACACAATTTGCAACATGGGAGACATATGCTAGTGAGGATCTAACTAAGAAGCCCATGTAGAGGATGGCTCTACCATCATATCATGATTTATAAGTCAGTGAGTGAAAATGGTTTAATAATAATAATATGATGGTGTCGACCCTATGGCAAGATTTCAAAGTGGAGGCTAGTATACATAAGTGCAACGGAAAGTGAATTCCCTAACCTATATGCTAGTTTTGAACAAAATACCTGCCATGACAGGTCATCGGTCATGGAATCAAAGCAGTGATGGAATCATCTTGAAATTGTCAAATGGTCCTGAAAACAACCTATCCCAACACTTACAAGCCAAAAGGTCATAAAGTTGCGAAAAAATTCAAAAAGTAAACAAAAAACTTTAAACAAGCAAATTTTGAGAAAATTTTGAATTTTGGGCATAAATAGGCGTTTTGGACGAACATTTGGTCATTTGTGCCTTGAAGAATTTGTGAAGAGCTCTGGAGAAAAAAATCCCCAACTTCAAACTGGACCAATTATCAGCTGAATCAACCCAAATCTTCCAGGTAATCTTCTCAATCAGCTTAGTAATCAATTTAATTGTCAATTCGAGTAAATTTTTTACGAATTTTACTGTAGAATTTATGTTTTTTGTGAAACCCTCTGCGTATATGGGGTTCATAATTTCTAACTCGCGTCTAGACGCGAATTTGCAGGGAGAAACTCACGTATATGCAGAGCAAAATTTCAAAATGAAATTCTAATGGTTTTTTAATGAATTGATCCAGGATGACCATTAGTTAGAGAGAGAGGGAGCATAACACAATTGACATTGAGGCCATGGAGGAAAAATTATCCTTGGACATACTCTGGGGATGCAGATTGCTCATGTTTTTTAAGATGCCAAATATGAAAACGAACACCAGGTTGCTTGAAATGATTTTTAGTTACTAGGACCCAGAGGAGGACTGTTTCATGATCGATCAAATGCCATTAAGGATCAATATTGAAGACTTTTATTTCATAACTGGACTCTCCTGAAGAGGGGAACCAATAATTTTACAAGGCAAGCCCACAAGTGGGCTAAATGTCAAATATTATATTCACATATACTGTGTTGAGGGTACTTAGAAGGCCAGGACACAAATCCCAATTAGAGATGTGAAAGGGTTTCACATGAAGATACTTCTTTTCACCATAGTTAGAGTAGTCAGATCGTCTTCCTTGCACCAAGCCTCACGATGGAACATGAGTTTGGCAGTGGAATGCTTGTCTACACTATAAAATTGGTGCACAACCTTGTTAAAAAATTTGAAGAAATTGTTAACCTCCATCCATAATAATAAAACCAAACACTTTGGTTATGGGATCATTTTATGCACATTATTCTTTGAAAGGATTCAAGGGGTTTGTCCCAAGATGATCTCTACTATCAGTAGCCCGCAGGATCCAGGGATAGCTAGATGGGCCGATCCGATGAAGAGGTTGGGGGTGGCGAGGTCCCTAGAACTACCTGGGATGATGAGTTCTTCCTATGGTGGTGAGAACAAGTCATCATGGTAGAAGATTATCCCTATGTTGGCATGGATTTCAGGGGAGATGTTGATTTTCCCTTACCACCCAGTGCAGCATGGGGAGCGATTGGTAAGATCGCATAATGATTTTTGATTATATGATTTTTTTGATTTTCAATAAAGATATGAAAATGAATAATTTTTTTTTGCATGGAAAATTAACTTACAAATTTATGAATCATGTTATAGATGTTGGAACAGTCAGAACCAAGGGTTTCCCAAGGCATAAGCATTGCGAAAGAGAAGCTGAGGATGCCGCAAAGGACCCAGGGAGAGTTCTCCATGCTATACAGAGGAAACTAGAGGGTTTGACCCGCCATGTCCCTATGGCTGTAGTGGAGGACCTTCCCGAGGCTGTACAAAGACGTGTGGTCAGTGTACCACATGATTGGGTGTGACTGTTCCATTGTGTGGCAACAACTATAGTGTTCTTCCGTAACACCTACCCAGGGCAGGGCCCATAGGGATAGACCTTTTATGATGACTGGATGACTGTCATATTTTTGATGATGAACATGATCAAGCATAAGCCCTAATTTTGTAGGACATGATTGTCTGATTTTTGTATATTTTTTAACACAACTCTGATATATATATATATATAGCGATTTTTATGATGTGATTATCTCATATATACAATGATGACTGATGTTTTTTGATATTTAATGTATTGAATGATTAATATGCCAATCAATTGCTTGATTAGCTAATGAATCTGCAAAAAAAATTTCTAAACGTGGAATGTGAATGTATGTAACATAATGAAATGATCGTTGCAACAAACACACTCACAGAAATAAACGATGTAAAAATGGATCTATGACACGATAGGTGTTGTTTTATTGTGAAACCACTAGTTGCAAATCCAAGTACACTACTAACGAATCAATACCAAGAGACATTGCTTCCGAAAGTAGATTGACCACAACAATATATTTTGCTACTTTATTCAAAGCAGGACCAATCCATACGCCCCTTGATACTAGCAACTGACCGGATGGATAGTAGAGTACCCAAGCCACGGAAGCAAGATTTCGGGTATGTTGACTAGCACCATCGACAAAGCCAAAATGACTCATATCATCCATAAACACTTGCCAAAGCAGATAAAAAACATCAAAGTCACACCAACAAATCGTAGATAGATATGCACAAATATTACAATATATAAAGCCAAAGTAAATGCTAGGCAACTGCGTAGGCATAATACTTCTTCAGATAGAGCCCATTTCTGGGCTCGACTAGATCATTTCCGTCGAAATAAACCAAAGCATAAGCTCCCTTCTTAAGGAAATTTTTAACAATGAAAGGGCCATACCACACGGATTTGAATTTCCCTACCCCCAAGGCATCCTTGTCTTGATCATAGACCAAAACGAGGTCACCTTTAGAGAAAAACCTAGGTTTGACAACCTTTTCATACTGAACTTTCACTCTTTTCTTATGGGTCTCGTTCATCGTAGCTGCATCTCGGTGCTGCTCATCGAGATGTTCTAGATAAACAAGGCGTTCTTCGAGACTTGAAGTGTCAAGAAGAAGCTCAACAACTAGCTTAAGGGAAGGAATCTCACACTCAACAGGAAATATCGATTCCAAACCATAAACCAGTTGGAAAGGAGTGAACTCGGTTGTAGTCTTAACAGACATTCGGTATGCCCAAAGTGTAGGATACAACATGGCATGCCAATTGGACCTAGCTTTATTGATTGTCCATTGAAGGATAACCTTTAAGGATTTATGCACGGCTTCAACCTGCCCATTGGCCAAAGGATAATATGGAGATGAATTTTCCTGCCGGAAACCTAATTTAAGAGCCAATTAAACCATCATGGAGTTCTGAAAATGGCTGCCACGGTTAGTGAAAACCTCTTTGGGAATATCGAAGCAAGAAATGACTTGGTTGAATAGAAACAGGGTTGTTGCTTCACCATCGTTTGTGAAAGTAGGCATAGCCTCGACCCACTTTGTAAAGTAGTCCACTGCCATGATAATGTACTTGTGACCCTTCGCCAAAGGCGGGTTATAGGTAGTAAAATAAATTCCCCACTTAGTGAACAGACCGAAAGTGACAACAGGAAAGAGCAGAGCTGGATGACCACGCATCTTTCGAGTGTAAAACTGACAAGGATGACATTTTTTGACCGCCTCAATACAATATTTGAAAATTGAGGGCCAAAAATATCTGACACACAAAATATTTTGGGCTGTAGCAAGCCTAGATAAATGACAACCACAAGCTCAACTGTGGCAATAATTCAGAACATCCTCAGCTTCTTCGAGAGTTAAGCAACATCTAAGGATCGAATCGACCCCGTGCTGATATAGAGTGTCAGCGATAATAAGATAATTTTTTTCTAAGTGACGCAAATTTCGACGTTCATGTTTTGAAAAAGCGAGGGGAAAATTAGAAGTTTGCAAATAAAAAATGAGATCTCCATACCAAGGATCCTGTTAAGAAATGAGGAAAAGATGTTCATCAGGGAATGACTCCTCATAAATAATCTCATCTCTACAAGGTAACTCAGAAAGCAACTCCGCAAATACCAAATATTTCTTGGATTTGGCAGACAGGAATACGAGAACGAACTCTTGCAAAATGAAAATCCATCGATTGTATTTTTCTCCAATCACTCGCCTGAAATGGATAAAATGCCGCTACAACATAATTTTTGTGAAGGAGAATGTAATGCCTAAGTTTCTGGACAACATGGACATCTGCCAAAGCTAACTTCTCAATGGTAGAATATCGCAGTTCAGGACCTACCAAGCCTCGACTTAGGTAATAAATAACATGCTCACAAAGAGCATCGTCCTCCTGAACCAGAACCATACCTATAGTAGATTCTGCCAATGTTGGGTGCTCATTTTGTACATTTTTCCTACACTTATCTTCCTTATTTTTCTTCATAACCATAACCAATGGGAATATCTTTGCCCCTTTTTCCTACCTTTTTACAATTACTTGTGCTATTTGACCTTGATTTCGTTACTTTTCCAATTCACCAATTATTATGATCTATTATACCTTTTTATGACTAATTGATGGTGAATGTTTGGAGAAAGGTCGATGGTCTTTGTGTTTTCCTTTCAGATGTCAAATATCCCGGACACAGAGGTCACAGGAGCTGTTCAGGTGGTGCTATTACACCTTGTTGTTACAGACCCGCCAACAAACTGCTGTTACAGACTCGTTGGCGAACTGCTGATACAGTTGTACCGTTGACCGCTCTTGTCTATATTATTCTGATCTGTTCTCTGGCGGTTGCACTACAACTATGTTATCATTATGAAAGCTGTAGGAGTTGTTAACATTATATTTTTGGGATAACAGCCTAAGGGAAGTTTTGATTGTAATCTTTTATTTTCTAATAAGAACTTTATTAGGAAGTGGTTATAACTGTATGATTTCTATTTCGATCAGCATGAGAATTGTAAGATTCTCATGACTGATCTATCCCTGGATTTTTTTATGTAACCAATATATATCTCTCGGCCCTATAGGTCAAGAGGTAAGCGGAGAACAATGTTGTTTTGGCTCTGTAATTGTGTTTAGATTAATACATATTATCCTATTATTGATGTTACATGCACGATTCTATTTAGTTCCAGTTAAATTTCTCTCTCTACCTGCGCCCTGCTAGGGGGAAGGGCCCTCCTTCTTAGCAGGGATTGCAGTGATTAAAGTAGCTGTGTGTATGTAATTGTATTTCAGTTTATGTATCATTAGAGTACTGTTGCTGTTGTTCAGCTGAGAATATATCTGCTTCGATTTCAATACTTTATATGTTGTTACACATGTGATAATAGAGATACCAGCTGGGTACTTATTGTGTGGTGAGCTAGACAGATAAATTGAAGTGTGATTTTAATCTTGTGGATTCTTTTGTTTCTGCATGAGTGATTTATTTCCAGCATTTACTTCAGCGACGATTTCTTTTCTTTGAAATTACTTCTGGTTGGTGTATCGGCACAGACAGTGCAACTGTCATTGGAATAAACAAACATCCCTGGATTGATAATTAAATGTGTGTTGTTCAGTCATTTAATAAGTGATTTATATAGTCCAACATTTTGGCGCCATTGCCGGGGATTTGAAGGATGATATTTTCATAATTTCACAGAAGGAGGAGGAAATCTTGGAATATTATCTAGAGCGATTCCACTACAATTTACAGAGGTCTAAGTTCAGTAACTTAGATCCAGAGATTCTAAATCCAATATTCTTAAGAGGATTAAGAGATGATTGTCTGGAACATCTGAATATAATAGGAAAAGGAGACATATCACAAGAAACATTTGATGAGATAATGAAGCTTTGCTTGTGTAGCTCAAGAGGATCGGTCAAAGGGAAAGTTTTAGTTCGAGACCCTTCACTCCGGATACAGAAGTCCACAAGTGGAGGAGTAACCCGAGTAGAGATCAGGAACTTATTCGAGGATTTTAAAACTGATCTCCTTAGCACTCTCTTTGCCCAGATCACTACGGTACAAGTTAAGAGGGCACAAGCAGAAGCTGAAGCAGCCTTAGCAATATTCTGTCCCCGATGCAATTTGGAAAGAGAATGCGTACTGAATAGTGTCAGCCTGTGCAACATTTGTGAGTTGGAACACTCCACAAATTAGTGTCCTGAGTTTCCCAGACTTAAGGCGGTACTCCAAGAATCAAGCGAGGATGTTCAATATTCTTATTTTATCGGATCAAAGAGACCATTTCAACCGTGACCTACAGGTATGCCTTCAGATTTTTCTTCTTTTTATTCTTGGAATAGTATTTATAATAGTCAGCAATACCCATGGAAGTATCCTACTCCTTCCTTAACACAATTTCATTCACCATGGAACCATTGGCCATCTCCTTCACCAATGCAATATCCTCCATCACAACCCAATCCTTGGGGTCAGAACTGGAGACGCAATGGACAAGGTCCAGTACCCCCTCCAATACCAATGCAACAACAATAGTTACAACTGCCTTCTATTCAAAATCCTACACCTTCTGTTCGACCCCAATTACTTGTACAACCTAACCCCAATCCAAATAATAAGGCAGCCCAGAGCATGGATGCTCTGGTTACCCTCTAAACTTACCTTATCACTCCTATTGGACTTAATGAGGTTCATCTTTGGTCAGGGAAAGTAATCAGATCTGAAAAAACCCCCATTATTATCGAAGAAAGTGAATCACCCAGGAAGGATATGGACGATTTTGAGGCAGCTGTTACACATGTAACAACTAATACAACACCCGTTGTTACATCTGTAATAGTCTGCTCGGGAAGGTTTGTTGTTCCTATAGAAGCTAATCTGTGTAAGGCTGGTACATTTGTGGTAGCTGACTCAACTGTCGGCATTCAGACTCCCCCATACCCTCAACGATTAACTGAAACTGGGTTGGTCTTATAACCTGAATCCGAATTCCTTAAGGAGCTGCAAAATGTATATGTACGAATTCCGATGTTACAAGATCTTAAGGAAGTACCTATATATTCTAAAATAGTGAGGGATATATGCATCAAAAGACCCGGGAGGAAACCTAAAGACCCTACTACTATCCATGTTATGGGAAAATTGTACGATCTTATGATTGATCAGCCTTTGATGACCAAGTATAATGACCTAGGGAACCCCACAGTGACTGTCCATATTGACAATCATCCTATAATCAATACCTTGATTGATCTAGGGGCAGATATTAACGTTATGACTAAAGACGTCTTCATCTCTCTAGGAATTCATGGACTTAGACCTACACCTACAATTCTTGAACGAGCAGATAGTCCCATGTTAAGCACAAAGGAATGATTGAAGATGTGGTTATCACTGTGGCCTCCTGGAACTATCTGGATGACTTTCTCATCTTACAAACCAAATCCAATCTGGGGGGTCATCCTTTAATATTGGGAAGACCGTGGATAGTCACTGTAGATGCATATATCGGATGTAGGTCCAGATCTATGGTGATATCAGATGGACAGGCCATTTAGAACTTGAATCTTTATCCCCTAGAAAAACCTCATATGGATTCAAATAGTCCCCGGTGGGACAAATTTGTACCTGACTCTGATCTTTCCCTACCTCTTCTCACAGGAAAAGCACAATACTTTAAGGATGAAACATAGGACGATATTATTAATGGTTTTATCAGTAATCCACTCCCTGTTGCCTCCATTATATATTGGGAGAATAAGGTGAGGAAGATATGTAATTATTGAACATTTGAAAACAACTCTGCTTACTATTAGCAGTCCCGTTGAAATCGAACCTGGAAAATGTTTAAATATCAATCTTAACCTGATTGCTGAACAAAACAGATTGTTGATACAACTGTTAAAGAAATAAAAAAATGCATTTGCATGGGAATATACCGATATGAAAGGAATCCATCCTACCCTATGCACTCACTACAATTACCTTAAATAAGATTGCAAACCTGTTAGACAACCTTAGCGCTGAATGAACCCTGCACTTAAGGAGATAGTAAAAGAAGAATTGCAGAAAATCCTTAATGCTAATTTCATCTACCCTATTTCTGACATTCAGTGGGTGTCTCTGCTTGTCATAGTTCCGAAGAATAATGGCAAAAGGAGGGTTTGTGTTGACTATAGAGAACTTAACAAGGCCACTCAAAAGGATCATTTTCCCTTACCATTCACTGATCAGGTCTTGGATACTCATTCTAGAAAAAAAATCTTTTAATTTATAGATGGGTTTAGTGGCTATAATCAAATACAGATTGCTCCAGAAGATCAAGACAAGACAACCTTTACTTGTCCATGGGGTACTTTTGCATACAAAGTCCTTCCCTTTGGTCTTTGCAATGCACCAACAACCTTTCAAAGGGAAATATTAGGTATTTTTTCTGATCTTTTGAATGATTGTCTTGAAATATTTATGGATAATTTTACACCCTACGGGGATGCCTTTGAGACAACATTAGCTAACTTGGAGAAAGTGTTGGAACGTTGTGAAAAAAATAATGTTTCTCTGAGCACGGAAAAATGCCACATGATGATGAATGAGGGAATTGTGCTGGGACATTTAATTTCAACAAATAGAATCAAGGTAGATCCTGCAAAAATTTAGGTAATCTCGAAAATCCCGACCCCTAAGACTCCGAAAGAGGTGCGTAGTTTTTTGGGACATGCAGGATACTATAGGAGATTTATAGAGAATTTTTCAAAGATTGCATCTCCTTTATTTTCATTACTGATGAAAGATACATAATTTTTGTGGACAGAAAAGTGTGAGCAGGCCTTTTTAAAGTTGAAGAACTATGTAACAACAACACCTGTTTTACGAGGACCAAACTGGAAATTTCCGTTTCATATTGCTACATACGCATCTGACATGGCTGTGGGTTCTGTTTTGGGGCAGCTGGAGGATAAGAAGCCTTATGCCATATATTACACTAGCAAGAACTTAACTCCAACAGAACTTAAATACACTGTAACTGAGAAAGAATTCCTAGTAGTAGTGCATGCTATCAACAAATTCCGACACTACATCACCGGGTACCAAGTATTTGTACACATTGACCATGCTGCAATTCGATTTTTAATGAAAAAACCTATTACTAATGGTAGAGTTACACGATGGTTATTGTTGTTACAATAATTTAACATTACTATTTTAGATAAACCCGGAAAAGCTAATGTAGTTGCTGATTTCCTTTCTAGATTAACTATAAGTGATGACTGCACTGCTACTGAGGATTATTTTCTAGATGAGTATCGTTTTTCCATTTCTACTCACTCACCATGGTATGCAGATATAGCCAATTACCTTGCTGCAGGGAAATTCCCACACCAATTGTCTTCCAAGGAAAGAAGGAGGATTATACAACAGAGTGCTACCTACTCCTGAATAGAAGGTAATCTCTATCACACTAGGCTAGATTTCCAGATTAGGAAATGTGTTAGAGAAGATGAGGTATTTGAGATCCTAAAGGCTTGTCATGAGGAACCTTGTGGAGGACACTTCACTGACAAGAGGACAAGACATAAAGTACTCTCAACGGGGTACTACTGGCCAACTATATTCCTGGATGCCAAGAAGTTTGTGAAAGGATGTGATAGTTTCCAAAGGATGGGCCAACCTCTAAAATCAGATGAGATGTCATTACAACCTCAGATAGTAATAGAACCATTCGAGAAATGGGCCCTAGACTTTGTGGGGCCAATCAATCCTTCATCACAACAAAAAACATACATATTGGTCTGCACCGATTATGTCACAAAATTGGTCGAAGCAAGGGTACTAATTGGAGTAATAGAGCAGGCTGTTTCAAACTTCCTGTTTCAAGATATTTTTTTTTGCTTCAGGATACCCAGAGAGATAGTGACAGATGGGGGTCATCAATTCACATCTCATTTGATCAAGAAGTAGGTTGAAAAGTATGGAATCCATCATAGAATCACCACACCTTATCATCTGCAAGCAAATGGTCAAGTAGAAAGCACCAATAAAGTCATTGAGGGAATATTGACAAAGACAATAGCCAGCCATCGAAGAAACTGGGCTGAGAAACTTCCAGAGGTACTATGGGCTTACAGGACATCATGGAGGAATACTATAGGCTTCTCACCATATGAACTGGTGTATGGTAAGAATCCCTTATTCCCCATATAATTTGAAATAAAGACATTAAGAACAACATTGCAGGTCGATCTATATTTGAGTACAGCATAGACTCAAAGATTGAACCAGCTTAATGAGTTGGAAGAGAAACAGATGGCTGCCATTCAACGGATAGAAATTATCCAGCAGCAAAGAGCCGAATGGCATGATGAGTTTATTAAGAAGAAAAAATTCCAAAAATGAGATTGGGCTCTTTTGTATGATTCAATGTTCAAATATTTCAAAGGCAAGCTCTGCACCAGATGGCTAGGTCCTTACGAAGTGGATACGGTCTTTGACAATGGGACTGTATAGTTGGTCACCATTGACAGTGCTAAGACGTCGTTACTGGTTAATGGGCATCGTCTAAGGTTATATAATCAACCCACTTTGAAGGAATCATTTGTCAACATTTTCGCAGACTTTGATCTTCATGTTACAACAGTAGGGGAACATTCTCCTCTGCAACCTTAAAAGTTGAAATTCCAATAAGTGCAGTAGTTGGAAACCACCTTTGTGGCAGTTGTTACACCTGTTTAAAAAATATATAATAAAAAATAAAAATAAAAATAAAATAACAAAATAAAAGAAAAACTAAAATAAATCTAACTGTGAAAACCCCTTTTCGGGGTGCAGTCAGACAGCCAGTAACAGTTGAAAACCACTCTTGTTGCGGCTGTTACACCCATGTTTTTCTCCCTGTAATATCATCTTCCCTTCCTGATCCATGTCATAGGATGATGGTATTCATGTAGTTTCCTTTTCTGTACCAATTTCTTCTGATTATTATGTTTTTTTGAGAATAATTTAAAAGTTGTCTTGGCTATTACACATGTAACATCCGAGATCCACGAATACTGTTCTTTGTAATTTATTTCATAAACAAAAATAACCACGCCGGCTAAACACAACAATACGAGTGCTGCAAGTAGGACGTCGTCAACTCAAGTCTTCCTCCACGTCACCTCAGGTATGCCATTAAAAAGGTAAATGATTGTCATTGATGATTCGGTGATTAATTGGCAAAGTAATGATGCTCCTGTGATGGCCGTGGGCTGCTATCACAATTAAAATGGGGGAGGGGATATGACGTGAAATCATTGCAAAAAGGTTGTAATCATAAATATATATTAAATTCGCATGCACCTAATCAATAACAAAATTTCTAATGATGGCCGAATCTGGTTGGAAAAGAGCGTGTGTACGAAATCCCATCACTATCCATAATAAGCCATTTATGAATATTAGTGTAGGGTACGATTTGGTAAATCAGTGAAAGCCATCACCTTTCATCAACCTCCTTTTGAAACCTTGCATTCTCATTGTAAACTCATCGATTGGGATAAGGGAGAGGTGTCGAGCAGCAGCTAGTTCAGAAGATATAGTGATGTTACAGTAGGACTGAACAACAAAGAAGTGAACTTAGAAACTCAATGATATTACAGTATTTCCGAACATTAAGAAGCAAATTTAGAAACAAACAACAGAGATGGGTGGAGTAGCGGTCAAGCATGAGTCGGACTCTATGGATGCTCTGCAGAATTTCCCAGAGGCTTACCATATATTCAGAGATGCTGGATGGGTTGAGTTTTTCCAGAAGCTTGAAGGCTCAGATGAGGCAGTGGAAATTGAATTTGCTCAGAACTTGAACAATAATCAAACCTGAGTAAGAGGCATGCAAGTGGAGGTGACTGCAGAGGTAATTATCCGGGTAACTTCATTACCAGTTGAAAGGCGGATGTGGTTTAATAGAAAAATCAATGACCCCTCCTTGAAAGAGGATTTCCTAGTAGGGGAAGAGAAACTGGAGAAGAAAGGAAGAGGAATTGACAGATTGTCACTTTCTCATCCTTGGGATGACGTTTCCCTAGGCTTGATCAAATATATCACTTTCGAAGGGAGATCCACGATAGTGTTTAACTATCACTTTTCTCTACTTAACGACCTTCGGCACCAGTAAAGAATCAATCTTCCATTCTATTTTCTTGGAAACATCAAGCACATGGAGGTAGAAGTAAAAACAAAAACACACCTGGAGGCATGCGTGACTAATCATGGACTCATTAAGTTAATTGTGTTGGATGCGCTAGGCCATCAAGGAAAAACTTGGGAAGAATTCAAGAGAAAAAGACCAAGGACAAGCCAGGGGAAACAAACCACAACTTCAGGAGGAAGTCAGACAGAGGAGGAGACCTAGACTCGGCCTGTTGGAGTTAGGATTGGGAAGAAGCCTATTGATGAACAAATTGGGGACAGAAGACTGAAATAGAGAGTCAAGGTCAGCATACCTGCAGAACCCTTGCCTATGGCTGAGAAGCAGACAGAAGCAGAAGTTTTAGAAGAAGAAAGGCAACCTTCCTCATAAGGTAAGGATGAAACCAATGCCTTGTGTTTAGAAATTGAAAAATTAAGAAAGGATAATGAGGAATTGAAGTAGAAAATATCTGAGGGAAGAGTAATTCCGGTGTCAGTATGCATGACACGTTTTCAGAACTTAACAGTAGTGGGATATAATGCCCGTAGAGAAAATATCAGCCCAATGGAAGTAGAAACAGAATAGAAGGATGCTATTACACAAGAACATGTTGATGATACTGTTGTTACACAAGAACCAGCAGTTAAAGCAGAGCCTCCTGTAATAATCGACCTAGAAGCAGACCCACAAGAACCCCTTGGAGGCCACTCCTATTGTAGAAGAAACAACAATAGACACAAAGGCGACTCTAGGTAAGAACAAAGGGGCTGACACACAAGAACCCACCGAAGAGGCTGCTGTTACACAAGAACCAGCAGCAGAGGTGGAACAACCCCATGAAGCAGAGGTTGGTACACCAATTTTTGATGAAGGTATTGAATCTAGGAGAACGCCGAGTCCCATCTCGTGATGGAACTCTGAGAAACTCCTTTTAATTTCTGAGTTACAAAAATGGAAACAAGAAGCAATCTCCCTTCGGGATGGGATGATTTCGCTAAAGGAACATCAAAGATAAATAGACACTTTACATGAAAGATGGATGGAAGCAGTGTTGAAGAAAAAGTGGGAGGATTACAAGAAGAAAGAAGCTCTGAAGAAACAAGAATAACAACTGCTACTGTTACAGGAGCAGATTCGAGACCTCACCGTAGATAAGCAGAGACTTCATGACCTCGCCCTTAACTTGCTAGTTTGTAGGTGGCCTTCTCCATCCTATCCTATTTTTCCATGGTAACATTACATCTTGTTTCAATTGAAAGCCATTATGGAGGACATAACTTATTTATGTTCCTCCACTCGTACGTTTCTAGATGTTTTCCGTGCCTCAAATTTTGATGAGAAAATTTTGTTGTGTGAATTATTTTTACACAACATTATTTGTGAACATGTGAGTATGTAGATGATTGTGACAACATTCTCTTATATGGGAGATCTTCAATTAAGGGCTTTTGTATCCTTCATGAGGAATCAAATTGAATGGCATATGGCCATTAAATCTATGGAGACTAATGAGGAGAGGACAAAATTGTGGGTTCGGGCAGAACCAAGATGGGCTGCTAAGCTGAGACGAGAATTCAGGAGAATGCTGAGTACCCTTAGGATTAAAGAACCAGCTGCCACTTATAGAAGAAGAATTGTGGGTTTTTGCCTCAATCAATTCGTAATGATGAAGAGCTGAGCTTTGACAGGGTGTTAAAATGCATGGAAGCCAACAGTGCTGAGCTACCGAAGGGAGATCCATCCTCATTTCAAAATTTTGTGGTGGCTGTTACACAATACCAGCCTACGCACAAATTGTACAATATGTTGGTGCTTTATGGTTGGGATTGAAGTTCAAGTTTCCTTTGATCTGGTTGCCCATTGAGGATTACTGACCAATTACAAATTAAGAAAGTATGAGTCAAAATCCTGGGTACAACAGTTGATGGCCAATCAGGGATACAGGTCTGCAGACGAGGACACAGCTGGTGCTTATGATCTCACCGAACTGAACTAAATATATTCCCATGAGAGATGAGTTTGCATGAGGACATGCAAGTATTTCAGTTGGGGGGAGATGTTGGGTGTTGTTTTTGTACATTTTTCCTACACTTATCTTCCTTATTTTTCTTCATAACCATAACCAATGAGAGTATCTTTACCCCTTTTTCATACCTTTTAACCCTGACTTGTGTTGTTTCACCTTGCTTTCATTATTTTTCCAATTCACCAATTATTACAATCTATTATACCTTTTCATGACTAATTTATGGTGAATTTTTGGAGAAAGGTCGATGGTCTTTGTGTTGTCCTTTTAGATGTCAAATATCCCGGACACAGGGTTCACAGGAGCAGTTCGGATGGTGTTGTTATAGCAAAGCGATGCTGTTACAGACCCGCCAACAAACCACTGTTACACTCTGTTGTTACAGATTCGTTGGTGAACTGTTGATACAGTTGTACCGTTGACCGCTCTTATCTATATTGTTGCTGATTTGTCCTCTGGCGGTTGCACTACAGCTGTGTTTTCATTATGATAGCTGTAGGAGTTGTTAACATTATATTTTTGGGATAACAGCCTAAGGGCAGTTCCGATTGTAATATTTTATTTTCTAATCATAAATTTATTAGGAAGTGGTTATAACTGTATGAATTCTATTTCGATCAGGATGAGAATCATAAGATTCCCATGACTGATCTATCCCTGGATTTTCTGATGTAACCACTATATATCTCTCGGCCCTAGAGGTCGAGAGGTATGCGGAGAACAACGTTGTTTTGGCTCTGTAATTGTGTTCAGATTAATATAGATTATCCTGTTATTGTTGTTACATGCGTGATTCTATTTAGTTTCAGTTAAATTTCCCTCTCTACCTGTGCCCTGCTAGGGGGAAGGGCCCTCTTTCTTAGCAGGGATTGCAGTGATTAAAGTAGCTGTGTGTATGTAATTGTATTTCAGTTTATGTATCATTAGAGTACTTTTGCTGTTTTTCAGCTGAGAATATATTTTCTTCGATTTCAATACTTTATATGTTGTTAGACATGTGATAATAGAGATACCAGTTGGGTACTTATTGTGTGGCGAGCTAGACAGATCAATTGAAGTGTGATTTTAATCTTGTGGATTCTTTTGTTTCTGCATGAGTGATTTATTTCCAGCATTTACTTCAGCAACGATTTATTTTCTTTAAAATTACTTCTAGTTGATGTATTGGCACAAACAGTGCAACTGTCATTGGAATAAACAGACGTCCCTGGATTGATAATTAAATGTGTGTTTTTTAGTCATTTAATAAGTGATTTATATAGTCCAACAGCCATGACGAGATACAAAAAGAATTCTTTTCTATAATCAGGTGGACTTAATAATGGAGCAGAGGTCAATGCCTTTTTCAAATCATTGAACAAGCGTTGAGCGAAGTCATCCCACAAGAATGGAATTCCCTTCTTCAAAAATCTCATAAATCCTTTCATCACCTCAACATAATTAACGATAAATATCCTTAAGAAATTTGTTTTTCCTTGAAGACTTTGAAGTTGACGAATAGAATACAGGGGAGGAAACTAAATTACTACCTCAAACTTGAAGGGATCTACTTGAATACCTTTAGTAGACACGATGAATCCCAACAAACAACTGTATGTGACGGTGAAAACACACTTATTAGGGTTCAACCAAATTTTATAATGACGACATCTTTCAAAAACCTGTCGAATATGAGAGGGATGATCAGTTCTCTTTCGAGAATGAGCAGTTAAATCATCCAAATGAGCTTCGATGATATGCTTGATGTCGTGGAAAGCATAATACATGGCCTGCTAGAAAGTAGCCCAACATTTTTAAGACCAAAAGGCATATTTTTGTATGAAAATGTACCCCAAGGGAAAATAAAAGCAGTGTTGTGATGATCTTAAGGATGGATGGTAATCTGATTGTATCCCGAGAAACTTTCCATGAAGGAGAAAATCTCATTCCCCACACACTCATAAATAATCTGATCAATAAATGGTGTGGGTAATTATCCTTTGGACATGCCTTATTCAAATCCCTGAAATCAATGTAGACACAAATCGTTCCTTGTTACTTGTCCATAGAGACTCGATTCGAAACCCACTCAGTTAAAGGAACGGGGTTTATGAAACCCGCCTTGAGTAGCTTCTCAACCTTGGCCTCGATAGTCGCGTCTTTCCTAAGGTTGACTAGACAAAGCTTCTGTCATATAGTCTTATCATTCTCATAAGTATTGATCTCATGCTCGACAATATATGGATCAATTCCATGCATTTCCTCATAATACCAATCGAACACATCACAAAAATCTCTAAAGAGATCAGTATAAGTCCGAATCTCTTCAGGGGAACATTCAACTCTGATAAAAACATTCTCAATAACGTTGGGATCCCTGGAAATGTTCACCGGGATAGTCTTAGAAATGATAGCCATGTTCCCTTCAGCAAAAACTTGTGCTGGAGCTAAAGGGTTCAAGACCGGGTGAACAGGACCAAAAGACACAAGGTTAGACAATCTCATTTCAACTTCTCACAAATTTGGTAGAAAATAGGACCGATGATGCAAATAATCCCACGGTCCTTCCACGCTAGTAATTTCTTCAAGGATAGCCTCTTTAGATGGAATAAAAATATCAAGGCAATCCCGAGCAGAAGATGAATTAAGTGTCCAAGCCAGAGCCACATCTCGGTCCAAGTCCTTCGGTGAAAGAGACACTGGAGCGGAATCTGCAAAGTCAATAATAGATTGATAAGAAATATCTGCTACAGATATAGGAAATGTCATTCCACCCACTTGAACTTCCTCTAATGTGGAAGTAGGAGAAGATAAGGTCCAAGGATCCGAAAAATAATGAGTTTGAAAGAACTCTCTTTGAGTAGGAACCTTGGAGAATGAGATAGCATTAATATGAATGGAAGGAGGTGAAATATCAAAGGTACCCATCAATGAGGTATACATTCCAACCCCCAAATTCTCCATAGGTTTCTTGGCATCATTCACCAAGGGAATAGTCGAGTCAAAAGATGCACTTGGATCTATCGAAGAATAGTCCATCTGATCGACAGTGAAAATCCTCCCTTTATGGGGAAAACACAAGATGCAAAATAATGATGAAGCAATAGCATCCATTTCATAAATCGAATTTCGCCCCAATAGAAGGTTGTAGTCCAAATTGGCATCAACTATCTCAACCTCAATATTGACAACTTTACCCTCAACACAGATGGACAAAGATGGAAAAATGCCATGCGGCCTATGAGAATGGCCATCAAATGTAGTGAGAAGAGTAGGTGTAGGCACATCTTGAGGGGATCCAATGGATTTCCAACATGAGATAGACATGACACATGTGGAAGCACCCTCATCGACTACCATTTGAAAAATATTGATCATCCAATACGTAGACTTAATCTGAAAATCCATGTGATGAGGAAGTATCTTCTTAATATTTGACATATCAAATGTGATCATAAGAGAGTTCTTTGGATCAACTGCCCCGATCGCAGTGAGAAACACACTCCTTTTTGTTGGGCACGATTGGAGTACCTCTAACGCAGACATAGCACAAGGACTCTGAGCCAGATCTTATACAATGGAGTAGTTTTGTACTACCTTGGCATTAGGGTTGATTGTCGTACTCTTAGCAGAACCTTTTGGTATGTGAGGTATAGGCTCAACTATGAGCCTCTCAATATGGAGTGGCTCAGAACTACCAGGAGCACCCTTAGCCTTTGAAGACTCAGCTTCACCATAATCATGAGATCTCGTAGCGATATCAGCATGAACACTCCTCATATATATATTTGAAGAATTTTCCCCTTCCTGATTGTCCCCAGTGGGAGCTCCAATATGATCATTCGCACCAGAAATCAGCTACTTCCCTTGGGGAAAAGGGTTAGTCAAGATAGCCTGGGAACTAGAGGAACCCTGCTGAGCTAAAAAGCATTGAACATCCTGAATTTTAGGATAGAGATGAGTAATATGGTCTCCGGTGCATAACTTGCATGGAAACTTAACTTTCTTCTTTGCCTGTCTCTTACCCTCTCCAACATTATCATTGGATCTGTTTGCATTGCCCTTCCCATCCTTATATTTATTCTTATTATTTCATCCCTTATTCTTCCCATCAGATTGTTGATTTCATTTGGGGTTATAATCTTGAACAACATTAATAGTTAAGGGCTGGGAAGGAGTAGACTCCAACGACGTAGCCTGAATGGAAGGAGAAGATTGTAGAGACAACTGTTGCAATTGATTCAAAAGGTTATCCGTGTCACTATTGATCGAACCGACAAGCCCGTCATCATGAGGACTTGGCTTTGATTTGGCTAAATCCACTTTGGAATGAGGAGCATCTGGAAAAATCTTGTTAAGGACCCCAGACTGAGAATAGATCAGTTCTAACTGCTGGGCCATAAAGATGGCCTATTACTTCGAGAATGCCCCAAAAAGGGATACATACTTCAATATTTCTAGCTGTAAGGATTTAAGAAACCACGCTAGAAGGAATTCATTAGGAATTTTGGCTTTGATGAGCCTCTTCCTTCTCCTCCATTCTTGAATATGATCAGAAATGTGTGTTTCCTTATCCTACTGGAAATTGGCCAGGAGATCGGTCCCAACATCATAACGAATGGGAAACTGGAAATGGTTCAGAAACATAGTATCCAACTCGCCAAACATAGCAAAAATCCCCCCAGTAAGCTCAATGTACCATTTTACAGTGTTTCCAGTTAGGGTGCACTGAAATACTCTCAACCTAATCGAATCATCAATGAGGGATTTCAAGGAACACCATAAATGGATAGTGGTAACATGGTCATCTAGATCCTCACCAGTCTTCCCTTCAAATTTTGGAATATCCGAGGGAATTTTAGTAGGGAACGGAGGCCAACCCAGGCTGTATCGAATTGGACCATTAGTCAATTTTGATAAATACGGAAAATTCAAAGTTGTCAAGAATGGTAAGTGCAAAAGATCTTGAGGATTCCATCCCCCAAGGGAAGGATTCCCAATATTCTGAAAAGAATACCCTAGATTTGTTGAGGCACAAGGTTACCATGGATTTTTTGTAGAAAAAGTTGATCCATAAAGGAAACCTTGTGGCCCAGAAGCATTCAGAGTAGGACCCCCTCCCATCATAGGATTATCATAAACAGGGATATTTCCCCCAATGGAAATGTTGGACGAAGATGAAACCCCTTGGTAAGGGTTCCAAGCATTAGCGAATGGAGAGAAACCCTGAGAATCACCTACAGGGGATAAAGGTACATTCCCTTGCAGACCATAGAAAAATTGATTCCCAGTTCCCAACCTTGTAAAAGTAGGGTTCCAGCCTTGAAAAACATTAGAGCTTTGGCCTATGAGAAAAGGATTAAAGCCTTGAACTTGAGAGGAGAAAGGAAAATATCCTAAGGAAGGGTTCAAATGAGGAATATGACCAATTCCGAAGGGGAAAACCTGAAAAGAAGCTGACCCACTAGCCATAGAAGACATGGGTGTGGAGACAATAGAAGCAATAGTGAAGGAAACAAAAGGAATTGCACTAGATGGCATTCCAAAAGAAAAGGGGCCAGAATGGGAATAAAATGCTTGGGTGCCCCCACTCGTAGACAGAATGGAGGCAGAACCAAAATTTGTCTCACTGGGAGTGATATTCGAAATAACAATGGTACCTCCTCCTTAAGCCGAAAGAGTAGTATGCACACTCAAAGTGCTCATAGCCGAAGTTGTGTTCCCAACTGTGGCCATTGAAAGAAAAGGAGAAATATGGGGGTTAATCGATCTTTGAGATGGAGGCCCAACGTACAAAAGAACGTCTGAAAAACTAGCAGGAAGACGAGTAGAAGGAGTAACTAGAGGTTCAAGAATCTCTTCCACCTCAACTTCTTTTGCCAGAAAAAGGACTCGAGAGATGAGTGGAGTACTCCTCTCTATATCACCACTAGTACTAGGAATACCCATAGAAACAATAGCCCCAAGCGGAGGATCACTCTCCGATGTGTTTGCAACTACTGGGTGAAAATCACTAGTAGAATTGCTCATACTCCTTCTTGAAGAAGGCTCAACACTCCCAGGAGAAAGCCCACGAAGCCTCCTTGATTGACGAACTGATCGGTCAGCCACATTTAATAATTATGAGTTTTTAATTAGACTGATAAAATTATGAAGCTCCAGCAATCTAGGAGCAAAAAGCACTCTCTACAAAAACGTCCCTAAGATACATCAATCATGAAGCCTTCGGGTATTTCTACTGTGGGTTATTAGGACCGGATACCAAAATACAAGAAAGCGAATAAGAGGACCTTCCAAGAATAGTCTGGGGTAATTACGCCCCAGACCTACTAGCGAAGGTAACATAAACAGTTACGTTGACCTCCTAACAAAATCCTTTGCCGGTGCAAGTACCCGAGCTTCACAAGGGCACAAACCAGAAGTACTAATGAGAGTGATGCAACATCTTCCTCAGGTACAACGAGTATTCCCCCCCGCAATCACCTATGTGATACCTACGAATACCAACTATGGACACTAGTTCGTATCGGTAGCCGGGCGGAATGGTATTTGGTCAAGATTCAGCAAATAGGAGAGGGGGTATTTCTCTTCTCTACCTTCACTAGCCCTCGCGCTTGACTCTCTGGAGGAGAGCTTTCTCATTCCACTTACCGAGGCTGGATTTCACTCATTCATCAACTTCTATGTTTGAAATTTTGAGTGGCCTTGGAGAGTTAACTCTCCACTCACCTATTCCAAGGCCTTATGACCTAGACTAGTTGGTGTATATTAATGAAAAATAAAAAACTTGTAGTTCATTTTTAGATTAAGCGCTTGATTTTAATGGTTGTTATTTTTAAGTCAAGGGAAGATGGAGAATGCAACTTATGATGTTTTGACGCAAAAGATAAATCAATAGAAAACTTCTAAATGAATATGCAAATTTTTCTTCAATGAAAGATATTTCTACTTGGGTTCTACGAAACAACAAAAAATAAAGAATTTTTTCTTTCCTTTTCAATATCACACTCACACACTCAAAAACTATAAAAAATACTACAATGCTTAATGGTGCAAATAATGCAAAAACTACCAATGACGAATGAAGATTCTAGGACTACTCACAAAGGGAAGCAAATGAGTTTTTCAATAAGACAGGTCTGATCACTTTGGCACAAAAGTAGAGACAAGCCCAAACAATAATTTCTTTGGACAAAAAATTCCAAAACATTTTGGTATAAAAGAGACAAGCCCACTACAAAAATTCTCTCAAAACCAAGCAACCGAACCAAAATGAGAAACTACCATATTGCTCCAAAAGGGATGAAAACCATGAAATGAAAACCCAATCCAAAAGCAATGGAAAAAAAAATGTGTTTTGAGCCTTTAAATTTTTAAGGAGAAAGAAAAAAGTCTTTGAGAAAAGCACAAAACCACCAAAGGCCTCAAATCAACAAATTGAGCCAACAAGCAACTTCAAATTCCTTAAGCCAACTGTGTCATTTTGATGACGTGACTCAATAAGCAGAATGAAGCAGTTAACTCAAGAAAATGACTTGAAATAGTAGCATAAGACTCCAACAAACAAAAAATTCAAGAAATCAAAAGGACAACTCAAGATTCGGCAGAAAAGTTGATCTCAAGAAACAAGAAAATCAAGCAAGCCAACAAGCCAAAAAGAAAAAAGTGAAACAATGAAAAAGCCAAGCATGAGCAAACCAACACAGAATCACTATTCTGAAATACCATAACAACCAAGAACCTTAGAAAGAATTCCCAGTGCAACAACCATAACTGAAACTTCACCAAGCAAGGCAAACCCTAGGTTGATGAGGTTTTCAAGCAAGAAAGAGAGAAACTGATACACAACAAGGAGAAACTCTATCCAGACATATAAGAGGTTCTACAAGAGTGACAAAAAGTAGGCAGAAAAGAGTTACAGGATCTTAAAAATCAATTTTTCATTTTTAATCGGCCATACGTGGATTGACACTCTGCAACCTGCGTGCATACGCGTCTGTGTCTAAGGAAACTTGTGTATACGCGGGTTCCTTTGGAAAAAACAGATGTATACACGACTGTGTACACAAAAATTAGCATATAGAAAAGACAACAAAGAAAAATAAAAAAATCCAAGCTTGATCCAGAAGATCAGGGCTTTTTCCTAGATGGCAAAAGAACCAACAAGAATGGGAAAGTGATCAGATCAGTCAGGGAACCCAAAATCTAGGGAAAACAACCCGAACTAGGAATTACATGGATGTAATCCCTAGTGGAGTTGCCAATTCTGTTACGGGAAAAACTACCATAAGGTCTGGGTTGAGGGCCCTAACATAGCAGAAGGCATACAATCACAAGAAGCAATCAAATTAAAAGTCCCAATGCTTAAACTAGTAAACTAGGGATAGGTGACCTTACCCATATGTCCTATGTTTGAGGTCGTTCTCGTAGGGTGCAAACCCTCTGCTTCTCCTAGTGCTTTAAGACCTACAACTCATTCAATACAAATCACATAGAGTAGTTGTACAACATATATATCCTAAATATCAGTATGTTAGATCATATAAAATCATAAAATATAACATGAAATAATGATACAATATCATTAACATGTATATGAAACATAATAGACCATGACATAGCTTCTTTTATTGATGTATGTAAAAAATAAAGTGGAGATATCACCTGAAATCAGCCACGGCTCCAAGCGAAACTATCCTCTGGATCTGTCCAGCCCGAGCCTCAACAATATTCTTCCATAAAAGGTTCACAAAGGATGTCACATAAAGAAGGTGAACATCACAAGGAAACAAGGGTTTCCTAAACCTAGGAAGTGTAGGAGGCACAGGGATAATCAGACTTGATTTGGGCTATAACAGGCTATAGTATCAATAACATTCTCTCTCCTTCCTTAGGCCTTCCCACTGAGGTGTCTTTATACTTCCTCAAATCAGTGTTTCAGTTGGGAAACAGTTTGGCCATGAGCTAGTGTAGGTGGTCTTTAGGTAAAACCTATAAACCTCATCCAATTAATAGGGAGATTATATATTTTTTAATATTTTAAATTGTATTTGAGGGTTAGATATGAGCGACCCAATGTCTGCACGCGTATAAGATAGGGAAGAGTCACGTATGGAATTCAAAATAATGTTTTTTAAGAAGTTGACCAAGTCTGAATGGAAAGGGATGCCCAAGGCCAATACATAGATCATCAAGTATATACAGGTGATAAATGATGCTATAACACCAAACTTCACTATCAAGCTCAAAATAGGAAGACTCATAAAATGGAAAGTATGTCTCAAAATCAATGGGGTCAAAGATAGTTTCTGAGAGAAAGGATTCATACTTAGACCTGAGCAATTATGTCTTGAATTCAATATTAAAGGATGAACTTTGTAGAGAAATTAGCCTTGTAGGCAAGGAGTTTGATTTTACAAGTGGAGGTATAGCCTTTCCAAATTTTTGAGACTTTGTTTTCTGCTTTCTTCAAAGACTCTCAGGGTCATTAACAATAGACGAAGGATTTGGATTTGGATTTGACCTAGTGTGTCTTTTGGGAGCCATATTTTTGAGGATTTTTCACTTTGGCTCAAATTTAGGAACTCAACCTTCTTAGAATGTCAAAACTTGTCACCCACAAGTCTAACTTTAAGTGAACTAAAAGAAGTATCCCCAGGGAAAGTTTTGCAGTTGTTCCCCGAAAATGTCACCAAAAATTTTATCACTTCCCCCCGTTTCCCAAGGCTAACAATGGAAATGAAGGAAGGTAACCAAAAACCAAACTTTAGGTTTGGTAGCTAGCCCTACCAAAACCAAAGATGACTCTCTCAATGTCACTTTGTAGCCAATGAGATGACTGGATATATATTGATCTTAGGCTAGTTATGATGCTCAATAGATTAGGATTTGTTTGTTTTGAGTTTTTGCTGGATATGAATGACAATCAAGGAACTAGGTCTAGGTTTTAGGTCTGATTTCAAAGGTTAAGATGTAGAAACAAGGATGAGGCCAGGTAGGTAAACCCATGATCATACTTAATTTTTCATTATGTATAGGGTTTTGAAAGAGAAGGAGTCAGAATGAGCATCTAAATGAATTCATTCATCATAAGAGTAAACAAATCGATGTAAGTCTTATAAAACAGAGAATAGAAGGCAATGATTTCTGTTTATAAACTCATAAGATTAACATACAAAAGAATTCATGTGATGAAAAAGGTAACACTACATTTAACTTGGTGAAGAAACATAGAATAAACAATGCTCAAAAGCATACCACTGGAATCTCAAGAGTATAGCTGCAACATCCTTTGATTTCATTGAAAAAAGAGTTTGTACAATAGCTCCACTACAAACAACAACTAGCCAACCTCTAAAATGACTTGAGGTGGACTACATATAGAAAATAGAGTTCATGACACCTCATTAGGTCGAAATATGATCTAAACACATCATAAATTTACTGCATGAGTCATTACCTAGAATTTAGGGAACTTAGAAACCACTTCCTCAAATTTAGCTAATAACTAGGAGTTCATGTGTCTTGGATTAATTACATCATTCCTCCACCAAGAGTGGAAAAAAAAAACCCTTCCACCCAAAAGACACCTCATGGGATATCTAAACCTCGAATTTTAGATATTTTTTGAGTTGAAAACTGTCCAAGGGAATCCAATGAGAGAAGCGTCGCGCCTCCAACAGAAGTGTCACGCCTCCCAACAGAAGTGTCGCGCCACATTGGAGCTGATTTTGATTGAATTTATAACCCTTTTTCAAATATGTAAGTTAGGCTAGGTATACCTATGTGTCTTCTTTCAAATGCACCCTCAAAACTGAGAAAATACCGACTAGAAGGCCTTCAAAAATCAATTCTCCCAACCTCACTACAAAAGCGTCACGCAAAGGTAAAAAAGGTGGTAGAAGCATGAAAAAAATGATGTTTTTTTGCATTTTTCTTCAAAATGAGAGGGTCACATGTTGACCTGATGTAATATCTATGATGTACAGGTGAATATGGATCTATCCATGTATATTTTTTCTCATTGTAAGTGCTCTGAGAAAAATCGTCGCACCGCTGTGTGACGCTTCTGCTAAAGCCAAATTTCCAGATTTTTGAAAAAATCACCAAAAATGCAAAAATTGCTCAAAAACCTCCAAAATTTGTTCTATGATGTCCTGGGATGATGGGATAAATAGATAAGGATTCCTCATCAATTAGATCCAAATTTTCCTTCTCCTTAAGCTTTATTAGGGTTTCCTTTAGCTTCTTTCTCAAGTTTTTCACCCTCACCTTGGCGATTTGATTCCTTGTGAAATAGTACCTTGCCATATGCCTCTGGAGATTGTTTTCTCTATATGCCTTCTTCAACAGCTTATCAAGATGAATGTTTACCCTATCAAGACACAAATCTTTATCTTGTTCAATTTCGACAGATATTAACTCATAAAAGGTTAACTGAGCCGGTGGTGGAGAGGGCTCTTTTTCTTGTTGTTTTTGCTTAGTTAACCCTCTTGTTCTTGGCCTCATAGGATTTAGTTCAACCTTTGTGTATTCCAGCTACTCAACATCCACCACTTCCTTGCCTTTACCCTTATCTGCCTCAGGGTTTGCCTTTGGCTTTCTTTGGAGGAGTTGTTTAACCTTCAACTACATATTCTCTTGCTATAGGATGGTAATCAAGAAGCTTGCCTTTGAGAGATTGTCCCTCAATTATTATATCTCTGCATCTTTCTCCCATATGATCTCTTCAACTGTATTGTCCTTTACCTACTCTGCCATGTCAAATTCCATGGGTGCTTGTTCTTCATGCTGCTGCAATGGTGACTCATCCTCATGCATGAGTGGCTCATTATCGTGACTAGGTGGCTGATTTAATATTTATCTTTGCTCAACTATGGTATCAGGTGAAATTACTCCTTTGATGGTCTTAGGAGAAAAAACCATCCTCTTTCCTTTCTCATAGGTTTTAGTGATCTCAACCCTAGACACCTTTTATATCTCTGCTTTCCTACTTGAAGATCCAACCTATTTTTGTTGTGCTAGTGCTGATGATGTGCTATGGATGATCGGTGGGCTAGTAGTAGGTTCCAATGCAACTTTCTCCACGAAATTTTCCCAAGACATATTGATTGCTGAAAGATGATGCAAAATAATAAGCTTGACCAAGCCATTATGAAATAAAATGGGGTGATGATATTTTCCTTTGCTCTATACCTTTTTAGTCATCTTGACCAAACTTATAAACAAATAATTGGGAAAATTGAGTGGTTGAGTAGCAGTGAAGTACATCAATAACCTGACATGATACCAGTATAGCCTTGAAGATATCCCTTCACATGTAAAAAATTTCATGATTAACTTCATCAAAGGGGTATATTTATCAAGTAAATGCTTGAGTGGGAAGATATGTTGAGGAGCATCTTTACAATGAGGTTTCAGGAACATTTTGTAGTTTTCAAGGTCCAATTCCATCCCTTTGAACCAGATTTCTCCATGGTTCAGGATACCTGTTGCTAAAGTAATGAAATCTGTTGATACGGTGAACTCAATGCCTTATATGATGGCCTTATATTTTCTGAAGCTAGTGGCAAAAAGGCCTGTCAATTGAGTATGACAACCCACCTCCTTTATCCTCTCATAAAACTTCAAACAACCACTGTTTTCAAAACATATTTTGGCAAAAGGAGAGGCATTGATTTCTTGCAAGGTAGATGGTTCAAACCTAGAATGGTGGCCTCCCTTATAAATCTTCTTTTCTTCCTCCATGGTGTTTTTCAACAAGATGAAACCCTAGCTAGATGAAATGAGTAGGGGAGGTGTAGAATTAAAAAAATAGGGGATAGAGGTAGGGTGGTTTTAGGGGCAGAAATGGGGTGGAAGGAAGCTTGGTAAAAATCCATAAGAAATTAGGGAGGTAGGGTGATGAGTCGGCTTTAAACTGCAAGTGAAATTTCTGGAAATGGGCATGAGGAAGGTGCCCAAAAGGTAAAAACGCGGGGTTTCACTAGTTTTCCTGCCAAAATGTAGTGAAAAATAGGGTTTTAATGAAGTTGATGGAAAAGAGGGCTATGAGTGTGTTGTACTCTACAAAAACCCCCATTTATTATTAAAATAAATGGGGACCCTTTAAAAAATAAATATAATTTTAGAAGCATTATTTCATTTAGTGCTAAGTCTTAAACTTTATAAATAAAAGGCCTTTTTCTTTTCACTTTGATTTCATTGCGCTTAGCACAAATCACAAAGATTACAAGCTAAACAAAGTTAAAACACATATAGGATTTATGAATTGTGATAAAGCGCTTCAACCTTTTTTGAATTATATAATATCCCCATTGAAAAGATTAAAAAGACCTTAAAGTATAAATCACGTTGCGCCTCCTTTAAAGAAAAAACTTATAACATTTCAAAGGGAATTGCGATAAGACGGACCAGATGACACAATAAACGAACAATGAAGTGTATCCATAGATCCGATAAAGCGCAATTACTTTAAGTATTTAAGCACATATCAAAGTCTGCAACGATTAACCAAATGGAAAGTTATATCGACCGTAACAAGTTACGATGTGCGATTTACGCAAATCACATTTCTCAATTCACTGACGGCGAAAACGTATACTATTGGTATCTGCTAAAAGCTGTGATTTGCGCTGTAACATTTATTATTCAAGCACTTGAATAGATCCTTATTCAAATCGATCCATTATAAGATCTAATGACTTAGATAGTTAAATTAGACATATTTGATAAGGCGTGTAAGAGATTTGAAAAATGAGTTAAGGGTTATTAACGACATTCAATCGGTACAAGGTTCAAAAGATTGATATCTTACTTGAAGCGTGTTTTAAATTTAAAGCGACAGATTTTGATTTATGCCAATTTAACTCTATTCTCTCTCCTTGTCTCTACTCATCTCAGATATGAATTTACTCGTTTCTCTTGAATTCAGGAAACTACCTAAGGAAGAAATATCAACTAGAATGAAAAATAAAGGTAAAGAAATTTCCCAAGCTTCCATTTCTTAAACTACAGACATGCCTCCATTATTTTTAGACACAACGTGCAATAAGGACAACAAGAGTTCTTCATGAGAAGCCATGAACAACCTGTTTTAAGGAGAACAACCAAGAGAACGAAAGAAAATAACAATTACGGTTAAGGCTTTTCATCAAAACCGTCTTACTTTGAGGTTGCATGTTCGTTTCTCCATAGGATAGCGGCAAGGCCGAATATATTACCATACACTGATATCGTAAGATGGGACATTGATAACCTCAAAATTGCAGACAAAAAATTCAATAATTCCAAGCTGGAGAACATAGGTTTATTCACCACTGAAGATTTGCGAACAATGTATCATTTTCCTTCGCCACAAAAGATTTATGATAAATCTTTCTTGGAGAACTTTTCAAGAAATAATTCAGACTTAATGAAGGCGGTCAAAGGATGGAAATAAGTTCAGGGCAAGATAAAGTGGGATAAACTTGGTATGTACCCCATAACACAGTTGCCATCACCTTATTGTTTTGTAGCTGGAATGCTATGTAGACTATTTGCTAGACCGAATAACACTAAATTATCTATTGAGTGGGTTCCTTTAATTGACGCAATCGTGAATTCTACTATCATGAATTGGGGGAAAATATTATCTGATAACTTGGCCAAAATCATCATGGATTACAGAACCAATAGAATCTTTTCCACTAGGACAATTCCCCCCTTCTATATGAGCACAATATCATGGACACTATATGTTTGTGCTCAAGTTTTCCTATTATGGGTTGGAAGTGGGCAAGCCAAGACCCTAACCCGATTCATATATTTCATAAAGCCCTATGGGAGTCTAAGTTTCATTTACATTTTTACAAAAAATGTCATGGAGTTATGTTGGCCATTTATCAGATTATTTTTAATGAGAGAATTCCTAGAATTTCCAAAGAAGCCAGTGCTAATATTTTACCTGTAGCTCGATGGTTTGGTGAGAAAATTTTTACTTATATCAGAGTTTTTGGGAGTATGTATTCTCCTCGTGTCCTACCATATTACGTCCCAGATAAAATTTTGGCAAGAGAAATCGCATATCAAACTCTTGTAAGCGGTATAACTAAGCAACTGAGAGATTCCAAGAAAGATATCTGACCTACTTTCCCAATACAGTGTGGGACTTTTGCCTTTTTTTACATAGATCATGTAGCTAAATAAATTCTAAATATTACTTCATTAAATCTGGCTTTAATGCCAGGAAGATAATATGATCCAAATGATGTGGTCTAGAACTTTACCACTAGTCTTAAAATCAGAACTTTCACAAATGAAAAAGATAGTTTGATGATTTATTTGAAGGTGTAGAGAAGTTTGCAGATGTGTTAAAAACTACATCAAATAAGCTCAGTGTGGCAGACCTTAGATATTTTCATCAATACAGAAACAAGAGGTTAGAATAAGTCCCATTGGACTTGTTACAAATGTAGAAATTTGAATAACTGATATATTATTCACCGAGACTCTCCTGATCACACACTATTTTAGCTTCATGCAGAATACAAAATCTCTTCTACCATTGATCATTACATGCGGAAATAAAATCAATTGCATGCATACATTAAAACCACAACAATCACACATATGAACACAGTATTTAATGGGAAATCTTAAAGCTGAAAACCCCAAATATCTGTATATTATATGTCATGGAGATCATGTAACAATCATAGTACAAAATCTCCTCACAAGCTCTCATGCACACCCTCAATTTCTACACACTATCAAGCTAGATCTAGCAAAACACATGCTCCAATCTTTTGCCACTTGATAGCCAGCCTCTATTGCGTTATCGATGCTATGGGATGGCTTCATTAAATAGATAAACCACCTGGATTGTACTGCGCAATCCTCATGGGCTTCTCCACCTATCTGTGTGTTGCAAATAGCAATAGTATAGTCACAACTGATAGTTAACTTGCTCTTTCACCTATTTCTGCACTGGTCTCCACTGAAACTGTCCATGCACTGAAGTTAACTGATGCATTATTTAGTTGATTAATGAGTTTATAATTAGTGAATTAATTAATAATTAATTCACACCACTCTCATTAATTGTATCAATTAGTTAAACTAGATACAAATAGCTCAACTATGTTTAGATTAGTTAAACTGAATACAACTCCACTAACTTCCTCAATCAACTCCACCAAACTCTGTCACATGAGTTCTAACCGAAGTATCCATGCAATAGCTCCACATAACCCTCAGGAATAGCGTAATTCCTTCTGTCAGCTCCTGTGCCACATCTGTGCACTTAACTGAAGTGCTCCAAGAGAATAAGACAATGTTTAGAGTCTAAATATTATTAAGAGCTAATAATATTCGACATATCTATTTTTAGACTGGCAATCTAAAAATAGATTCCGCCCAGTATGTCTAAAAATAGAAGTCCATCTATTTTTTCCGACTTGACCAAACATCCACAAATAGCATCCTGCAACTCATAGAACATGATCCATATGTCTAAAAATAGACATAGTCTAAAAATAGACTTTGTGCCAAAAATAGCCTGCGGGCCCACTTAGTGAAAGCGGCTTCTTTCCACTAAGCTCATCATCTTGTTGCAATCTCAACAACAAATGGAAGATGTCAGAAGACTAACTCCTAGCATCAGTTTAGACGATGAAATTAAATAGAAGATGAGTCACAAGAGAAGTCAATTTGAGATTCAGAGCATTCTCAACATTATTCTGAGAGCTCAGATAATTATGATAATGAATCTGAGAACAAAAATGAAAGCCCTAAGAAGATAATTGAAAAAGTAATTAAAGGAATTGATATGCAAACTAAGAAATAAACTTGTGGAGCTTAATCATCTTAAAAAGAAGTTCAAGATGTTTAGACTACACCTGAGCTGACAGTTAAACCTCAAGCAAAGGATTTAAAGACATAATGGACAAAGTTTACTAAAGCACTAGAGACATCGCCACCACCAAATCCTAATCTTGAAGGATTGACAAGTTTCCAAACTTCTAAGCAAACCCAGAATATAGTAGAGGCTGTAGTGCCACTACAACAGGTACCAGAAGATTAGGATCAAGAGATCATCTCAACCTACCCAACACAAGAAATCATTTTGAAAATTGAAGAAATACATCAACTAGATTTTTTCTACAGCCCAAGTCACAAATCTGTAGTTAAAAGGAGAAAGATAAGAATAATTGATGAATGAATGACTTCTCTTGACAATGAATCAGTAGATGTTGTCTAGAAAGACTATTTTATCAATCCTACTGAACATATCACTAAAATATCACAGTTTTCTGGTGCATATGCAACTACTACAATTGATAAAGTAGAAGAAGTGAAACTTATTCTCAAACAAAAGGAAGATAAAGTTCAAGAATTGGAAAGACTACTAGAATAGGAAAAGCTTAATGCCAATAAGAAAATTGAGATGAAAATGTCACAATTTCAAAAGGATTCTGAAAGATTAAAGTTGCAGCACCAAGTACATATTTCAGAGAAGGAAACACAGATAGAAGCAGTGATGGATAAGATGAAAACTCAGCGTCAAATAGAGTAGTTTGTAAAAGAGGCACTTGAATGGAATGCAAAGTTGAAGCAACAACAGGAAATTTTTTGTCACCAAATCTCAACTACCAGTTCAAATTGTGATACACGCAAGATTTTGATTCAACAAGTGGCGAACATGAGGCTGGAATGTGAAAAGGTCCAAAAGAAAATTTTGGAGTTCATCCTATGGAAAGAATATGATATAGGAAAGAACGCTGATCTCCCCAAAATTGATAAGTTTCACAAAGATATTGTATTTAAATATTGGGAAATGCAGTTAAGACAAACAGAGAAGGAAACATCAAAGGAAACAAATCTAACAAATGAGATTATCGAGTCTGTTAATGGACAACTTCAAAATGCTTAACTTATCAAAGAATCTACAGCTGAAGTTATCCTAGAGCTAAAAATATTAGAAGCTTAGTGGAAAGAAAGTGCAAAGACACAGGCATAAGCTATTAAAAAGATAACTAAGTTAGATCAAGAAAATTACTGGAATTTTCTGATCAAAGCACATCATCAGTGTCCGACACTACAATCATTAACTGATTCCACTAAGAAATCATTGCCAACACTTTCAAATGCAGTGTTTAAAGGCTAGGTCAGATCCAGGATCACACAACCATCTCAGCTAAAGCCGATGGTACATATTTGCCACCTCAGAGATCAAATGGGAAAAGAAGATCAACCCACCTAAGAATATTGTTATTTTTAATTCTAGATTGTAGTTTAAGTTTAATCATTACGTGGAAGGTTGTTTGAAACCTCATTTTTTTTATGTAATAATCTATTTTAGACATATATAGTTTAGAATTTGAACCCTTCTCATGCATTTAGAGAAGGGTCTAGAAATTTGTCAAAAACATTTGCAAAGGAATCACTTTTGTCTGTTTGTGAATGCCTTGATGAATTAATGGAACATAGTCTGTTTTCTTTTGATATTGAAGTTATTTAACTGAAGTTGCACTATTGTACTCATTAAATTGATTTAACGTGAAGAGGAGAAGAATAATACTGTCGGTTTGAATGAGTAGAACCTGATATATATGGTATTTCTACACATTATATTAGGTTTTGCTTCTTGAATTGACAACCATATTTTATCTATACTATATGAAAGCTGTTGTCAAAAGTAAATGTTAAATGCACATTTGTACTGATATTTATTTATGGTTACTTATATCATATATGATCAAACTTATGAATGCGATATATATTTCACAATTGTTTCGATTAAACTATTTTGTCAAAATAATTATTTTTACATAATTTTCATCTCTTTCAACTATTGAATAATCTTCATTACCAATTGTTGAAAGATATATTTCTAGGTCGCATTGAAGAATGAATACTCCAGGGTATATAGTAGAATAGATATATAGTCATTGCATATGATAGATTAAATTATTTTCCATTTTCATGTTATAAACAAACACACCCTCATCATCCTTATTGGGAAACTAGTCCCTTTATCCCCAGTCGGAGCCACTACACCAAACAGAAAAGGACTTGATCTAAGGTCCAGATCGGGTGGTTTTCCCCATGTTGTTGCAACAGAATTCCAAGGCTTCAAAAGAGTGATAGTATATGTTAGGGTATGATGTATTAAGGTTATTTTAAGGTTGTATATGGTTATATTATGGTTTTATCAGCTGAAACAAGAAAAAGATGAAAAACACCAAAAAAATAGTGGAGATGACCTAATGAAGGAAACCACTCATTTTATGATGAAATATGACTTGAGAGAGGTAGCAATGGTGTCCACTTACTTTTTAGGAGATGTGTGAACCCTTGTGCAAGTGTTTTGAATCTTGAATGAATGATGTGGAGCTCAAAAACCAAAAGCATAGTGCATGCTAGAAACGTAGTGCAACACACCAAAAGTGTAGTGCAACACCTCCATAAGCGTAGCAGGAGAAACTTGGCACAAATTTCTTGTTTTTTATTCAACCCTTGGAAACTGTGGAGTATGATGGTGAGAAGAGAGAAGCTCTATCGACCATAAAAAGATAAAATGAGTTGAAGAAGTCTCTTTTGTCCCTTTTATAACATCATAAAATCACTTTTTGTCTTCTAGTGAAATCACAAAACTTTTTGAAGAAATTTATCTTTTTTTAAAACATTTTAATGAAGAAGCGCACTTTATTTGATGAAAGACAAACCGCCTTCACTTATTTACCTATATTTGTTACATCCCTATTCAAATTTCTTGTATGGTGAAAATAAAATTCTATTCGCCTTCTTTCATGACATAAATTGACTCTTATGGTGGTGAAATAATTGAGACCTGGACTCTAACCTAGATGAAGGTGTGGTGAATGACCTCAAACCCTAAATGATAAATGGATGAAATTACCTTTAATATGATAATGACCATGAATGGAGTGAAGGGAGTATCATTTCAGACCTAGACATATTCAATGAACAAAATTTTATTTGAAACTCGACTTGAAACATTAAATTTTGACCTAGGACCACTACCAACTAATTCTGAAAGGGTGCATTTGGTCACTGAACATTTGGACACTAACAAACGCAACCCAATATCAATGTTGTCACGAGAGGAGGAAAGAAGACGTGAGATGATATTGGAACTCCTGATCAACTAGCTGTTATAAGACCTATATCTCCAAAGAAATCATATGATACAAACCAATGAAAGGAGTATTATAGAGATTCAACCGAAATTTTCCGTTAGTTGATGTCTTCACAAGGATCTCGCAGTGAACTACAGGAGCAAGTAAGGGGTCATGAGGAGAAAAATTTCATAAAACCTTCCCAACCTATAATGGATTGGTTTAAGTTATTCTTACATATTATAAATGATGAGCAGCTCACTGGCCAGTTGCTGAAGAGGTTGACGATTATTTTTAAGGAAGATGTGTTCTATGAGGAATCAATTTCTGCAAATATACCTAAGAGGCATTCTAGACAGGTACAAAGGAATAAGAAGAGAACTAGAAGGGATTTTTTGCGTAGATGCTCAGATTGCAGGGTTTCAATTCAAGGAATCCATGCTAGATTTGGGGTTGGATGTTAATATTTTTCCGAGAAAAACTTGGGAAGCTCTTGGAAAATCTAAGTTGGTTTATTCCCTTATTCACTTGCAAATGGAAAACCAATACTACATTGTTCCTGTTGGAAGACTAGAAGACGTTGATGTTGATATAGCCGATGTTAAAACTTATATAAATTTCCAGGTTATTGATATGATCGAGGATAAAGATCCATATCTAGTTTTGTTGGGCATTGACTGGTCTTTTGATAATTATGAAATCATTAATTTAAAGTGGGAGATTATGAATTTTGAAGTGGATGGTATGTACTTTATACAATCTCTTGATCCCTATTAGGGTCCGATATTTACAGAACCTGTGGATGATGTTTAATCCCCTAATTTAGTGGACCAGGTATATCAATTGGCTGTTGGGAAGTGAGAATATTACATTAACCGCACAACAAATGGATCTATTAGTTAGCAAAGTATTCAAAGAACTAAAGTCTACTGTGAGGCTGCAATGGAAGATTGGAAAGAAGGCGCTCATGAAATCCACTCTCGAAATTGTGTTACACGAGTATCCTATTTTTAATCGTACTAATTTTGTTTTAAACTTTATTAGAGAAATTGATTCTTGCATAGAATAATGTCAGAAGACCCCTGTAATGAGTGTTGCTTTGAAAGCAACTCCTGCAAGGTGGTGGGAAGCACACCGAGATCGGCTGCAAGAATGAAGCATTGTGAAGGTTGTTTTGTTATATTGATTTTCTCTACCGAACAAAGTTTTGAGCAACATTCCTATTTATAATGTTTGTAATTCTCTAGAAGACCATGTTGCACATTGTTCTTATGTATGGAAGGATGATGGCCTGGGAGTTGAAACGTGGCTACATCTATTTTTCATTCTTTGGGAAATATTCCACAAGCTTGGTATTTGCAGGAGGAGATAAAATACTAGACAACATATTGGGATGTATTGCCAACTCAATTTTGTAGAGACTTTTTTTTTTTTGGGGTGTTGATGAGAAGATGGCGTAGGTTCTTAGAGCTATTAGAGGTGCCTTGTTTTCGGGTGAGGATGTGCTAACATAATGCAGTAGGCATGGGGATTTTTCACACTGTTATGACTTAGGGTTTCATGAAGTTTTTGTTTTTGGTAAAGTTAACAAAGACCTAGATGATGATTTAAAGGAGTTAATGCACCTATATTTCAAAGAGTCTGAAGGGGAGCATAAAATTAAGGAGGATCATGTATGCGATGCTCCACATCTACAACCGCTTAAGTTGAAGAAGATAAATATTGGAACCTAAGAGAAACCGAAGCTTGCTTCTATTGGGGACTACTGGGATGATCAGACCACACGAGAAATATTCGACTTGCTCAAAGAGTATGAGGATATTTTCCCTTGTTCTGTCTCATAATTAAAGGGAATTAAAGGTGATCTAGGAGAAATGAAAATAACAATGAAGCCAGATGCAAAACCCATTAAACACTATCCTAATAGGTTGAATCCATGATTCAAGGAGAAAGTCAAGAAAGAAATTGATAAAATGTTAGTCGCCGGTCTCCTATTCCATGTTGATGAAGCTGAATGGATAAGCCCCATTGTTATACAAGATAATAAGGATTCAGATGAAATCTAGGTGTGTGTTAATTATCGTAGTCTCAATAATGCATGTTTTCATGATCCATTTCCAACGCCTTTCAACGTGTTAGCCACCTATAAAATTTGTTATATCAAAAGGTGGCTAAATCATTTTTTTTTTTGAGTCTTCAAGAAACAAGTTTTATTGTAAAAAATTGTCATCTCTTGAAAACTCATGAAGACATCATGCCCTTTGTTTAAGTATTCACTGCTGTTTCCATTTTTAAACTTTGAAATTCTGTTGTTTTCCATGAAGAAAAGACTACTGCAAATCTCCATTTTCCCCTTCCCTTCACTCAAAACTAACCTTCATTTTTCCCCATCAGTTTCCTCTATTTTTCATTCATTCCCTTTTCCCCCCTTCATAAAAATCCTTTTACAAGGTTTAAAACTCAGTTTTAGACTTTGCTGCTTTATATATAAACCCCTGACCCCATTGTATATAAACCCCTCACCCCATTTCCGCTTCATATAACCTTCATAGCCCGCATTCGGGTGCTAAAAAAATGCAATAAACCCATCTCCGATGCTATTTTTCCTTTGAAAATCATAAAACCCCTTTTTTCCTAAGTTTTGGTCTAAAACCCGCCGGTTCGTGTTGTTAAATAAGGAGAACCGTTGATCTTAGGAACCGATCAATGATGGATAGAATCTTGCATCGGAGAAATTCCAAATGGTTAGATTGAAAAAACCTGCACCAAAGTTCCGATGTGATTGGCCTCTGTTTATAAGCCCCCGGCCTTTGCTCTCCATATAAACCAAGGCCCCGCAGACGAGCGCTTAACCTTATAAATAAACCCGCCCAAACGCAAATAAACCTTTGAATTTTATTAAATTTTTGGTTTTTATATATATTATAAAGTGGGCCCACCGTTCATTGGCCAAACCCATCTCCGCTGTTGATCTTTGACCAATCCAATGGCCAGCGCTATCTCGCATCAAAAGTTTTCATTGGGCGCATTGTAATTTTTTATTCGCAAAACCCGATTGGTCGTTCCCTGATCCATTCTCCGCCGTCGATCTAATCTGTAGATTGATGGCCCACCATCAATCGCTTTGGCGCCCCCCATGTCCTTTGCCCCGCCGATTTCCAAAGCCCCGATTGCATCTAGGCCATCCATGTGTCAACATCCGACGGTCCAGATCTTCCCGCCCGACCTTGGTTAAAAAAACATGCAGCTCCGCTTTATAATGTTTTCCAAGCCAATCTCAGCCATTGATATTTGTGGATCAACAACCCTTATTAACTCCTTCCTCTGCTACGTTTAAATTTCTGTTTTAGACCAGATTCGATCCTGACCATTGATCTTGTACATCTAACGGTTCGTATTAACCCCGACAGGTCCGACCCCTGTGGGTCTTTCCTCCCTCCAGATTTGATCTCAGCCATCCATTCTCAGATCTAGCGGATTAGATTAAAACCACTCTTCCTTCTTCTGTCCGCACACCTTGCTGATTTCGTGCTCACTCTCCACCGTACGATCTGAGGGCCCAGATCTGACGGCTGATGCGTAGTTTCACGTAACTTTCAACACGAATGTTAATCCCCAAAATTTACGCGATGTAAGCTGTTTTGAAATGCCATGTGTCGGGGGGGAACGCATATCGCGTTCAAAAATTAAAAACTGCCTACCTGCCTTATCGCCACACGAAAACAACTGTTTTGCCCTCCGAAACCACTTTCCATTGCGCTCTCTCCCCGCCGTCGATCTCTGCAGATCTACGGCTTAGATCTAATATGGCCATACACTATCGCCCTTCGCCTTTTCCAAGGGCATTCGTAGATCATTCTCCACCGTTGATCTCGTGGGTCGAATCTGATCCAACGGCCCAAAATCCTCTGCGAAACCCCAAATTTCATTTCAAATCTTTTCTTCTGCCAAAGGGATTTTTCCCCTTTTCCTTTGTGTTTTTCACATTTTCCGCCATAACATAGTATATGTGACCCCTTCACATTATTATTGCCCTGATTTGTCTCGACCGTCGATCAAATCAGATCTATGGCTCGGATTTAATCCTATGCTCCATTCTTCCAAATCTCCTCCTTTTGACCCCCGCAAGCAAATCTCCACCGTTGGATGCTTTCATGCAACGGTCGCGACTTAACCGCAACCTTCTAAGTAGTCTTACCCAAATAACGCAAGATTTCCTAATTTTTATTGTATTGTGCAGGATTTAAAATATTTTCAAATGTTTAAAAGAAAACAAAAGCCAAGGATGACGATCCTTCAGGCTTTCGTTTATTAAAGAAGTATCCGTCTTGCAGGGTTCGACCATCATGTTTCATCAGTGTCTCATGAGCACTGATGCCAGTCTAAAGGCCCTGTAGAAACCTGCACATCAACAAGACACATCAATGCCTAATTGAAATAAAGAGTATCAATTTTAAAGACCTACCATAGTAGAACTGAAGATTGAAGGTTAATTCCACAGTTTAGTGGATTACGGCTAAGATCGATTATCAAAAGCCTAATCCACTAAATTAACCATGTTTAAAGAAAAATAAAAAATATCTATCACTCAGAGATGCCTCCACCTCCACATCAGAGGCAAATTGATTCCTCTCAGCTACCTATTTCCACCTGTGGCCTCACAACATTCAACAGAGGCCGAATAATGACCAGAACAGAGGACATTTTCCTCATGACAACCGAACGGTTAATTTAGATGAAGAAATTATTGCAAAATATCTGCTGAACTACCACAGAGATGACACAGAGCCTTAAAGTCAACAAAAGCTCCCCACTGAGCTTAATACTTATTGTAAAACAATTAATACATAGCAAATATCTGTAAAATTTCTCCATTGAGCCCCTCAAAAGACGAGAAGTATTAATTGTATTAATTGAACTGGGAGATCTTTTATCCCATCCCACCTCTTCATTTCTTCTATAAATACTCCCGTAGAAGATGAAACAATGTTGGTTGCATAACTTTGAAATATAATTGTGCTCGACACTTCTACATTTTAACTAGAATTCAAAGGCTCTTGAAGCTCTGTTTGTAGTCACATAAGTTAGGCTGAGAAGTGAAGATGATTGCTGAACTGAAACACTGGACTTGAAGATTGTAACTGGTTTGAAGTATCAAATACAAGATGATTTATGGGATCCTGGTCTATGTCAATGGTGATGTTTTTCTTATTGTAAATTGTTATTTTATTTCTGTTTCCATTTTTTCCATCTTCTCTAATAAAGAACAACAATTATAGAGTTAGGATTTACTGTTTATCAGTACCCTTCTCTGACTGATAAGCTTTATCTACATGTTTTCCTCCAAATTGTGTTGTTTAGGAATGATTTAATTCAGTTTAAGCAGTTAGGAATGCTGGCATTCCCTCGTCCTACTGTCTAAGCTAAATGTTGTTCTTGAATGTTATTTTTAGTTTATGTTAAGTAGAAATGAACTAGGGAAGTAATGGTGAGCCCTGTCCTTTAGTTTTATCCCCAAAAACTATCTGAAAGTTTCCCTTAGAGTATGTTGAAAGTAGGCTAGGTTCAAAGTCCTTACCTGATCTTAGACTATTCTTTGTTATCTTATGTGTTTGCCTTGAAAGTTCACTAAGTAAAGAAGAGCTAGAGAGAATTTATGGTGAGCCCTATCCTCTAGTTTCTTCTCCAATAGTTGCTTTTAAAGTTTCCCTCTGTTTTTAAGATGTTTTCTATTGAAAGTGCATCAAAAGCTGGCTAGTTTTGAAGTACTTACCCAATCTTAGATTAATTTTATGTCTTTCTTAAGTGTATGCCAAAAGCAGGATAGTTTCAAAGTACTTACTTGATCTTAGGCTGCTCTTTGTTCTTCATTTGTTTAAATTCCCCTTCTTGGTGTATCATTTCATTCCATAAACTCAACTTTAAAGAGATCCGTAGACATAGATGACTTGCCCCATGGACCACTCTTGAACCTTGTTGTTTCAATTAAACCCTATTATGACTCCATATCCCAATGGACTAAAAACCAGCGTTATATCTATCTAATCGGCCAAAACTTGTTCTGATTGCTTGCAACTTCATACCTTTGAAAATCTTTGCATTTAGGACTTTCCACTCAACTAATAGATCATGCTCAACCATCCAAAACAAAAGCAAAACCCTTGCTCTTAAGAACTAGCCTAATATCACACATAAAAAGCCTTAAAGATAAATCCAATATTTTCACTTTATTGGAGAGATCCCTCTCCGGATTTAGGAGGGCTAGATCCTAGAATCCCAAAGTGGTTGAAATAATGTTGTCTCTACAGTTTGTATTTGCCAATATTGCAAATTACCGATTCCTAACATTTCTGGCGACTCCGCTGGGGATTCTGGATTATCGAGATTCAAGGAATACCTTAAAACACTCCAGAAAGCCCCTCATTCAATGACATTTGTTCTATCAGCCAGTTGATCCACCAGTTCCTAACATTTCTGGCGACTCCACTGGGGAAATTTTTGAGTGTTTTTTTAGCCTAGGTACCTTTAAGACCTCAGGAAACCCTTGATTTAAGAACATTGTGCAGTGAGTAAAAGCAGCCCTTTCAAGCACTACCAAGCAAATGGTAATTATGATTAAACTTATTTGAATCAGTGACAAACTAAGGAAACCTTAGGATTCTCTTAAAAATTTATCAAAACTTGAAGGATCAGCTAGCTTAGCCATAAGAGTAGACTGTCTTTGTTTCATAACCATAGCTAAGTTTTGAAGCAGATTTAGGACACTCTTAAGAACTAATAGGACTAAAAAATAACTCAGAAAAACCCAAAATATTTCAGATTGGTATTCAATAAACATGGTGGTGGACCATAAAACCTTTTACCTCCAAAAGAGCTAAAAAATTCCACTTGGCGACTCCACAATCCTAAACAGACCTTAATACTCCACTGGGAAGAACCATTATCATCACAAACATCATTTAAGCTCAGTAAGAGGATTTTAGGATTAAAATTTTCTTGTTTGAAATATCAGTTAGCCTCTTAAATATTGTCATATCTGGTTAAAATTTTCTTGTTTAGTTGGATTTGAAAAACACAACACAGTGGCTTCTAGAAAGATTCATACTAGAGCCTACCCTAACCCAAACCCACCTGAGATAGTTGATAACCCAGAAAGTATCCTTAGGAAGTCTCCTAAGATAAAATTTTCAATTGTTTTCAGATCACCCTTGAGAGCTAATTCAGTTCCTGAAAACCTTGCAGCTCTACAAGAATCACATGGTAGTGGAACCATAAACATTTTACCTCCTTACGAGCTAAAATTTTTCCACCTGGCGACTCCACACTCTGAAACTCCCAAAAGACCAAATGACTCCACTGGTAGAAAACCTTGAACTGATTGAACCGACACAGTGACCTCTTTTTCTGATTTACAAACATGGATTTAGATATAGACCCAGCTGACAAACATATGGTCGTGATGGAAAAATTGATGTACATGCTTGGAAGAAGGGTGGATAGGTTTATGGCTAATTTAAACACTGGTGGTCCAGAGCAACATATGCCTTTCCTTAATCAAACACAAACTCTGCCACTACAAGACATGTACAATGAACAATATTATAAAGAAAACGATCAAGAAAAATCTCTAATCATGATGGAAAAGATGATGTACATGCTTGGAAAGAGAATGGATAGATTGATGGCTAATATGAACGTTGATGATTTAGAGAAAACTGTTCTTTTCCCTCATCAAACCCAAGCCCAATCACCTCAATATCAAGACAATGACCAAGATATGTACTATGATCAACACCTAATGAAAAATGATGAGAAAAATTACAAAGAAAGCAATAAGGAAGGTTGTCAAGAAAATGTTGATTGCCTTCCTATGTCTTGTACTATGCTGATAAGAGATCTTCACAATCAAATCGCAAATACTAATAGTGAGCAGTGCTTTGAGGAAACGATAGAAAATCCTCCTAGTTTCCCTATAAGCACTAGTCAGGATCTCCTAGAAGAGGATCAAGAAAACATCCAGCCTCAAAATCAGCCTTTACAAGAGACAGAAAACTGCTGTACTTTTGTTCAAGGGAACATAGAAACATCTTCCCCGTTGACAGAAGAAGAAATAGAACAGAATATTAATAAACAGTCAGTCTCTAAAACTTATTGCAAAACAAATACTCTTGCTCAGTCACATAGAGAACTTTGTTGTAAAGATGCAGAAATTTCTTTTGTTGGTCATAAGAAACATGGTAGCTCTTTTTCTGTTTATACTGAAAGAAAAATATCTCCTTTAACAGACGAACAAATTGATCAAATACTAAACAAGCAGCTACCCTCCAAGCCATCATCCCCACCAAACAATCATGAACATGGTGCCTATTCCATAGAACAATCCAATGGCACTCAAGACAAAGAGGATAGGAAGGAAATTAATGATAAAACTAAAACTAGTCCTCTTTGGCTTATGAATTTTGATGGGTTATGTACTAAAACTAATGCAGGTGCAGGAATATGGCTTTACAATATCAGAAGCAATCATTCTAAAGCCCATTCATATAAATTGAACTTTCAAGGCACAACTGACATAGTAGAATACGAGGCACTCCTCTTAGGGCTGCATTTATTGAAGAAATTAGGAGCCCAGAAGATAACAGTTCATGGAAATGTAGAATTGGTAATTAGGCAAGTGAAAGATGAATTCATGGTTAAACATCCTAGACTCAGAGCCTATAAGGATGATGCCAAGGATTTGTTAAAATCTTTTAAAATTTTCCAACTTATCCTTGTTCCTAAAGACCAAAATAGTTTTGCTAATGCATTAGCCCTTGTGGCTAGTACATGTCTGAGACCTTGGGAGAGCAAACAATACAAAATTCAAGAAAAATTCAGACCAGCTCTCCCAAACAATCAAAGATACTGGAAAAAATTTGAAGGAGAAAAACAAATAAAAGACTATCCTACTGAGGATATACCATCTTTTCAAGAAGAAAATTCTCCCGTCACTAATATCAATCTACCATTCAAAGAACCTGAATTCATATCAGAAGCAAGCATAGATTTAGAGGAAGAAGATATTTCACTGTTTTCTATTTTGCAGGTTAAGGATGATGATGCTTCCAAGCCACCTACTGAAAATGCAGTTCTCAAGGCTGAAATCTTGGAAGCAAACAATCTACCAGACATAGAAGGCCAAAAAGAAGAGAATCTTCATCTTTTCTTTGTTGATCCTTTGGAAGAGTGTGTGGAAGCCCCAACCGACTCAAATTATCAAGCATGGATCCTTTGCAAGAGCCAAAGTCATGAAAAACTATCACCTTCTGTGATAGTTTTGATTTTGAAGACTAATCTTCAGAATGTACTATGGATACCTCTCACATGCAGCCAGAGTTTCTTTTTCTTTATGACACTACTCAACTGGCTACATTGGCATTTTTGTATCATATGATAATGTAAATACTCCAAGTTAGAATAGGTTAGATAGGAATGTAAAGAAAGCTCATCTTTTGAGCATTTAGTTAGTTGTTGATTTTTGCTTTGAAGGAAGGAAAAATACAAAAACAATAGAAGAAAGAAAAGAGGGCAGATTGTGAAAACAAGAAAGGTACAACCCCATACCAAAAAAGAGAAACAAAATCTGAAAGTGTGCAAGCTTAAATACCACTCCTGAAAAACACACTCCTAATTAGCCATACAGCCTAATCATGGCTAATTAGTTTTAAATTGACTGCTGATAGGTTAGTGAATTCGATTTGTCAAACAACTTAATCTTGGCTTATCAGTTAGGTAGATTAGGCTAGAAATTAAAGGTTCAAACAAGCTCAAAATCCGAACCTTAGTTTTCAAAAGAAAGAATGACTCAAATCTGTTTATTTCTTGAGTCAAAAACAGAAGTAAACTGGTTCTAATAAACTCAAAACCTGAACCAGTCAACAAAGAAAAGACAGCTCAAACAGAAGTAAAAAACAGAGCTGAACAAAGAGAAGGATGTGCTCAAAACTTTCAGATCTTAAGCCTTCCATTTTGATTTAATTTTCTGCAAAATAACATCTATGTGCAGTTTGTTTTTTATGCCATAGATCAACAACAAGTTAGAATTTTCAATCCTGACTTGTATGATTTTAAATTTCTATTTTAGAAATTAGTGAATAAAAATCTGTTAGACTGTTTAATCCTAAAAAATAGTAGATTAGGTAGGGAAACATATGAACTCAACTGTTTAATTTGAGTTCATGGAGAAATAAGAAGTATAAATAGATTAGATTTTTTGCTTTCAAAAGAATAAGATGTTGTGAGAGAGTTTGCCAATCCAAGTGCGCTCAAAAGAAGAAGAAATGCTAGATCAGTAGGATTAGGTAGGTAGAAAGCTTGTGTTGATGAAGATCCATTGTTTTTTCATGGCTGCTAACATTTTTCAGAGAAAAAAGAAGATCATCCAAGGAAAGGAAGTTGCAGCCCAATGGATAAGGCACTAACCAGCCTCCCAGAGAATGCAAGTCTGAAGTTCTTGATGCCTTCAAGAAGGCACCATCCCCATGTGGAGCCACTGTTAGCCACGTATAAAATTTGTTATATCAAAAGGTGGCTAAATCATTTTTTTTTTTGAGTCTTCAAGAAACAAGTTTTATTGTAAAAAATTGTCATCTCTTGAAAACTCATGAAGACATCATGCCCTTTGTTTAAGTCTTCACTGCTATTTCCATTTTTTAACTTTGAAATTCTGATGTTTTCCATGAAGAAAAGACTACTGCAAATCTCCATTTTCCCCTTCCCTCCACTCAAAACTAACCTTCATTTTTCCCCATCAGTTTCCTCTATTTTTCATTCATTCTCTTTCCCCCCCTTCATAAAAATCCTTTTACAAGGTTTAAAACTCACTTTTAGACTTTGTTGAAACCCCCAAATCCATCAAAAGCCTTGGAAAATTTCATAAAAAATAAATGTTTTGACTATGGGCTTAAGCCCCTTTGGGCTAAGTCCTAACCACTTCCCCACCATATGCCCTGGTGCTGGAACCAAGTGCTAAACCCTTTCGGAGCTTATCGCATCGGAGAAAATCGGAGCGCACAAGTCTATTCGTTTCATAAGCCTCCGATGCCGATTGGCTCCATTATATATAAACCCCTGACCCCATTGCCACTTCATATAACCTTCATAGCCCACATTCGGGTGCTAAAACAATGCAATAAACCCATATCGGATGCTATTTTTACTTTGAAAATCATAAAACCCCTTTTTTCCTAAGTTTTGGTCTAAAACCTGCTGGTTCGTGTTGTTAAATAAGGAGAACCGTTGATCTTAGGAACCGATCAATGATGGATAGAATCTCACATCGGAGAAATTCCAAATGGTTAGATTGAAAAAACCTACACCAAAGTTCCGATGCGATTGGCCTCTGTTTATAAGCCCCCGGCCTTTGCTCTCCATATAAACCAAAGCCCCGCAGACAGGCGCCTAACCTTATAAATAAACTCGCCCCAACGCAAATAAACCTTTTCATTTCATTAAATTTTTGGTTTTTATATATATTATAAAGTTGGCCCACCGTTCATTGGCCAAACCCATCTCTACTGTTGATCTTTGACCAATCCAATGGCCAGCGCTATCTCACATCGGAAGTTTTCATTGGGTGCATTGTAATTTTTTATTCGCCTACCCCGATTGGTCGTTCCCCAATCCATTCTCTGCCGTCGATCTGATCTGCAGATCGACGACCAACCATCAATCGCTTCGATGCCCCCAATGTCCTTTGCCCTGCCGATTTCCAAAGCCCCGATTGCATCTGGGCTGTCCACGTGTCAACATCTGACGGTCCAGATCTTCCCGCCCGACCTTGGTTAAAAAAACATGTGGCTCCAATTTATAATGTTTTCCAAGCCAATCTCAGCCGTTGATCTCTGCAGATCAACGACCCTTATTAACTCCTTCCTCCGCGTCGTTTAAATTTCCATTTAAACCAGATTCGATCCTGACCGTTGATCTTGTACATCTAACGGTTCGTATTAACCTCGACAAGCCCGACCCCTGTGGGTCCTGCCTCCCTCTAGATTTGATCTCAGCTGTCCATTCTCAGATGTAGTGGCTCAGATTAAAACCACCCTTCCTGCTTCTGTCCGCGCACCTTGCCGATTTCGTGCTCACTCTCCACCGTACGATCTGAGGGCCTAGATCTGACCGCTGATGTGTAGTTTTGTGTAACTTTCAGCACGAACGTTAATCCCCAAAATTTATGCGATGTAAGCTATTTTTAAATGCCATGTGTCAGGCGGGAACGCATATCACATTCAAAAATTAAAAACCGCCTACTTGCCTTATTGCCACGCAAAAACAACTATTTTTCCCTCCAAAACCGCTTTCCATCACGTTCTCTCCCCGCTGTCGATCTCTGCAGATCTACGGCTTAGATCTAATCTGGCCATACACTATCGCCCTTCGCCTTTTCTAAGGGCTTTCGTAGATCATTCTCCACCGTTGATCTCGTGGTCCAAATCTGAACCAACGGCCCAAAATCCCCCCCGAAACCCCAAATTTCATTTCAAAGCTTTTCTTCCGCCAAAGGGATTTTTCCCCTTTTCCTTTGTATTTTTCACATTTTCCGCCATAACATAGTATATGTGACCCCTTCACATTATTATTGCCCCGATTTGTCTCGACCGTCAACCAAATCAGATCTATGGCCCAGATTTAATCCTATGCTCCATTCTTCCAAATCTCCTCCTTCTGACCCCTGCAAGAAAATCTCCACCGTTGGATGCTTTCATCCAACGGTCGCGACTTAACTGCAGCCTTTTAAGCAGTCTTACCCAAATAACGCAGGATTTCCTAATTTTTATTGTATTGTGCATGATTTAAAATATTTTCAAATGTTTAAAAGAAAACAAAAGCCAAGGATGAAGATCCTTCAGGCTTTCGTTTATTAAAGAAGTATCCGCCTTGCAGGGTTCGACCATCATGTTTCGTCAGTGTCTCACGAGCACTGATGCCAGTATAAAGGCCTTGTAGATACCTGCACATCAACAAGACACAACAATGCCTAATTGAAATAAATAGTATCAGTGTTAAAGACCTACCACAACAGAACTAAAGATTGAAGGTTAATTCCACGGTTTAATGGATTACGGCTAAGATCGATTATAAAAAGCCTAATCCACTAAATTAACTGTGTTTAAAGAAAAATAAAAAATATCTATCACTCAGAGATGCCTCCACCGCCACATCAGAGGCAAATTGATTCCTCTCAGCTACCTATTGCCACTTGTGGCCTCACAACATTCAACAGAGGCCGAATAATGACCAGAACAGAGGATATTTTCCTCAAGACAACCGAACAGTTAATTCAGCTGAAGAAATTATTGCAAAATATCTGCTAAATTACCACAGAGATGACACAGAGCCTTAAAGTCAACAAAAGCTCCCCACCGAGCTTAATACTTATTATAAAACAATTAATACAGAGCAAATATCTGTAAAATTTCTCCATTGAGCCCCTCAAAGGCCGAGAAGTATTAATTGTATTAATTGAACTAGGATATCTTTTATCCCATCCCACCTCTTCATTTCTTCTATAAATACTCCTGTAGAAGATGAAACAATGTTGGTTGCAAAACTTTGAAATATACTTGTGCTCGAAACTTCTACATTGTAAATAGTATTCAAAGGCTCTTGAAGCTCTGTTTGTAGTCACATAAGTTAGGCTGAGAAGTGAAGATGATTGCTAAACTGAAACACTGGACTTGAAGATTGTAACTAGTTTGAAGCATCAAATACAAGCTGATTTATGGGATCCTGGTCTATGTCAACGATAATGTTTTTCTTATTGTAAATTGTTATTTTATTTTTGTTTCCATTTTGTCCATCTTCTTTGATAAAGAACATCAATTATAGAGTTAGGATTTACTATTTATCAGTACCCTTCTCTAACTGATAAGCTTTATCTGCATGTTTTCTTCCAAATTGTGTTGTTTAGGAATGATTTAATTCAGTTTAAGAAGTTAGGAATGCTTGCGTTCCCTCGTCCTACTGTTTAAGCTAAATGTTGTTCTTGAATGTTATTTTCAGTTTATGTTAAGTAGAAATGAACTAGGGAAGTAATGGTGAGCCCTGTCCTTTAGTTTTATCCCCAAAAACTATCTGAAAGTTTCCCTTAGAGTATGTTGAAAGCAGGCTAGGTTCAAAGTCCTTACCTGATCTTAGACTATTCTTTGTTATCTTATGTGTTTGTCTTGAAAGTTCACTAAGTAAAGAAGAGCTAGAGAGAATTTATGGTGATCCCTATCCTCTAGTTTCTTCTCCAACAGTTGCTTTTAAAGTTTCCCTTTGTTTTTAAGATGTTTTCTATTGAAAGTTCATCAAAAGCTGGCTAGTTTCGAAGTACTTACCAGATCTTAGATTAATTTTATGTCTTTCTTAAGTGTATGCCAAAAGCAGGATAGTTTCAAAGTACTTACTTGATCTTAGGCTGCTCTTTGTTCTTCATTTGTTTAAATTCCCCTTCTTGGTGCATCATTTCATTCCATAAACTCAACTTTAAAGAGATCCGTAGACATAGATGACTTGCCCCATGGACCACTCTTGAACCTTGTTGTTTCAATTAAACCCTATTATGACTCCATAGCCCAATGGACAAAAAACCAATGTTATATCTATCTAATCATCCAAAACTTGTTCTGATTGCTTGCAACTTCATACCTTTGAAACTCTTTGCATTTAGGACTTTCCACTCAACTAATAGATCATGCTCAACCATCCAAAACAAAAACAAAACCCTTTCTCTTAATAAATAGCCTAATATCACACATAAAAAGCCTTAAAGATAAATCCAATCTTTGCACCTTATTGGAGAGATTCCTCTCCGGATTCAGGAGGGCTAGATCCTAGAATCCCAAAGTGGTTGAAATAATGTTGTCTCTGCAGTTTGTATTTGCCAATATTGCAAATTACAGATTCCTAACACAACGATGAAGTCTTGGACAATGTAGGGGGCATTGTAGCATATTCCTTTATTGATGGGTTCTTAGGATATCGTCAAGTATGCATTTCAAAATAATATAAGAAGAAGACCACATTCACCATTGAATGAGGGTCATATGCATATAATGTTATGCCTTTTGGGTTGAAGATTTATCCAGCTGTCTTCTCCATATTGTTATTGTTGCTTTCTGTGAATATATACACAAGTTCCCAGATGTTTACATGGATGATTGGACTATTTATATTTTTCTCTCGAATCACCCTAGTTTGTTGAGGGTTATGTTTGACAGGTGCAGGAAACTACAAATACCATTGAACCTAAATAAATTCATTTTTGTTGTGCCTTTTGGAAAATTATTGGGGAATATTGTTTGTAAGGAGGGAGTGTGTGTGGATCATGTTAAAGTTGCGGTGATACTGAATATGTCGCCGCCCACCTCAGTTCGACAGTTGCGTTCCAATCTGGGACATACTGGTTATTATCATAGATTCATAAAAAATTATGCTTCCATTACGGCTCCACTTGAGAAGCTCCTTAAGAAATTTGAGCGCTTTATGTGGTCTACCAAATGTCATGTTACATTTGACACATTGAGGGAGAACATTGCAAGCACACCGATTTTAGATTATCCTAATTGAAATAATAAATTCCATATCCATGTTGATGCATCCGGGATCACTTTGGACGCTATCTTGATGCAACTAGGTGAATGAAGCTATGGCCATCCTATCTATTTTGCAAGCATAAAACTTTCCAATGCGGAGAATAATTATACTACTACAAAAGGAGAAGCTTTGGCGATGGGGTATTCTCTTCATAAGTTACGACATTACCTGTTGGGAGGCTTGTTCAAGTTTTTCACGGACCACTGAATGCTGAAGTACTTAGTTAATAAGCCTGTGCTTGAAGGAATAATTTTTTGGTGGTTTTTTTTGTTTTAGGAATTCATGTTTGAAGTCATTGTCAAGCCGGGAAGGTCAAATGTGGGGTCGAATCATCTGCCCAGGTTGGAGTGAGGAGAGTCAGGAGGACCAATCGATGATGAGTTTTCAGATGCTCATTTATTCCGCATCAAATTTGTCCCTGACTATTTAGAAGAGATTGCTACCTTTATTGCTACATGTTAGTGCCTTTTCGATTACACTACGGTACAAAACAATAATTTAGTTGTTCGAGCAACACACTATCAACTTATTTCACAAAAATTATATAAGATGGGGCTTGATCAGGTCTTATGTCATTGTATCCTTGATCATGAACACAAAGTGATATTGTGGGAATGTCATGTTGGAGTTGTAGGGGGGCATGTTGGAGGTAAAGCTACTGCTCGAAAGGTCTTACATGCTAGTCTTTGGTGGCCGAATATTTTCAAGGATGCGAAGGATTATGCAAAGAGTTGTGACGTTTGTCAGCGGGTTGGTCGACTGTGGCATCGTGATGAAATTCCCTTGAATCTAGTACAGACACTTGTTATGTTTGAAATATGGTTTGTTGATTTTATTGGACCTATCAACCCTCCTACTTGTCTTTTTCATGTCCAATATATCATTACCACAACAGACTATCTGACTAGTTGGACAGAGGCTGCTCCAGTAAAAGATCGAATTGTTGATATGAATGCTATAGTTATCTTTTAGAATATCATTACCAAGTTTGATTATACTCATAACCTGATGAGTGATCAAGGTTCCCATTTTATTAATGAAACAATTTAGACTCTGTTGCAAAATTTCATAATATGGCATCATAAAAACACTCATCATCCACAAGCCAATGGGACTGTTGAAGCATTTAATAAAATATTGGAGTGGGGACTTACTAAGATTTGTTCTGCTAATCGAGATGACTGGGATTAATGGGTTCCTGCCACTTTGTGGGCCTACAAAACTATTTTAAAGTGGTTGCATATGTATACCCCATTAGAACTAGTTTATGGCAAAGAAGTTACTGTTTCTGCTGGGTTTATTGTTCCTAATAGTCTCACTGCTTATGCAACTCGAATGTTAGAGGATGAATCTATTCCTAATATATTAAATGATTTATTGTAAGTGGATGAATCTCAATTTATTTCTTATTTTCATCATATAGTTGAAAAGGAGCGCCACAAGGCTTGGCACGATCGTTAGATCAAGAAGAAGTCCTTTTCCATGGGTGACCAAGTACTACTTTATGACAACAAATATCACAAAAATCATGGTAAGCTCCAAATGAATTGGCTTGGTCCTTTTTATGTTGCAGATATTAAAGATTCAGGTGTTTTTCGACTTGCTCAGTTAGATGTTACTCTTTTTTATGGATGGGTGAATGGCATTCACCTGAAGCCCTACTTTTCTGGTTCAACTTCCAAATAAATTGTTCTCTCCTTGCGAGAGTAGTAGGTAGGAGTTAGGATAATTGTGTTAATAATAGTATTTTTTCTATTTAGTAGTTTGTAGGTTTTCTATTTTCCACAAGTGTCTTCAATTTTTAATCGTGACCCGACGCAACCAATTGTGTTCGGGGATATTTTTTTGTATCTTTTCTTGTCAGAGTCATTAATAATTGTCCTGACTATTAGTCTTCCCAATCATGCCAAAGTTAGTTACCAAATCTGTATCTCAATTTGCAATTATCTTTTATTCTATTGTTATATTTTCTGTTACATCACCACATTCCTCAGTGTGTTTCCAGATAAATTTTCATTAATTTTAATTTAAGTCGCATTTCCCGCACCTAACGACTAAGTCCCTTCCCTTGTTGATTGATCTATATCTGCCCACTTGTTGTCTCCATCTTGATATTTTTCTTTAGCGCATTCTCAGTTTCCACTCTGGCTCCGCTACCGCCCACCCCTGAAACCTCTTTGACTTCTCGTCCTCCTGCCTGATTTTTGTACACCCATCACCCTAAAAACATGGTTCGCCCAAGCTAAACACGCCGTCAGTGTATATTCTATTGATTACCGTATTCAGTTTCAGGATGATCTGTTGGGGAAGTATGACAAAGCCCTTCTTTTGGATAAATACCTATCCAATTCCACCTTATTCCCCACACTCCAAATTGATGTTTTTATGGAGCTCAATACCTATCCTAATGCTCATTCCACCATGGAAGTCATACCAGTTTTCCATAAATTAAAACAATCCACCCTTCCCCTTCCGTGGGATTTACCTGTGTTTGGCACCACTGGTGAGATAATGCGCTGCAAAAAGTTCCTAATAAGTAAAATTCATGGGGGTTCTCTTTGGTTGGACCAAAAATACCCCATTCATGCAATCGATATCCACAACATCACCAGAGTGTATGCCTATGGTGTTGATGTTAAGTTATCCTTTCAGAAAACAACTAAGTGTGGGAATAAGACGGATGGAAAATTTTTGTATAAGAAGTATGGTACCACTTGGAAATCCTAGGGAGCGGTTCTAGATATGATCAACAACACGTCATTCTGTGTTGTTTCAACAATTTTCGCCACCAAACTCATGTGTCACTACACCAGAGGATAATGCATGTTAGATGTTATATTTGTTGCAGAAGCTTGTGTCTGCGGTGATCAACTCAATTCATTTAGTTATCTCCTTCAATAATTGTTTGAAGCTGCCGATGATGTCTAGGCTCGGTCCACATATTTTATTTATGGATTTCTAGTCATTCCTCTTGCTATGTCTAAATGGAATGCACTAGACGACTGTGACCTTGCCACAATCGTAGTAGATGAACCTCTCGTATATATGTATGCACCTTGGTGCAATGCTGAAGCCACTGTTAATAAAGAGTTTAATGATCTTACTTTTGATCATTGGTTCAATAAAATGGATGTTATTACTCCCACTATTTCATAGGTGCTGCTTCATCTATTGGAACAATAGTCTTCTCTAGTTTGGTTCAGTATATCTCATAGTTTCTGCTATCTTCAACCGATGCATGTTTCCTCAACCACTTTCTCTATGCATCCACTGTCATTTTATATCAACAAGAATGATTTCCACTTTGAAGTTGGCACTTGGCTAGGGGTTTTCGCATGACAACAATATGGAAATTTTTTATGCAATTTCGATGCAATGAAACCTGTTGAGGAGGGCCCCTCAACTTCACGCAAGAATTTTGAAGATGCACTGGACGGTCTCCAACCTATCCTGAAGAAAGCTAAGGAGTATGTGAGCTCAGCCTATGCTACTTCGTCTAAGGTAGGTTCTTATGTTCAAAAAAATATTTAGTTACATCAATTCACTCCTATGTTCATTGCACATTGCGTCTACCATTCTTCCCACTACTCTTTTTACTCCCCTTTCACCATGACAAGTTAATACCACTACATCTACCTCCACTTTCATTGACCTTGATGTCTAATCTTTAGTCACGGATCCTACTGTTACCATTGAAGAAGAACCACCCTTATCCCCGCATATAGCCTTCGAAGAGACGCCTCGTTTCTCAACAACTACCTTATATGACTTCCTTGATTCTCCTATCGTTCTCGATGACTCAGAAGAGATGGAAATTATCTCTTCCACTGTCACTTCTGCTCATATGACTACTGTTGAGCCCCAAAGATGTCCTTTCCTTTCACCAAATTTCACTTCATTTCCTTTGTCCCTTATCAATTATAGGCTTAAAAGATCAATAGGATTGATTAAAGTCACTTTAGGAATGCATACAATGACTGACTTGCTATATTTTCATGGTTTTTTTGTTATAGTAATTTTTGACTAGACTCAGCTACAGAATGCAACCATTCTGTAGCCAGTCGCCTATTCCGCAGCTATCTTCATGTTTACACAGGTTACAGGTGTCACTTAGAGGAAAAACGCATATGGTTGAAATCCAGACTTCATCTACATCGTTACTTGTCCTCTACGAAGTCTTAGTAAAAACCTCCAAGTGGTTATGCACGTGGAAGAAATCAAAACTAAGAGGCAAACTTCTACCGCGACAAGAACTCTACAGATGTCTTCAACAAGAGTACGAGGCTTGCAAAAGAGTTCTAATTTGATTTTAATTGGGAAAGACACTTATCCCTATTTCCTCTCAAGGGTAGTTATGTATTTATTTTATAAGAATGACTCGGGAGACCGAGAGACAGTTGGCTAGATTGATGTTTTGTTGTTAGATCTCAAAAGACCGTAATACTCTGTTTTTTAAGTATTTTTTCCTTTAATGAAAGGAGAGCAAATTTAATACCAGATCTGAAGGAATCTTGAGTAGGTTTGTGTGCTAATCCAGTGGTAGAGAGCCCCTACTGCCCGAGAAGCTCTGTGCATACTGTTTAGATAAGTAACTTTAGCCTTGTTTCATTCCTAATTCAAGTAGTTTTCTAAACTTTATGTTTTTATGCTCATTCACATCAAATGTTACAACTAGTCTTGTTCTTATGAATTATTCCAAAATATCACTAACACTGAATGAGACATAGATGTAGTATTTTAGAGCTTAGTTGCATTTTTTTCTCTAAACTTTATGTTTTTATGCTCATTCACATCAAATGTTACAGCTAGTCTTATTCTTACGAATTGTTCCAAAATATCACTAACACTGAATGAGATATAGCTGTAGTATTTTAGAGATTAGTTGCATTTTAGTTCAGTTGTAATACTCCAGAGGTTAATGGCACTCTAGTTCAATTCTGTTCATTTTATTTTAAGTTTGAATGATTGCATTCTAGTTCAGTTCTATCCATTGTATTTCTAGTTTTATTAGTTAGTTGTATTCTGGTTTTGTTAAATTAGACTTAACGACCTTCATTATTTACAAACTACTCTTGTTCTTAAATTCTATTAATACATCATTATCATAGGAACAATAATTGGTAATGTCATTTTGAAGTCTTGACTGTTCTGCAATTTCTCATAATTTCACAAACTGCCTCTTTTCCAAAGCTATTCCAAAAGATTTCTAACTCTTGAATGAGGCTTAACAGTGATATTTTTAGTTGAAGAATGGATTAATTTCAGTGTCATAGGTTAGAGTAGAGTTCCTCACTATGTTGCAGACTATATTTTCCAAATGTGTTCCAACAAATTTCTAGCCATGGATGAGATTTTCTCTGTGATATTGTAGGTTGTTGTTTACTTAGAAGAACCTCATTGCATTAAAATTATCCTTTTCTCAAGTTATTCCAACATATTTATAATGAATGAATTGGACTTAGTTCATGTTATGAGTTATTGAGTTCATGCTATGAGTTTTTTTTTTTTGTTAAGTTTTGTATTTTCTGTTCTCAAGTGCCATACATAGTTTAGAATAGAATTTTCTTTGTTTCAGTGTGACCAGCAACTTTTCTTTACCAAAACTTAGTTCTTTTCCTCTTAGCATAAAAAACACAAAACCACAAAACCAAAAACACTAGAAAAACACTAAAACACAACGAAGTAGGAAGAAAATACCTAGGCACATATAGTGCACTTCACTTCAACAATTTACTAGCTCTGGTTGACAATTTATGACATCAATTTAGGAACACTAAGTTGAGCAGACATTTTGGCGCCGTTGCCGGGGAAGTGTAACTAGGTAGCCTTGTTTCTTACCTCCCAAAAACAATGATATGCATAGAGAAAGAGGCTCAAGGTGTAGATTCATAAGAAGCAGAAGCTTGATTCTTAGAACACCACTTGTTCCACCGAGACCAAGAGTCAGCACACCTCCAAATCAAACCCACATTCCATCCTTTACTAATCCTAGACTTACAGAGGACTTAAGATCAGATATTCCATTAGAAAGACCTTCCACTTTATCCACTGAACTTGTCTTAGAAGAAGATTTAGGGACCCCTGCTAGGGACATAAAATTTTCTACTTCCACATAAGAATCAACTATGGCAGAAGAAGGGGGAGGAAGAGTCTTTAATGGAGGTAGAGGTGTAGAAGGAGAAGGAGGTAGAGGTGAAGAAGGAGGCAGAGGAAGATGTAGAAGAGAAATGGGAAGCTCTTTTGGGTTTCCTATAGTAGATGAAGAAACCAATACAACTATGAAAAACATTTCACCCTCTGTCCTTCCAAACTTTTATGGACTCAAAAATGAAGATCCTGAAACCTTCCTATTTGAATTCAAAGTCCTATGTAGAACCTATGATTACTTACAAGATGCCCAAAAACTTAAAATATTCCCTTCAACATTGAAAGGAGCAGCATTAAAACGGTTTATGAGTTTGATCAGCAGTTCTATTAGGACATGGGAAGACATGAAACATGTATTTCTAGAGAGGTATTTGGATTACCGTATGCCAGTCAACCATAAGGAGGAAGTGTTTAAAATGTTACAAAAAGAGGATGAAAATCTTGAAGATTTGCTAGAGAGGTTTAACTATAACATCAAGAGGGAAAAAATGGAAAACTTAGACCAAGACACTTTGAAAGCTCTCTTATTGAAGAAAATTAGGGATGAATGGTTGGATATCCTTAACATGATGGGAAAAGGGGATATATCTTAGCTCACATTACCCGAAATAGCTGAATTATGTATCAACCTTTCAAGAGGGAAATCTAAAACTGTGAAAGGACCAAGAAACCCTGCTCTTGCAAGGGCAAGTAAGTCTGCTTCTAGGACAGTAAGTAGGGAAAAAATATGACATATGCTTGATGAATTCAAATCTGATATTTTAGGGAGTCTTAGTGAACAAATAGACAGCCTTAAGTTACAAAACAAGCAGAAAACTGAATCTGATGCCTTAGCAATATTTTGTCCCAAATGTAGAAAGAAGCATGCCTTAAGAGAATGTCCTTTGGATGCAAAAGTAGTAGAGACATGTATAATTTGTTCAGAAAAACATGAGACCAAGAGTTGTCCTTCACTTTCTGGTCTTAAAGCTGTCTTTCAAAAAGAAACCTCTACAAATTCCACAGAATCTCTCAATTTTGTCTCTAGAAGGCCTTGGCAAGGACCTCAAACACAAGGATTCCATGATCAGCTGTATAATCAACCCCCACCAAATTGGAATTCTTGGCAGCAACCTTGGCCCCAATTCCAAAATCAATCTCAAACTTGGGCACAAGGAGTACAAAATCCCTATGGAAGATACTCTCAGTACTATCAATATCCACCATCCTATCCACCATATCCACATTTCCCTCCTCAACAAAATCTTCAACAAAATCCTCAACAGAATCCTCAAAATCCACAACATCAAAATTCACCACTTCCATTACCATTTCCTTAGAAAACAAATCAGTTGCCTGCCCAACCTATACCAAACCCCAACAATAAAAATCCTCAGAACACATACATGATAGAAGGCCAACAGTTTCCAACTTATTTGATCACTCCTTTAGACCTTAGTGATGTTCAACTTAGGTTTGGAAGAATACTTGAAAAGAGGAAACCTTCTGTAATCATACAAGAGCAAGACAATTCTGAGGAAGATTCTCTATGGGTAAATAAAAGTCTTGAAGAGAACACAACTTTCCAAGACCCAAACATTGAAAAATCAAAACAAAAAGAACCAATAATTTCAACTCCTATATTAGAGCAACCATCAACATCCACTTCTACACCTCCCTTTCCAGAAAGATTACAAATTGATAGAGGTGTAGAAAAACAAATTATGGTGCCTAATTATGATTTCCTAGATGAGCCGAGAAATGTTTGTATTAAGATCCCATTATTGCAAGCTATCAAGGAAATTCCAATCTTAGCAAAGACAATAAAGGAGTTGAGCATGAAGAAAACAGGAAAAATAATAAGAGAGACAAAGAAAATTCAACTGGCAGGAAAAATAGCAGATATCATGATGGGTAAGATTGCCATTCCAAAGTATCTAGACCCAGGAAATCCAGTTGTTGAAATACACATCAATGGAACTGAGATCCAAAACACACTTATTGATTTAGGAGCAGCAATCAATATCATGAGTAGACAAATCATGGATAAATTGAAACTTCCTAATCTTCTTTTTACACCCACATTATTACAATTAGCAGACAGATCTGTGATCAAACCTGATGGGGTAATAGAAGACATTCCAATGTCCCTAGATTCTTGGGAGTATCCTGTGGATTTTATGATCCTAACTCCTAAGAATAATCTAGGAGGGCATCCTATTATATTAGGAAGACCTTGGTTAGCTACAGCTGATGCTTTCATTAGTTGTAGATCCGGTGATATGTACATCTCTAATGGTAATTCAACCAAGAAATTTACCTTGTATCCTCCAGCAAAGACAATTACAGAATTAGATGATACTCAATGGATTGAGGATGAAGAAGACATACAACCTCTCTTCACAATTTCAGAAATTAGTGAAGATAGCCAGATTCTGAATACCTTAGAAAACTTTGAATCCTCTTCAGAATAAAAACATGAACAATTTCAAGAAGAATCCAACATCGATTTTTTATCATCAAGACATATGTCTCTTTATTCCATGGCTAAATTTGGCAGCTCTACAATTGAGATATTTCCAGGCAAAACTTTAAACATAAACAAGAACCTAGAGAAATCTCAACAAGAAGAGCTAGTCAAGATCTTACAGAGAAATTCTTCTGCATATGCATGGGAGTACACTAATATGAAAGGGATAAGCCCTAAGACTTGCCCTCATCACATCTACATAGAGGAAAATTGTAAACCAATCAGACAACTTCAAAGACGGATGAATCCAAATCTTAGGGAAATTGTTAAAGAAGAATTGCAGAAATTGTTAAATGTCAACTTTGTCTATCCCATTTCAGATAGTCAGTGGGTTTCTCCTTTGGTAATTGTGCCAAAGAAAAATGGTAAATGGAGGGTATGTATTGACTACCGAGAATTAAACAAAGCTACTCTTAAAGATCATTTTCCCCTATCTTTCATAGATCAGGTGTTAGATACATTAGTTAGAAAAAAGTACTTCTCATTTTTAGATGGGTTTAGTGGTTATAACCAAATTCAAGTAGCACTTGAAGATCAAGACAAAACCACATTTACCTATCCTTGGGGTACCTATGCTTACCGAGTATTGCCATTTGGACTATGCAATGCACCCGCAACATTTCAAAGGGTAGTACTAGGAATCTTTTCAGATCTAATACATGATTGTGTATAGGTATACATGGATGATTTCACAGTTTATGGAAACACATTTGAAGAAGCCTTAGCAAACTTGGAAAAAGTTTTAAAGAGATGTAAAGAAGCAAATCTTTCACTAAGTCATGAGAAGTGTTTTATGATGTTTTATGAAGGAATTTTTTTAGGACATCACATTTCAGGGGATGTGATTAGAGTTGATGAGTCAAAATTTGAAGTCATCTCTAACTTATCTATTCCAAGTTGTCAAAAAGATGTTAGGAGTTTTCTCGGATTTACAGGATATTATCGAAGGTTTATAGAAAACTTCACCAAGATAGCATCTCCACTTTTCAAATTACTTACCAAGGATTGTGAATTCAAGTGGAATCCTAATTTCCAGTTAGCCTTTAAGACCCTGAAAACAAAAATCTCTGAAGCACCTATTTTAAGGGGACCTAACTGGAAGTTACCTTTTCATATTTCAACAGATGCCTCAGATACAACTTTAGGAGGAGTATTGGGACAAAAAGACCCGATTCCTTATGCCATCTACTATACAAGTAAAAATTTGACTCCTTCATAGTTAAATTATACTGTAACTGAAAAAGAATTCTTAGCTGTTGTTCATGCTATAAATAAATTTAGACACTATATAACAGGCTATGAAACTTTTGTTCACACAGATCACTTTGCAATTAGATATCTAATGAACAAATCAATTACTAATGGCAGAGTTATAAGATGGTTATTGCTTCTACAGGAATTCAACATTACCATTCTAGATAGGCCTGGAAAACAAAACACAGTAGCTGATTTCCTATCTAGACTCCAAAACATTAAAGACAACACCCTAGTTGAAGATCAATTCCCTCATGAATATCTTTTTGCAATTTCTACTCATACTCATTGGTTTGCTGACATTGCTAATTATTTAGTTTCAGGGAAATTTCCTTCAATAATGAATGCAAGAGACAAAAGAAAGATCATTTATGACAGTGAAAAATATTCATGGGTTGCTAATGAGTTATACAAAACAGGTCCAGATTTTATCATTAGGAGATGTGTTCTGGAAGATGAGATGCCTGAGATCCTCAAGGCATGTCATGATGAACCTTGTGGCGGACACTTTGCTGATAAAAGGACAACTTATAAGGTCCTTCATTTAGGATACTATTGGCCATCCATTTTTAAAGATGCTAAAGAGTATGTCAAAAGGTGTGACAGTTGCCAAAGGGTAGGGAAACCTTCTCCTTCAGGTGAGATGCCATTGCAGCCTCAGGTACATATTGAACCTTTTGAAAAATGGGCTTTGGATTTTGTAAGACCTATTAGTCCTCCATCAAGACAAAAGAGATATATATTAGTTTGCACTGATTATGTTACCAAATGGGTAGAGGCCAAGCCATTACTTTTTGCTAATGAAGCATCTGTAGTTAATTTTCCTTTTGAGGATATTTTTACTCGTTTTGGTGTCCCAAGGGAAATTGTTACAGATCAAGGAGCTCAATTTACATCAAGGCTAGTGGAACAAATGATGGAGAGGTACAAAATCAGACACAAAAAATCTACTCCCTATCATCCACAAGAAAATGGTCAAGTGGAATCTACTAATAAGGTCATTGAAGGAATCCTAACAAAGACTGTTCATTTACATAGAAGAGATTGGGTAGATAGGCTTCCTGAAGCCTTGTGGGCCTATAGAACTGCATGGAGAAACACAACAGGCCATACTCCTTATGAACTTGTTTATGGAAAGCAAGTTTTGTTTCCCATAGAGTTCCAGATTCAAACTTTCAAAATGGCAGTTCAACTAGAACTTGATCTAACAGAGGCACAAAATCATAGATTGGAGCAGATTAATGAATTGGATGAGATCAGACAAGATGCAGTTCAGAAAAAAAAGTATAGTCCAACAGCAAAGGACTAGATGGCATGACAAGTACATCAAGGAAAAGAAGTTCAAAGAAGGTGACTAGGCTCTCTTGTTTGATTCAAAGTTCAAGGATTTTCAAGGTAAATTCCAAACACATTGGCTTGGGCCATATGAAATTATAAGAGTTTTTGACAATGGAGCAATAAAAATCAGGACAATAGATGAAGAGAAGGTCACTTTTCTTGTAAATGGTCATAGATTGAAGCTGTATCACAAGCCACTTTCAAGAGAAGAATTTGTCAAGAGATTCCAGGAAAACAGTGATGTGAAGTCAATGAAGAAGAATCCTTCTTCTTCATCAACTTAATTGAATTTTCTGAATTCAAATGCATGAAAAAAAAAAGTATAAACACGAAAACTAATCACTGATTAGCATGTTTATACAGAAAAGATAAAGTGAAAATCAGAATCCTTCTTACACTTTAGCTTTTCAAATTTGTTCTTTTCCTGCAAGAAGCTATCACAAAATCATAAGTGTAGACCCATTTTATATATCATATTCCACTTATGATCCATTTCACTCCATCATATTTAACTTAATTCATATTTCATTCACTCCATTCATCCATACTTCATTCACTCCATTCCATGGTCCACCTCATTTTCATCTCAGATTTTTAAATTTGATCTCTTTCTGCAATTGAATATTACAAATCATAAGTTGCAGGCCACTTTTCATATTTCACTCCACTTTACATTTATGATCCATTTCATTCCATTACATTTCACTTCACTCATGCTCCATTACACCATATTTCATGATCCATTCTAATTCACTTCATATAACATTCCATTCCATGTTTCAAAGCTCCTACAGGTATATTCTGCAGCCAGATCATATTCTGCAGTCAGACATTCTGCAGCCATCCAGACATTCTGCAGCCAGATACCCTGTAGGAAACTATCTAGAAACCACTTGTTCAACAACAAATTGACCCTGGACACCTATGTCAACAAGCAAAATCAAAGGGATTATGAAGACTGAAGAATCAATGATTTTCAAAGGAGGACAAAGCATATCAAAACCACAAAAATTAAAGGAAAGGCAAAGGTAAAGTTGTGAAATTATTATGATGACATAATATGAAAGTTATAGTATAGTTAAGTCATGTATGATTCAAAAAGTTGTTTTGATTATTCGTGTTGATCATGCCTATTAAACCTATCATAAAAAATTTGGACAAAATCCCTTCCATTCCGCCATATCAAATCATCATTTAAAACTTAACGGTTAAGTACTCAAGTGACCTATTCGGTCACGTCACTAGCCCGAAGTATTCAGTGATGATTTTGAATTTCTCACGAGATGTTTTCGTGGTATTTTCTTCCATGATGGCTCTCAAACTCATTAATTTGTGTGAATCACCCTCACCATATTTCACTCATTCTATCACCTCTTCATGTCATCCTTCCGTAGCTAATTCCTACTGCATAAACAAAGAAGGCACCTTTGGGGTAAAAACAACTCTCTAATAGCCATTTTCACCGTGGATAGAAGAGTAGTAAATTGAAGGTTGAGAAGAGAAGCCATGGGTCTCATAGTAAGGTCCGAACCAGTCGGAACCAAATACTTAGAAGGTTACCCACAGATTAGAGAAATGCTACAGCAGGCTGGGTGGTTACAGTTCTTGGAAAAATTCAATGGTTTTCATAAAGAGGTAACTAAGACATTTGCACGGTCCTTCAATGGAGAAAAAGTTGAAATAAGAGATGCTAAATTCACTATTACAGAATCTTTCATTGCAGAAGCAACGGAATTACCCAGGCAAGGTGAACTATGGTTCAAAAATAAGGAATTTCATAATGAGGCATGGAGGCAAATGCTCAAAACACCAGGTATGGATATTTCAATTTTTAAGAAGGGCATTCCTAGCTCAACACTGAAGAATAAATGGCAGAATATGTTGCTCATTTTGCAAAAGTTTATAACTTGTGAGGGAAGGTTTGGTACCTTATATATTTATCATATTCGGCTAATGATGCATTTCTTAGATGAAGAAATCAATTTACCCTTTTTCTTACTTCATAGCCTAAAGAGAATGACCTCTAATGTTCAAAAGAGGGTTCAATTCTTGGAAACCACTTTGTATCACCATGGCCTAGTTAAAATCCTAATTGAACATCATTTGAGAAAGGTGGGAGACAATTGGGATGAGTTCCTAGTGAGGAATCACTTTGAAGAACCCAAGGAATCTCCATCTGAAGGCAAACTCACAAAAAGAAGCAGGAGAAGGAAAATTTCCAAATCTGTTGAAACTAAAACTAGTAAGTCCATACAAGAGGACAGTGAGGAGATAATTTCTGAGAAATTGGCTGAAATTAAGAAACAGCTTAAAAAGGAGAAGATGATAAGAAGGTATTCCAAGGAGAGAGGTGAAGGACCATCTCAACCAAGACGAAGCCACGGGCTTAGAGGTATATTGAAGAAAACAGAGGTTAGACAAACGGGAATAATAAACATTGAGGATGAAGAGACACCAACTGCTAGATCACTTGAGTACTAGTACGAAGAGGATCTTGATGAAGGAACTCTAGAGATAGACCCAACACAACAAAAAATCTATAATTATGTTGAGTCATTAGAAAAGAGAGCCTCAGGAAGTAGAGGAAGAACTCCTAGCCCACCAGAATCTGCAATTGATGTACTAAGAAGAGACAAATATGAATTAGAAGTATTCAACAGGCATATAAAGAATGAAAATGAAATTTTAAGGGAGCAGGTTAAGCTGAAAAGTGATATGAATACAACTCTCTCTCCGCAAATGGAAAAACTGTACAAGGCCAGTGAGAAGTTGAAGAAGAAAAACAAAAAGTTGAGCAGGGCACTTATAAATTTGAGATTCAAGTTGGTCATAAGGAAGCCTAGGAGGCCATTGAATATCAGGCAAAGCAGAAGAAGGAGCCTAGATGTCCTAGCAAAAGTCTCAGTATACATGAATTTATTGCATGAGGACATGCAAAATCTTTGCAGTGGGGGTATGTTGAGCCCCAAATATGTCCTTTCCTTTCACCAAATTTCACTTCATTTCCTTTGTCCCTTATTAATTATAGGCTTAAAATATCAATAGGATTGATTAAAGTCACTTTAGGAATGCATACAATGACTGACTTGCTATATTTTCATGGTTTTGTTGTTGTAGTAATTTTTGACTAGACTCAGCTAGAGAATGCAGCCATTCTGTAGCCAATCGCCTATTCCACATCTATCTTCATGTTTACACAGGTTACAGGTGTCACTTAAAGGAAAAATGCATATGGTTGAAATCCAGACTTCATCTACATCATTACTTGTCCTCTACGAAGTCTGAGTAAAAACCTTCAAGTGGTTATGCACGTGGAAGAAATCAAAACTAAGAGGCAGATTTCTACAGGGACAAGAACTCTACAGATGTCTTCAGCAAGAGTACGAGGCTTCCACAAGAGTTCTAATTTGATTTTAATTGGGAAAGACACTTATCCCTATTTCCTCTCAAGGGTAGTTATGTATTTCTTTTATAAGAATGACTCGGGAGACCGAGAGACAGTTAGCTAGATTGATGTTTTGTTGTTAGATCTCAAAAGACCGTAATACTCTGTTTTTGAAGTATTTTTTCCTTTAATGAAAGGAGAACAACTTTAATACCAGATCTGAAGCAATATTGAGTAGATTTGTGTGCTAATCCGGTGGTAGAGGGCCCCTACTGCCCGATAAGCTCTGTGCATACTATTTAGATAAGTAACTTTAGCCTTGTTTCATTCCTAATTCAAGTAGTTTTCTAAACTTTATGTTTTTATGCTCATTCACATCAAATGTTATAGCCAGTCTTGTTCTTATGAATTATTCCAAAATATCACTAACACTGAATGAGACATAGCTGTAGTATTTTAGAGCTTAGTTGCGTTTTTTTTCTTCTGAACTTTATGTTTTTATGCTCATTCACATCAAATGTTACAGCTAGTCTTGTTCTTACGAATTGTTCCAAAATATCACTAACACTGAATGAGATATAGCTGTAGTATTTTAGAGATTAGTTGCATTTTAGTTCAGTTGTAATACTCAGGAGGTTAATGGTAGTCTAGTTCAATTCTGTTCAATGTATTTTAAGTTTGAATGATTTCATTCTAGTTCAGTTCTATCCATTGTATTTCTAGTTTTATTAGTTAGTTGTATTCTAGTTTTGTTAAATTAGACTTAACAGCCTTCATTATTTACAAACTACTCTTGTTCTTAAATTATATTAATACATCATTATCATAGGAACAAGAATTGGTAATGTCATTTTGAAGTCTTGACTATTCTGCAATTTCTCATAATTTCACAAACTACCTCTTTTCCAAAGCTATTCCAAAAGATTTCTAACTCTTGAATGAGGCTTAACAGTGATATTTTTAGTTGAAGAATGGATTAATTTCAGTGTCATAGGTTAGAGTAGAGTTCCTCACTATGTTGCAGACTATCTTTTCCAAATGTGTTCCAACAAATTTCTAGCCATGGATGAGATTTTCTCTGTGATATTGTAGGTTGTTGTTTACTTAGAAGAACCTCATTGCATTAAACTTATCCTTTTCTAAAGTTATTCCAAAATATTTCTAATGAATGAATTGGACTGAGTTCATGTTATGAGTTATTGAGTTCATGCTATGAGTTATTTTTTTTTGTTAAGTTTTGTATTTTCTGTTCTCAAGTGCCATACATAGTTTAGAATAGATTTTTCTCTGTTTCAGTGTGACCAGCAACTTTTCTTTACCAACACTTAGTTATTTTCCTCTTAGCATAAAAAAAACAAAACCACAAAACCAAAAACACTAGAAAAACACTAAAACACAACGAAATAGGAAGAAAATACCTAGGCACATATAGTGCACTTCACTTCAACAATTTACTAGCCCTGGTTGACAATTTATGACAACAATTTAGGAACACTAAGTTGAGCAGAAAACTACTACTGCTACTTCCCCACCATTGAATGTTCCGCCTCTTATTTCCACTTCATCTCATCCTTCCTCATCCATCATTCCACTTATTTCTGCCGAGCAAGTCGGTGACTTCATGAAATATCCTGAAAAGTGTCGCCAAGTTATTTCCCTTGCTACGCAACAAAAATACCTCATTACCTTTATTCCATACCTTATTTTTCATAGAATTGTGTAGAGAAAAAGGGATTTTATTCAGAGGGAAACTTCACCGCAAGATTAGTAAGAGCAGTCGGTTGCTAGTGGCCAATCTCTGCAATCACAAATTCCACCAGCTGATATAGTTTTAGTCGACACTCTCAGTACCTAGTCTTCACATAAGCTGGTTTAGTTTATTCACGACTTTGTTTCTCAATTGGAGCATCGCTTGGTTCAGATAGAGACTAGGTGTACCGATCTTCAGGTCACCTATGAAGAGAAAAAACATCAGTTAAATGTCACCTCTGCGATACAAATGCAGTTGTTCTTTGAGAAGGAAGGATTAGAGACCCAAGTTAGTGTGGTTCATTCTCAATTGAAATCATTATTGCCTACTCTTGATCCATATTCCGTGGAGAAACCTAAATTTTTTTTCACCTTCTCCCTTGCCGAAAGTTGTGTTATGATTGAAGTGACATGTCAACAACTTGTGTCCAAACATGTAGAGCTTCAGGAAAATTTCACTAATATGCAACAATTTTCATCCAATCCTTTAGAAATCTATCACACTCAGATCATTGAGAAACTCTATACTGCCACTTCTCTCCACACTAATCTAGCCTAATTCATGCAAGAATCTCAGCCATTGTTCCGTCAGATCTTAGATGTTAGTGGTGTTGTAGCAAAGAAGAATGCAACTATTGATCCCTTGTGCGAGAATGTCCAGAATTTATTTCAGAAAGCACTAGTGACCTTCGATTTGGAAGCTAAGAAGAAGCTTCTAGATCAGGTAGATGTACTTGATTTCCAAATCAACCAGTTGGAAGATGCAACCCAAGTAACTGAGCAAGTTCTCCACGACCTCCGTTCGGAGGCTCAAAAGAATTTTATTACTTTGAGTACATTGTCCACAGTCATCGATCAACAAATTCAGAAATTTGTTGAGTCACAACCTAGTTATCTAATTGAGTAGACAGTTACCGAGTTTTCGGCTAAGGTTTCCACACTTCTAGAGTCATGGAACTCCTCTATTTCCACATTCACAAGCTTTAAGGAGTCATCTCTTTAGACTGTTCCAGAGTTGAGTCCTTCATTTGAAGGTACCGCAACTGAAGCTAGTGAATGCCAAACTGCAAAGGATTCAAAAGTAGTAACAACAGTACATTTACTCAAGGGCGAGTCAATAGGAGGTGGTCGAGGAATGTTGGGTCCATTTTTGAAGGAATAGCAGTTACGAAGGACGTTTTGGAAAAAATTGCTGGAAAGAAAGCACTGGAAAATCAAAGCAACAATGAAACGTTTTGGAACTCGTGCAACAAAAAGTAAAGTAGCATATCGAAGAACTAGGAGCCGATTTTGATGCAGTCAACAGATAACCAAGGTAATGACCCTAGGTATCAGGAAACCATGGATCAAGCGAGCGAGGTACCGAAGACTAGATCAAGGGAGCGCGGTTATAAAATAAGACAAAAAGTAGGGAGAAACAATTTTAGACAGTGATGCAAATTTTAGATCGAGCTAGGAGTACTTATAGTTTTTATTTGTGTTGGGACTGTGTTGTAGTGTTTAGTGTTATGAAATTTCTTATATCCTAGTTTGTAATGTTTTGGTTATGTATTATTTGTGGGTTTTGATTTCACGCGCAAGATTGTAACTTCCGCAAGATGTAATGATGATGATGATGTAATGTAATTGAACTTTGTCGCTTAATAATATGAGAAGGATGGGAATTATGATATTATGCTGTGTATTTTATGGGCCCTTTTAAACCTTTTCAGTATATGTTTATTTTCTGTTATGTCTATGAATCGAATGGTTGATAATGGATGTGGTAATAATTGTGCAAGTTACCTAATTAAGAAGATCTAGATCCTCTACATCTCTGAAGAGTCCCTGCGCTGAACTACTTTTGGAAGGTTTTTTAATATGGAAACGAATCTTATAAGATCTAACAGCTTTGTGAGCGGAATCATGGATGTTTGTTCGACTGGATGTGGTCGAGGTTCTCCCTTTGGCCTTATATTTCCTACAAAAATGCAACTCCCCAAAGGGATAGACCTTTCATCCACCATAAGTGGATCCCATAGCTCTCCCTTCACTCCTATAAATTACTCTTCATCCCATTGATTCTGCTAGCTAGAATATACCAAGAGCCTGGGTGCAGAAGGTAGCAGAGAATAGTCCATAGTTGTGAGAAAGAGTTTGAGCCTTTCGCCTCTTTGAGCCAAATCGACGAACGGATGGTTTGGATACATGCCCAAATAAACCCGTTAAAGGAGGTCTACAACATAAAGGAGCAAGTTGTAAGCTCCCTTTTATACATTAATATGACATGACTGATTTCTAGTTCCATCTTTGTTTATGTTAATATTCAAAGTTTTTGACTCTCCTTGACTAGTTAGATATTCATAAATGAATATGTATGCTCGTATGATTTTAGTGTTTTCTTGATATTTGTGCAGGAGTGTGAATATGGCTACCAATAGAGCGTAAGGCTTGAAGAACAAAGATCGAGGGATCACTGCAATGTACTACGTCAAGAGTGTTGGATTGAGGTAGGACATCCATTCCAATCCGCATTTCGTTTATAAACTAGGAATTTAGAAACCAACATGTTGCCTTGTTGCTAGACCCACCCTAGGGCTAGAGGGATCGCCTATGTCTGCAAAGGGGATTTGCATGCACAACAAGTTGGCGACTCCACTAGGGAGTGTCAATTCTTGTTGTCTCTTATTGTTCATTTTGAATTTTTGATTACCTGTCCAAATTTGGCCAAATTGTTGTTTCTCTACTGTTTTTGGCTTGTTTGACTACTTCTAGCCATTTAGCCTTTTTCTAGGGTGATAAGCCTAGTTTTTCTCAGTAAGAACTTTGTTTTTCCTTTCTTTCCTTGCCCGACGCTTCTGATTGTCTGTCAATCATGCCCATCTGCACGATTTGTCTTTAATACAGGCATGGTTTTCCCTGCTCGGCGCCGAATACTGCTGAACAGTTGCACCGATTCCTGTAAGAGTCGATTTTGGGCCTTTCGCACTGAGTTTCTAGTGCGTCTTATCCTTTAGCCTGGTTTTTCTGCTTGGATTAATCCATCTAGCTCTTGTTTCCTGTCTTGGTTGTCTCATTCATTTCAATTTTGTTATATCTCATTCAAACATTGTGGCTTATCCATCCTAGGGTTTCTTGGTGTTTCGAACCATTCGCTTGGTCGCATGTTCGTTGGGTGTCTGATATGTTTATGAGTCAGTTCAGTCATTCATTTTCAGCCTTTTATGTGGTTGCTTGGCCTTTTAAGTTGATTGTATGTGAAGTAGGGTTGTCAATATTTCATTCCGTGTCTGTTTGATTCTCCTTCCATCGCCGCGAGAATAGATCACATTACTCCTTGAGTCGACTTAAAAGCCCTTTATTTTGCGTAAAGAAATGCGTGCCTAGTTTTGAGTGCGTATTTATGTTTTCTTGGAGCTGATCTCTTCATGTTTTGACGACCTCGTTCGAAGCTACTCAGAGATAGTATTTGTTTTTTAGTGTAGCATTGCATTGTTTCTTATCAATTATATAAAAAGAACAAAAAATTGCATTCTTCCTTCTCATTAAGAGAAATTTTTGTTTTCTGCTTTGGCTGTGTTGGTAGAATAGAGGAAAGTTTCATTCTTTCATTTGCTTGACTGCTACTTTTTTGCGAACCTATATCCTTCACTTAGTTAGCTTTTCATCGAAATGAAACAATATTCTTTATCTCATATAGTTTCACATTAGATATTTGAGGTAAAATTCGGTAGGGCCTTGAAACTGAAACTTAATTTCAAGATAAACCATAAAATTGAATCAATCAACCTAAGGAAGCATTGAAAATTAATGCTCACACCTAGAGGTCTAGGCTAGTGACGTGTTTCAGCGTCATTAAACCTAGCAGTTTTCGCTCACAATATTGCATTAGAAAACGCTAGTATGGACTTGTGCTCTGCGTACCATCACGTATATAAAGGGAGACCCTTTTAGGTTGCAATACTTTATCCATAGGAAGCCGACTTTGCCGCCCTGTAACCATGATACACTGAATACAACATTCGGGGAGACTTCCTGTACGTACGTTAAGTCCTTGGTAAATTAATTTGCCAAGGTTTATATTGCAGTTCATGGGAGCTTGGTACACCCTTTTGCCTAGAGTTCCTAAGTATTCATTTTGATCTTCCCATGACTCTTTAAAATTTAAAATATCACTGAGCACTTGTCCTTTCGAGCTCGTTCAAACTGAAAGTGACTAGGGTCACTTTTTGTCCTTTTCTCGACTCTTAAAACATGAAAAGGTAGAGTCTTGTTTCAATGTTATAAAATTAATTTCCCACGATTACATCACACACCCATTAAGCTATTTCTTGGCCAGATCATGAGTAATTCCTTAACGATTGTTGTTAAAACCTCAAATTAATCATCTCTTTTATCTTCCTTTTCTGAGACAAAGTCACTATGGTAGAACCCCCTGTTTCTTCCTCCTCTTCATTACCTCGTGTTGAAGAGTCTCTCCCGAGAGTCTCTTCTAAGACACCCCCGTCTGTTGGGACCCAAGGCCTCGAACGTGCCGTCATCCCGAGCGTTGAACCTATTGCCACTCGGTCTCCCCCTGAGGAACCATTTGATATCAACTCGCAGCCCCCAAATCATTTTTCTTTCTAAGAGAGGATTCCCCTCAATGCTCGGAGCTGCCTGTGACATCATTGTCACGTACTTTTCTCTCCGCCGCTCGCCAGCTTTTCCCTCGCAGCATGTCTTCATCCGACATGGATGCCTCGAGTCCTATTAGTAGTGAAGAGACTCTCATATCTACTAGGGAATATCAATTCCCTCCCGAAAATTTTCCTTATGAGACATCTCAGTTGCTCCCGGTTGGTTACCGTAATTTGGGATAGTTTATTTTTGGTGCTTCATTGTTGTACTGAAACCCATTATGGTCAAGTACTACAACACCTTTTTCAGGGTCGTTTGTGTCAGGTCCATCCTCTTCGATTCCCATTGTTTCGACAGCTATCACAACTGTCCCAACCCAACCCACTATTTGTGTGGCTTCCTCCACACCATTCGTCAGTGTGGTTACATCATTGTCGTTAGTTACATCATTAGTTAGCTACATTGTTAGTTACATCATTGTCGTTAGTGGATCACAACCTCACGTATCGGGAGTCAATCAACCTATTGGCAGTACACCTATCTCTTCTAATCCTATTCTAGGAGGTTTTCCATACGACCAATATATGATGGTTGTTCAACATCAAAAATACCTCTCTTAGATTTCTCATCAGTTTCAGGCTCTGATCAATCCACCACATCTCTATGATGAGTTCGAGAATCACATATATTTCCATGGGCTTGTCCAACAAGGTCCATTGTATGTTCGAACGAATCAGCCTCTGGTTCACCAGAATCAGTTCACGTACCAATAGGGACAACTATATGGCCCACAAGGAAAACACTACCATTTACAGGGAAAACCTTCGGCCCAATAGGGAAAACCCTAAGGTCATCCAGGTAAACCCCACGTTCAACAAGGAGCGCCTTATGTTCTTTAGGGGAAAACTTATTCACCTCAGGGAAAACCTTTTATACAACAGAACCCACCTTACGTTCAGCAAGGCCAACCTCTTATACAAAAAGGTAAAACCTCTATCAGCCTGCAAGGTCAACCTAGTCTTCAGGGGCATCCTCGTTCCTCTCAACCATCAGGCCAACCTGGTTTTCAGGGACTTCCTGGTAAAACTCATGGCGAACCTTTAATTCCTCAAGGCCAACTGTTGGTTTCCCAAGGTTAACCTTTTATGGCACAAGGTCACCCCCAAGGCATTAATTTCATCCCACAATAGAATCCATACATTTCTCAAACTAGACCTCAATGGTTTACTCAAAACCAGTACCCTGATCTCCTGCCAGGATATGGGTAGAATTTCCAAAATTATACCCCCTATGGAAAAAATCCTCTGGGACAGAACATATGGGCTCAAAATTTCTCTTGGCATGGTTGGAACCCTAACACAGGCCTTTATCAAAGGCCTGTGATTCCTTTTAACCTACAATTTCCATTCCTTGCTACACTAGAACTGCCCCATGTGTTGAAGTTAATTAATGATCCCATTCTTCATAATCCTGATCCCATTCTTCATAATCCATATTGGCCCCCAGTTCCCACTAAAATTCTTGGCGATTGTCCCAAGTTCGAAGGAAAGTCCGGAGAAGACCCCCAGGCGCATGTTATGATGTATCACCTATGGTGCTCCCCTAACTCCTAGATTGATGATTCTATTCGTTTACATATTTTCCAAAGGACTCTCACTAGTGCCGCTGTGAAGTGCTACATTGAACTTTCTCGTGGAATCTTCCAAGATTTCAATTCTCTTGCAATGGCGTTTCTCACACACTTTATGTTACTAGTTCGTTATGAAACGAGAACGTACCTCCTTACGTCCTTGAAACAAGATAGGGCCACACATATCTCCGATCACATTCATGAACGGAGACGATGTTGTCGTTTGATCAAGTTTGAAATCCCTGATCAACTTCCGACTGACTGGTTCAATACCTCTTTTGTCGGTCCGATAGCTAAGGACATTGCTATGGGGGCATGTGTCACCAAGGAGCAGGCCATTACTCGTGCCCAGTACCTCAATCTGGTTTAATCCCAGTCTGGCACGCTTTATGATCTCTTGCCTGATGCTCCATGACCTGGAACTTCCAAAGCACCAACGACACCACCTGTCGACGACATCGTTGGTTCTATTTCTCAGACTTCCCGTAAGTCTTCTGCTGCTCCTACGAAGCAGAAATCTTCACCTTCTACTGATACTGCTTCTCAGCCACCTTCCAATCCTGGTAAAACCATGGAAGTGAATGCCGTCTAGTCTACCTCAGCAGACAAAGATTCCAAAGGTAAGAAGAAGGGTAAAGGCAAGGCCAAAGCTGATACCCTGAAACATGATTCTCCTAAAACCAATATTGATGATGGATCAAAATGTAAACCGAAGTATCCTTGTATGATATGTGACAATGAGCATTACACCAAGGATTGTCCACGATGGGCTGAAGTGAGTCGAATGCTCAAAGGAACCCAAGGAACTCTAGTTTTTCTTAAGGAACCATTCCCATAACAACAAACTCAAATGGTAGAGAAACCCTAGTCCTCCACCCATTTTGGCTCTCAGGTTTTCATGATGAATGGTGCTGCACCCATATCTATTGCTACCATATCAACAGATTATACAGAACTGCGTCAAGTGGCGGGGAAAGAAATTGTGGATGCTCCTACTCCTTCTCCCCCGCCTGCTCCTAGCCCTCTTCATATTGAAAGGCCTAGTCTTGAGCCTGTTGTACGACCACTTTCCAAAGGCATGCTCCATAAGTCCTCCTATAACCCGAACGCCCGTGCCGCTCAACATTATAATATTGTTGAGGATTTGGCTCAGGCGCCATCTGTTATTTCTATGCTGGAGGTACTTCAGAGCTGTCCGTCATAACAGAAGGATTTGTTATCCGTTATCGGAGGAGTTGACCCTACCGATTTGACCTTTTCACTTTTGATTTGGAAAATTTCGTCTCGCGTCTCCCTCACTAAATTGCTTTGATTATCTAAGTTGGGATTAATGGTAAGAATATCCATCGAGTAGTCGTAGATGAAGGTGCATCTACTTGCATCATGTCTATTGCATGCTGGAAAGCCATTGACTCTCCAACCCTTAACTAGTCTCCAAACGCTTTAGAGGCCTTCGACAGAAGGGAATCTCACCCTCTTGGTATCCTCACCAGCTTACCTATAACGGTGTAAGGAAAAATGGTCAATGTCAAGGTTTAATTCATTAACGCCAAACTCAACTATAATCTCCTCCTCGGCCGCAGTTGGAATCACGCCATGCTATGCATACCGTCCACTCTCTTTCTTATTCTCTGTTTCCCACACAAAGGAAAGATTATCACTGTTGATCAGTTATCCTTCTTTTCTTCCACTTCTTCAGAGAGAAATTTTCCGTATGTAGACCACATTCCCACACCTTATGAAAGTGTGGGTCCAGGACTCTTCAAAGATCATGCCCTTATGGGTCTTTTTTCTCTTCCTCCGCCCAACACTACTCAGGTCAATATGATCTCCACTTCTTCTAATCCCTAGATCATCCCTTCGCTTGGTCAGGTTGATTCGTTTGGTGATGTAATTTCATTAAGCCCAATAAAAATTGATTATTGTGAGATCATCTAGGCTTCAGCTTATCCTTCTGATCATACTTCTTCAAGTGTGCCTCTTGATACAAATTCTCAATCCCCTTGTCTTGGTGCTTCGGATTCTCCAAATCCCTTGAATGAGACGTTTCCAATCGATGAAGCCATCATGGAAACCATGTCTCTTGAGTATCCTCCCTGGACGATAATCATCATTGTTCCTCCTTTTTACCTAGTCTTGGGGCAATGTCTGTCTGTTTTGAGAATTTTTCTTCCCAAGCTCCTTCCCAACCGCTTCAAACGCCTATTTTGACACATGAAGTTTTTGCGGAAGGAAACATGGGAAATATCACTTAGAATATGCCTATTGACATCTTCGTTAAATTGGGGGTTGTCGAGAACATCCATATTGGGGTGAACTGCTCTCTTGATGATATAGAGGTCTATACTAGTCTCTTCAGCGAATTTCGAGACATTTTTTCTTGGTCCTACGAGGAAATTCCCGACACTAATCCGATTATAGTTGTGCATGAGATACCCACTTACCCTGATGCAAAACCTTTTTGCCAACGTCTTCATCCCGTGCACCTTAGAAAGGTAGCTGCCATAAAGGGAAAAGTTAAAAAACTTCTCAAACCAGGCTTCATTTATCCGATCATTGCCAGATTGGGTGTCTAACATTGTCCCTGTCACCAAAAAGTAGTGCACCATTTGAGTTTGTGTGGATTACCGCGATATCATTCGTGCTTGTCCCAAGGATAACTATCCCATTCCCTTCATCGACCAGATTATTGACAAGTGTGCTGGGAGTGAGATTTTCTCCCTTATGGATAGGTTTTCTGGCTATAACCAGATTAATATACTATCGGTTGATCAGCATAAAATTGCCTTCATCTATCTGTGGGGAACTTTCACGTATAAAAAGCTCCGTTTTGGCCTGAAAAATGTTGGTGCCAAGTTCCAACGAGTAATGTCGCATGCTTTTCACGATATTAAGAACATTGTTTAGCCTTACCTGGATGACCTCCCAGTTCATTCCACTAAGCGTCAAGACCACCCGAAACAGCTTCGTCAAATTTTTCTTCATTGTAGACGCTACAAAATTCAGCTTAATCCACATAAATGTGTCTTCTGCGTTGACTCTGGAAGACTCCTTTGGTTTGTTGTTTCTAAAGACAATATTTGTCTCGATCCTCTTAAGGTCGAAGCTATCATTAATATCCCCTCCCCTTCCTCTTTACACCAGTTGCAGAGTTTGCAAATGAAAAATAATTTCCTGTGTCATTTCATACCGAACTATGCTGAGGTAGCCAAAGGTTTTACACGATTACTTAAGAAAGGTGTCCCATTCCTATGGGATGAGATTTCCCAAAAATATTTCAATGCACTAAAGAAAATTCTTTTCAATGATCTTCTTTTGCATCCCCCCAACTATCATCGCGATTATTCACTGTAGATGGTTGCCTCTTTTAGCACTATCACCATGGTTATGGTGCAGGACAATGAGGATGGTAATGAGAATGTGATATATTATCTTAGCTGCAATCTTCTTGAAAATGAAACGCGTTACACTCATGTCGAAAAATTAGTGTTGGCAGCTATTCAAGCCGTCCAACGTTTCTGCCATTATATTTTACTCCGCACTACGACCGTGATTTCTGATTGCAACCCCATGATCTATATTTTAACTCAAAAATTGATGGGGGGAAAGTACTCTAAGTGGATAGTTATCCTCCAAGTGTTTGATTTGGAGTTCACTGCCGCCAAATCAAAGAAATTGTTGGTTTTTGTTGAATTGATTTGCTCCTTATCCTCTGCCTCTGCTCCTTCCAGTTCTAATGAACACATTCCCGACGACACTCTTTTTCTGATTATCACCCTTGATCCATGGTACGGTGATATCATATTTTATCTCCAGACTTCTACTTTCTGGTCCGGGTTGAAAAAAGATGCACGTCAACGTATCCATCATCATTCGCAACCCTATTTCATAGTCAGAGATACTTTATACCGCATTAGCGCTGATTCCGTCCTCCATCAGTGTCTAGCCCTCGAGGAGGCTGATAAAGTACTTAATGATTTCCATTCTGGCGCGTGTGGCGGTCACATGTCTAGGTATGCTACTACTCAAAAAATTCTTCATGCTGGGTATTAAAATATTGTATCCTTACTGTCTATAAATGTCACGAGTGCTAGATCTACCAGTGAAAGATGTTCACACCACTCACTCACCTACATCTCGTCATTACTGTTGGTCCTTTTGCGAAGTATCATATCTATTTTATGACATGTAACCCTCACTCGGCCGGGGGAAATGATTATATTATTTTAGCCATAGACTAATTCACCAAATGAGCTGAGGCAATGCCTACATTAACAGCTGACGGTAAGATGACCACCTAGTTTCTCTTCAATCATGTAATTTCCAGGTTTGAAGTCCCTCAAGCCATTGTCACTGACCATGGCTCCCATTTTCGCCATTATATTATGGCTGAGCTGGATACTCAGTTGTGTCTTCATCGCGACAGCTCAAAACCGTACTATCCCCAGGCCAATGGCTAGGTCGAAGCCATGAAAAAAGTTTTAGTCACTATGCTTCAACGTACTATTGGGATGCATAAGTCCAATTTTCATCTCATGTTGTTCTCAGCTCTCTGGGCTTACCGAACCTCGGTGAAGGGTGCAACCGAATTCACACCATTTAAACTTGTTTATGGTTTGGAAGCTACCCTTCTGATTGAATGTGAAATTCATTCACTCAAGCTAGCTATCGAATTACTACCGAATACTTCGCCATAGGAAGAACATCTTCTATATTTGGAGAGGCTTGATGAAGCTCGCTACTTCGCTGATCTAGTCATAGAAGCACATAAAAATCAGGTCAAAGCCCACTTTGACCAGATAGTTTCCCCTCATACTTTTGTAGAAGGAGACTTAGTCCACTTGTATGACCAAGCCCATGATAAGATGGGGGCAGGTAAATTTGAACCCATGTGGCATGGGCCTGACATCGTTAAACATGTTTTGCAAAAGGGAGCCTATGAGCTTATTAATTATGAAGGAAATCCCCTAGAGCCCCGAAACAGGCTGTATCTCAAATTTTTTTATGCATGAGTTTTCTCGTGCATTTCTTCTATACATAAGTGTGTTTTTCCTTTTTGTACAGTTTTGTCTTGGTGTGCTTTGCGAGCAGTTTTTCCTGCTTATTATATATTTTCTTACTGTGCAGATGTCTGTCACTCCTTATGTCGGTTTCACTGATGATGCCTCCCGCAATACCCGAAACCTATCCTCCGCAGCTTGGGTAATTTATGATCCTAACGATGAGTTAGTAGACCTTAAATACATTTGTCGAGGACATACAACTAACAATGTCGCTGAATACAATGTAGTTATCGAACTTCTAACTAAAGCTATTTTCCTCGAAATTCATGAATTAATTGTAACCCTAGACTCTTAGCTTGTTGTTCTCTAGATCAATGGGCGTTATTCTGTCAGAAACCCTAAGATTTTAAGGATGTATTTACGTGTTCATTTTTTAGAAAGGAATTTTGATTATATTACATATCAGCATATTCCCAGAAGAAGGAATACGTTAATTGATGCAGTAGCTAATCTTGTATTAGATAGACATTTGCAGAATTTGTAAAAGCAATCATCATCACATAGTAAGATTTAGACAGGAAAATAAGGATATATGTATATATCAATTGTTTTCATCGGCTTCTACATCATAGTTCAAAAAATATATATGTGTTTCAGTTACATCCTGAGATGTCATGTTTCTAAAAAAATGCAGAAGTGAAACCTAGGAGTCTAATCAACACGATGCTCATGATATCACGTCACTTCCTATACGACACGTCTTAGCAATCGATGAATGCAGCTAGAAACCCCCGTAGTGTGCCACTAGTAAGCACAAGGAATGTCCTCAAATATCACATGCTTCGGGATCCCGATTGTGAGTCCCTCCAAGTTACATGCGATTTCTTCATCTTTATCACTTCCCTCACCATGAGGGGCCACTTCGAACTCTCTTGGGACCCTCTGAGTTATCAGGGACATCCCTGCGGGTCTCTCTGGTCCAACATCTGCAACGCATAAAAAATTTCAGACCACATAAATTCAAAAACAAAAAAAAAATCGTAATACTCATGAAAATCCAAAAAATGAGTTTTTACCTCTGTCCTTGTTGGGGCCTTTGTTTTGGGATAGAACAGTTTTGAGTTGTGGAGAGCTGGAGGATAGGTGGTGGAACACAATCAAGGTAGACAGGGAGCTTTCACGGATGCGGAAAGCCAGAATATAGGTGGTGCGACATCGATAGAGAATAGTGTATATGGAAAATATGGGAGACAAGAATAATCAGTAGAACTCCCAGTAATAAGGAAGAAGCGAAAAGTAGTGGAGTAGGAAAAAAGGAAGGACTGACAGTCACACTAGAGGAGAAATAGATAGGCAGTCAGTCAGCGGAGGAGGGAGTTAGTCAGTTCGACAGGAGGCCGATAGGGGAAAAGCAGAGCCTCAGGAGAGCTCTATGAGAAATCTATTGTACTGGACTAAATTGTAATAGACGCTGCGGAGTATATGTATGTTGTTTTTTTATTGATAATGAAATCGGGTTGTTGTTGTGTGTAATGTTGTGAGTTGATTGATGGTTATTTTCTTACAATGGATCTATGCTTAAATTAAATTGTAATTCAAAATTCTGAACATGTGTTGATGAATGATAGTTTCTTCGTAGAGTTGAGATATGCTTGTTACTTTCAAGTTTCAATAGTTGTTATCTATGTTTTCGTTTATCTTCTACCTGATCTAGCTTCTAATATTACTAAGGTCGCGACACGCCTCTGGTGATATGCCCTACTCCCTGGAGTAGGGTGAAAATGCCGACGTTGTGATAGACTACTGCAGAAACCTTGTTGGCCTCAAACCTGAACCTGGGTCTTGCCCAGAGACATCCTTTTTCGCCAACAAATGGTTCCGTTGCCAGGACACGAAAATTAATTTAGAAGTTAGATCATGGTATCGTGGATATCCAAGAAGGAACTACGAATCTGGTGGTATAATCACTTAGATTAGTTCATATCACAAGAAGAGGAACTTCGACAACAGAGGGAAAATAATGTCGAAGATCAGGTCTTGTTTTTTGAATCTATGAGTGACCTGTACGAAATTTTCTGGGGAAAGTTTCTTGAAGAGCTTTATAATTGGTTACGGAGACTTCAAATCAAGTCACTCCCAGGAGGATCGCATAGAGTCTGTCACAGGTGGACGCACATAGACCTAGTAGCACTCGATTGGTTAGATACCAATCTAACCCAAGCAATAGATTTTTGGGTACAATCTACCTTAGAAGGATAAATTGTGGAATTTGTAGCGGAGTGTTACCAATCTTTTACGAAAGTCGAAGACATATTTAGATTCAGATTACGGGGAGAATTGGTGAAGGAATCCCGTTATGGATCAAAGCTTTAATGGTGGACGAGGGCTTGATGTCATTCCAAAGCCCTGAGATGGAGACTTAAACCTCCAATACTAGGGGAAGGAACTGAGGGAAAGATGCTACGAGAAAGTAAGAAGGGGGAATAGGGATATGGATGCTGAAACCTTCAGTAGACTGAGAGAGTGACGAGCACATCGGAGGACGCAGATTGCTGAGAAGTGGCGGGAAAGGGAGATGAAAGAGTTTGAAAAGAAGAAGAGTAATCGACATGACAAGGAAAAGGTGCTGCAGATGATAGAGGAAAGAGAAGGTCAGATGGGATCCCAAGGAATGGGAGGGACCATTAAGGAAGTTAGGCAAGTGTATAGGAGCCCAGCCTAAAGAGAAAAGGGAGAAAAGTCCAATGAGGAGGATGCGCACCCCAAGGAGATGTCTGATGTGGAGTTGCATGTTGCGATGGAGCAACTATTCTGAGAGAGGCTGACACTAATAATGTAAGGTAATCCTATTCCCCAAGGTTCAAGTAGCACTAGTCTTGACCTTCCCCTGGTACTCTATCATCCACCTGATAATTTTTTTGTTAAGTTACGGGAGTTTAGCAAGTTGAGTAGTGTTAAGTCTATAATAAATATATCTACTAGCCACAGTGCTGGTAGTACAATATCTCAGCCAGGAAGTAGAGGTTTTGTTTTAGTACCACCCACACAAGGAAAGATGACGGGATCGTTCACCCGATACCCAGAATTCTTTGGGAAAGTTAACGATGATGTGGAGCAGCACTGGTATCTCTGCTAAGCAATTTGGAGAGCTCGAAAAATACCATATGCAGTCAATTTGATTGAGTTCTAGACCACAGAGAAAGAGCTCTGCACTAGTTCATTAAATGGTCAGAAGCTCATCTGAACCTTGCAATAGACAATGTGAAGAAATAATTTGTCCAAGAATTTAAATTTTCTTAGACAAATCAACAAGGATTGTCTGAATTGTGGGATATCAAACAACAGGAGGGAGAAACAGACTGAGACTTGATGAGAATATTTAAAGATACGATTGGGAAGTTAAGTTACCCAATCGATCCAAATCACCAACGGGATTGGTTCATTAAAGCACTCCTCCTGTTGACAAGGACCCCACTGACACAACAGAAGATTGATACCTTTCAAGATTCGCTTGAGCAAGCCATGAAAATAGAAGCTATGGCGAGGTACCCGTAAGAGTTCAGAGGAGCAACAGTAGTACAAGATCCTTCCATACTAGGGCTAAAACATCAGATAGCCAGTATAACAGATAATTTGAAAGACATTCAATCGATACGACCTGGAAGGCCCAATGTGTGGTGCACCTATTGCTTGATGGAAGGACACATTGCCACAAAATGTTCGAGGTTGCGAGGACCAAATGCGGGAACTTCAACAACCAGAACACAGGGGGCTCCACTAGTCGAGGGATTTGCACAGATAAATACCCAAGGACTATACCGACTACAACCCCACTTTCCGGGGTTCCCCACTCAGCAAAATCAGACATTAACCGACTACTGCGAAATATGAAAAGGTATTGGTTATCCTCCATGACTATGTCCAATTTTATAGAAATATTCTAACGTTACAAACAATATATATTGTAAATTTTGCGCTTCTACAATGCATAATACAGAGCAATGTAGAGTCCTTGATGCACTGGTAGAACGACTGGACATGGTGTCTTATAGGGTGAATGAAACTCCAAGGGGGCGAGGAGGAGGAATGAGAGGTGGAAGAACCGGAGGAAGAGGGCCAGTAAGGTGCTATAATTGTGATCAGGAAGGGCATGTAGAGAGGGAATTTTGCTACCCAGGAGACCATGGTGCTCTCAATCCAGTGTTAATGCACATGCAACTGAAGACTGCCCAGAGTTACTTAAGAGGTGGGAGGAAAGATCCAGAAAAAGGGTAGCTAATATGGTTAATGCAAAACTGAGAATAGTAGAAGCTCAGCCCATGCAAACTGTATCTATAATAACACGGGGAGGGAAGAAAACAGGGGAGGATGCACGGGATATGGACCCGGTAAATCTGATCAAAATCACATCCTCAAAGAACGCTTTCAACCCAAATAGACAGAAACAGTATTTTAACGAGGCAGTGGAAACATTTTCCCAGATAGGGAGACGTAGAAGTATCAAACTTCCACAATAAACTAGGGAAAAAGAAAAGGAAACCCATACAAGTAAATTTATTGAGGAATGGTTCTGACCATTCCTGAAAATTGTAACCAATGCACCGATGCTGGAACAACTAAAGAAAAATCTAGAGTTGGTGGTGCAAGAAAATGCAGAACTTGGAGACTCAAGGAATTCAATGGAAAAGTACATAAGAAGGGTAAAAATAAGCAAGAGAAGAACTGGAAAGGAGTTCCGTGTGAATACCTAGGTCGTGGGATTTCAAATCAAAGATACAATGCTTGATCTCGGATCAGATGTCAACATTCTACCTTGAAAGACGTGGGAAGCACTAGGGAAACCAAAGTTGACATACTCCCTAATACAACTCAGAATGGAAAATCAATACTATATTGTACCCATAGGAAGGCTGGAAGAAATCGAAGTTGATGTCACGGGAGTAAAAAGATATACAGACTTTGAGGTAATAGAAATCATGGGTCACAAGGATCCCTATCCTGCTTTGCTGGGGATAGATTGGGCCTTCGAGAATTATGTAGTGATCGATTTAAAAAAGGAATTAATGATATTCGAAGATGGGGAAGTTAGGGTAATTCAACCACTTGACCCATATCAAGGACCCTGATACACAAAAACTGTTGATAGCAGAGAGGACACCTAACTTCTAGATCAACTCTACCGGATGATGACAAGAAAGAGAGAAGATTATATCAATCCGACAGCGGGAGGGACTGTAAGCTGGAGAAGTGTTCAGAGTTTTGATTTGGGATCATAAATAACATGGGATGGTTGGCAACAGGGAGGATATGAAATTAACACTAGAATATGCGCCAAAATTTGGGGGGAGTCAACCATATTGGTATAAAGGTAAGAGGATATCCAACTCTTTCAAACATGCATACTGTAAATACATTTATTACAAAATTGGAAGAAAAGGTACCAATGTAACATAGAGTCCCTCTTATGGATGTGGCACTACAATCCACTTCAGCAAGGTGGTGGGCTAACCATCACAACTCTCTTCCGCTATGGGAAGATGTTGCCAGAACACTAAGAACTAGATTCCACAAAGCTTCAAGACCACAATTCATCGAGAAGTACCAAGGGGATTCTGACCCCATAGAGAATTTAAAGAATTGTGAGTATAACTAGAAGAAAGCAGGATATCCAGAATCTTTGTGGGTGCACAAATTCATACATTCACTGGACACCATTCCACAGGCCTGGTATTTGACAGAGGAGAAGAAAAGAGAAACTGGTACCTGGGAAGCAGTTGTGGAAAGGTTCACGCAACGTTTTTCTTTCAAAGAATCAAAAGAGTATTATTATTTCTAGAGCTTTAGGTAGATGAAGAAATACCATTACCAGTACAAAAAATCAAAGAATCAGTAGCATGTAAATGAATATATCGCGAGATGGATGATGAAGACTTAGAGAATCTCTGACATCTATACTTTGAAGAGAAATAAGGGGAGCGGGAAGTACAGGAAGAACCAACTATAGAAGGAATACACCTATTACCCTTGAAGAAAAAGAAGCTAAATATTGGAAGCACAAAGAAACCCAAGATTTCATCTATTGAAGATTACTGGGATATAGAAACAACAAAGGAAATCTTTGACTTGTTACAGGAATACAAAGATTTATTCCAATCTTCAGTAGCAGAGCTCAAAGAGATTAAAGGAGATATGGGATAAATGCACATAGTCTTAAAACCAGATGCAAGATAGGTAAAACATAGACCTTACCGCTTGAATCTGAGAGTAAAGGAAAAGGTTAAAGAAGAGATAGATAAAATGCTAAAGGCAGGCCTGATTTTTCCAATTGAAGAAGCAGAATGGGTCAGTCCCATTGTAATACAAAGTAAAAAGGAGAAATCACAGATTAGAGTGTGTGTAGACAACATAAGTCTCAACAACGCATGCATTCATAATCTGTTTCCTACTCCATTTAGCGATCAGGTTCTCGAAAATGTAGCAGGAAACGAGGCCTATTCATTCACAGATGGCTTCCCAGGATATAATCAAGTGAGAATAGCGAAAGAATAAAAAAATAAGACCACTTTCACATCCGAGTGGGGATCATTTGCATACCATGTCATGCATTTTGGACTAGATAATACACTAGTTGTGTTTTCGCGGATAGTGATAGCATCATTCAGGGACTATATCCATAATTTCCTAGAGGTATACATAGATGATTGGATATTTTATATTTTACCGAAGAACCATGCAACTCTACTCAGAATAATTTTTGGTAGAAGCAAACAACTCCAAATTTCCCTCAACCTTAAGAAATGCATATTTGCAGTACCTTTTGGGACACTTCTAGGACATGTTGTTCGTAGGCAGGGTGTGTGTGTGGACCCAACGAAGGTAGCGGCCATTGTTAATATAGAAGCACCAAAAACTGTAAAACAATTGAGGTCGCTACTCGGACATACATGGTACTACAGGAGGTTCATCCGCAACTACACAAAGATTACAACACCCTTGGAAAAAATATTGTGGAAGTCAGAGCAATTTATGTGGAACAACGAATGCACTAACGCCCTAGACACATTGAAAGAAAAACTAGCAAGTGCACCCATCTTGGTCCATCCTAACTGGGACAAACAGTTCCATGTCCACATTGATGCCTCAAGTATTTCACTAGGAGCGGTGTTAGTTGAGCCAAGAGAAACTTGCAAGCAGGAAGTTATCCACAACTGAAAGAAATTATACAATGACAGAACGAGAAGCGCTTGTGATGATATAATCTCTTTAGAAATTTAGTCATTACCTATTGGGAGGTACATTCAAGTTCTTCACAAATAACTTAACATTGAAATATCTGGTGAAAAAACCAGTACTTGAAGGAAGAATCTGTAGATGGCTCCTACTGTTCTAGGGGTTCACTTTTGAAGTAATAGTAAAACCAAAGAGGTTAAACGTGGGTCTTGAACACTTATCAAAATTGGAGAACGGGGAAAATGGGGGATCCCTTGATGACTAGCTACTGGTTTCTGATCTCTTCAGAGTGGAAGCCATCCCATATTATCTAGAGAAAATAGCAGTGTATCTGGCCACAGGGCAATGTCCAATAGAATACACGGCAAACAAAAAAAGACATCTGGTAGTGAAAGCGGCTGAATATCAACTAATAGTAGGACAATTATGTAAAATGGGATTGGATCACGTCTTGGGAAGATGTGTCCTGGACCATGAAAGAGAAGATATCCACTGGGAGTGTCACAACAGAGTAACGGGAGTCCACGTTGGTGTAAAACCCACCGCAAGGAAAATACTACATGCAGGGTTATGGTGGCCCACAATTCACAAAGATAGTAAGGCATATGTGAAAAAATGTGATGTCTGCCAAAGAACAGGACGTTCGTCGCACCGTGATGAGTTACCACTACAACCTTTAAGAGCAATGCAGGCGTTTGAAAAATGGTATGTCGACTTCATAGGGCCAATTGCACCAACAACATGACATTCACAGGCAAGTTATATAATAACCACAACTGATTATCTCACAAGATGGGCAGAGGCGGGACCAGTAAGAGACTGCACAATAGACACATCAGCCAGATTTATTTTCGAGAACATCATTAGCAGATTTGGCTATCCCAGGAGCCTAACAAGTGATAAAGGTACACACTTCATTAATACAACAATTAAATCTCTGCTAGATAACTTTATGGTACAACATCACAAAAGCAGCCCGTACCACCCTCAAGAGAATGGAACCATTGAGGCATTCAACAAGATCTCAGAAAAAGGACTAACCAAGATATGCAACGCCAACCGGGATGATTGGGATGAAAGGATACCGGCGACATTGTGGGCATACAGGACAACCATACGAGATTGCACAATAAAAATCCATTCCAGATGGTATACGGAAGAGAGGCACTAATACCGGCCAAATTGATCATACCAAGTATCTTAATTTCTTCAACAGTACTTATGACAGACAGAGAATCAGTCACTGAATGCCTCCATGAAATACAGGAGCTTGAAGAAGATAGATTTCTGGCAGATTTCCATCAGACAGTACAAAACGAAAGACAAAAAGCTTGGCATGACTGTCACATCAAGCACAAGACATTCACTATCGGATGAAAAGTCCTGCTATACGACAACAGATTCTAGAAGTTCCCGGGGAAACTCAGAATGCACTGGATGGGATCGTATCATGTCATAGAAATTAAATACTCAGGCGTGGTTCGACTGGCACAACTAGATGGAAAAATACTACAAGGATGGGTGAATGGCGTCCGTTTGAAGCCCTATCATGAGTAAGTTACACCAATTATTTTTTTTCAAATAAGTCTCGCAACCGAGAGTAGTTAGTAGGGTAGAGTAGAAAAAATAAGAGTCTACAGTGTTAGATAGCCAAGCGTGTCAAATATCATTCATTCATAATGACCCATCATGCTGTTTTCAGTCCATAGGATCACCCAAATTTGAAAAAAAAATAACTTTTGTAATTAGTAACCCCCATATCGTAATAAATTTTCCATAGTAAGCCATAATTATTACCCATCACGTCTACCCAAATCCCGAAGCCACAGTCGCCAATGTCAGAATACACCTCACCACAGTAACTAATCACACGATTATAGCCGTGGGAAAGACAAAAAAAAATTAATTAGTTATGGGGTCATATCAACCTCATTCGTGCTGGTAACATTACTTAACCCGCATGAAAGAAGAAAGCACCAGAATGCTGGAAAATTCCGAGTTAGCAGAAATAGAAACAGCTACAACAACAAGCAAGATTTCAGCAAAGGAATTTCAAAGAAGGAAACCAACAGCAAGAATTCACAGCAGTATACCAGCAACAATAATTCAGGTATACAACAGGAGAACGAAGATGACAAAGATAACAACATTAGTCGTCGAGCCCGAGCTTGATGCAAGAATTCAAAGGATAGAATCGTTGATCGGAAAGTACAATAATGCTTCGTTAATAGACACAGACTTCACAGACTCGTATCAATTCCCAGCCATCAAGATTCAAGTGTATATGGAGAATTATGCAACGAAGGGAGGAGGTGAAGCAACAAGGATGAATCCAAAATTCAGAGGTATTCAATGGTCGACTATAATGAACCTCAGGGTCCTCCCGGTATTTGGAATGATGGGAGCGACAGTGTAGTGTACAAAGTTCTTGATGAGCAGAGTTCAGAATGGATCATTATGGCTTCGGATGGAGATCCCAATCCATGTAGAGGACATCAAAATAATTACAGTATTATCAGCGGAGGGGAACGATGTCTCAACGACATTCCAGAATGTGTCCAAGAGGGCCAACAAATCAGGGGATTATGATTACTACAAGAAGTATAAGACCAAAAGAGGAGGGAAGAGAGCGAATATTGAACTCATCAACAACGAAACAGTGAAATTTTCTTGCTATCTGATAGATGGAAAAACGATGAGGCATTACACTAAAGTAGAATGCACCCTGGACGCCATCTCAGTCGCGAACACTGCATCCAGGGAGCACAGTTAAACTAGTGCACATTCCTATTGAATGAATTGTTTGAGGCCTGTGAGGATAACTTTAGGCGAGCCACAGGATTCATCTACAACTATCTCATCATGGCCTTTTCAATGTGGAAATGGACTCCCTAGGGATTAGGCAACTCGCAGAAATCACTCACGACCAACCAATGGCATTAATATTTACACCCTGGATAGTATTGGGAGATCTCAGTACCAAGGAAGTCAATGAGGAGGCTTTCTCATTATGGTATAGGTAGATGGTCGATGTGGTGGGGAGCCAACAAAGGGTTCCAAGGAACATATTGGATAGATACTCTTTGTAGATATGGTTTTGGGTAACCCACAACAAGACCTATATCTGACCTAGTTACGTGGGCGAAACCACTTTCTGAATGCAGCCACTGAATTTCCAAGTAGAAGAAGAAGCCTTCCACACTGAAGTCTATTCGTGGCTAGGAGTTGTGATGGAATTCAGAAGCGGAATCCCCCATTACTCATTCGAGGCGATGCTACCAAAAGCACTCCCAGGGGAATCACCGGAAGAAGCAGCGAGGAGGATTTCCCAACTGCAACTACGACCCCTGCTAGACCAGCTTGACATGAAGGTGAAGGGATTCAACCTGGTAATAGAAACTCTCACAAGTACATCTACTATATTTCCTAGTTTTTCTCAATTCCAATCTTTGAATTCTGCATCCCCATCCACAACCACCCCCATCATTACTGCCCTACCATCCACCATGTTTAATTCCCCTCCAGTAACCATAGTCACAACAATATGCAAGACCAAGGCACCCTTGCTTCTGGTAGCTGCACCCAAACCAAAGAAAGCATGAAATACGGTACCCAAGAAAGTAGTTGATCTCACAGGGGAAGATCAACCCCACCCTATGGTTATAGATGCACCAATTCAAGAAGAGCTAGAGGTTACCACCCAAACAACCTTTGTGCTACCTGTGTTTGATCCGTCCCTAGTCCTAAAAATTCAGACGACATATCCACCTCATACGCACAAATCTTCACCACGCACTTCATTCACTTCCAAGGACCACTCCATCCACACTCTTTCCACCTTAGTGACTATCTCAAATCCAATCAAACTAGGGAATGAAACAAATGGTGATACCGAGGCAAAAGTTAAATCGGGTACGACTGGAGTACCTAAGTTTGACAAACCCTCAGTGGGACAAGGCACTTTCCTAGAACTATTAGTTCAAGGAGGGTATTTCACTTCTGATACAATGCTCACCACACCATAGCTGAACCCTTTCTAATAAGCCAACAACAGATTATACCATCCACTAGTATGAACGTCCCTAAACCTTAGCTACCACAAAAAAACCAACCAACGTCCCCACAAGAACACTCAGAGAAATCAATCGCTAGTGGGAAACCACTCAGAGAAAAATAGTCGACCCAAGAGATGTCAGGCGTTGAGACCTTGCAGAGTTGGGAGCTAGCCAAATATACAGGGTTATCCAACTGATAGAACAACAAGCAAAAGGACTACATAATGACCTTCAACAGATGTTTGAGCAACAACAAAAACAGGTCATCGCGCTTACTGAGGAGTGAAATTAGCTTAAAAGTGAAAAGGATACCCTATAGGAGCAGCTGGAACAGGTGACAGAAATCTTCAAGGACCTATGGCCGACTGTCTTTGCTTAGGATAACAAAACTGTAATATTCCTACTTAGCCTAATCTAAGAGGAATATGCAATTTTGTCTCATTTTCTGTTGCATGAATAAATGAATAAAGGAGGACATATAAAACTCCCAAAAGAATGAATAAATCAATGCCCATATGAACATGGATAAATCTGGGCCATGTAAACATATCACTTGCAGGTGTGAAAGGGGTTTCAGCTATGAGATTGGGTCAACCTTGACCAAATCTATAGCGTTGTCTAGATACAATGCACCTCATGAAGGGACAACACAGTTCTAGAAGGAGGCCCCTCATGTGAAAGGAGCTAACTCATCAAGGTGGTTTAGGGTTTGCAAAGGATTTCATCTTATATAAGGAAGGGGAAGGCAGCAAGAGAATGTTGTTGATTGTCTATATTTCTGAGTATCTTGTCTGTTTAGAAAAATACCATTCTCTGTTGTTCAGTAGAGAATTGTGTTGCTTAGCACTTGGAGTTCCTATGCAAGGATTTCACCTCTTCCATTGAGGATTCTTGGAGGAGTCTTGCTGATTTGATCCACTATCAGGCTTTGGGCCAAGCTCTACTTCCAACTGCAACGCAGATCCAGTGAGGGTTTGTTTGCTTTTGTAGGCTGCAACAATTGGAACACTAGATCTGTTCAGATCTAGCTTGTATTGGTGCCTCTTCTCAGTGAGTGTGTCTTTTAACCTCCTGGAAGAGTGCATCAGTTGTTTGAGCTTTAGATTTGTATCTTGGCATCAGGCCATCTCTGTTATTCAAGCTACAACATAGTCTCCCTTGAGGGACTGCGTTATTTTCAGTGGAGGTTTTGCAGGGTGTTTTGATCCCATTTTTTATGATAGATCTCTGGTGCTGGGCTTTGCCTTTCACTTTGGTGATCCATGGATTAGCTTGCTGATCCATGTTATATTTAGATATGATCTGTTTAATGTAAAGTCATCCTCAGAAATTTCTGAATAATATTGCAGATTTGTTACTTAAAACTCAGATCTACTCTTTGTAATGCATGATTTGGTCAAAACCCTAAGGAGAACTTGTAATAGAGTCTTTCTAGAGTACAAATCTGAATTGGATCTGATATTTCATCCACATATCTGTTCTAGATCTGAAGTGTAACATTCAGCTGCTGCAGCTCCTTAAAAATAACGCTGTTAAGCCATTTTGCAGTTTATATATGTGTTGCAACCTTCTTTTCTGAAGATTTCTCTCTCTTGTCCTCTGTATTCTACTGTATAATGTAAGAGCATCATTGTAATTTTGATTTGCTGTTGTATATTCACAATTTGATCTCATTTGATGGCCTCCTGCTCATGCTTTCCAATATTGCGTTATTTCTGAAGCAGTTTGTTGTGCATAGCTGCAGCCCCTATTGTAGGGTGTTTTTTAGCTAGACTAGGTGGTGGGAGATCTGTTTACCACACCTAGTTTTATTTGTTTTTTCTCCCCCTTTGGATATAGAATCCAGATCTGCTGATATAAGGGATCTCAGGACTACAAACTCATTTCTGTGCATAAATCTCCCAGAAGTGCGTTATTTCAGCAGGCTTTCTGTGCAATCCCAATTTTGGGATATTACAGTGGTATCAGAGCTCCCTTCTTGGCACAACCTGTGCTTCCATTCGAGAACCACAACCATGTTGGATTCAGAAGAATATGAGTCTCTTACTAATAGGGAGAAGAGGTATCATAATAGAAGTCACAAGAAGTTTGATTACACCACTGATGATCAAGACAAGGGTAAAGCCCCTGAAACTGCAAGTGATAAAGAAGGAGAAGAGTTTGCAAGAACTCTTTTGGTGGCCATGCAAGATCTTGCTAGAGAGATCAAAGAGATGAGGATGGAAAAAATGAGGGAATCTCCTGGGAGATTTCATCCTGGGGAAAGATTTGACATGTATCACCACTGGACTGGTCAACCAGTGAACCAGCCACAAGCTCCACAAGCTCCACAACGCTCCACTATGGCTACCTTCTTGGCTGTGGAGAATGAAGGACCACAAGAGCAAGCATCCCTTGAAGACTACTTTGTGGAATATGAATCTCAAAATCAGAGATTCAGAGACCACTTGATTTTCCAAGAGTTTTGTCACCTCAAGGACAAAAGAAGACTAAGGCAACAATATAGAGATGGTGGGTTCTTTCATAATCATGATAGACATCACTCTATGGGCAGATTATTTTTGTGCAAGTTTGATGCGTCATCCACCAGTTCTGCCAAGGCATGGGTAGAAAAGTTGGATATCTACTTTCGATTGAACAAAGTCCTTGAGATTGAAGCCATCACGATTGCAGCGCTGCACTTTGAAGGTGAAGCACAAAATTGGTGGTTCCATGGGTTGTCTACATTGGGCCATGCCAATGTGACTGCCTAGTTTGAATTCACTAGAAGACTGGTGGAGAGGTTTGATAGAAAGGATCCAGAAGCACCTTTCATAAGCCTTGAAAAGTTAAAGCAATCGGGAAATGTAGAAACTTATATCTCTGAGTTTCTAAGATTATCTGTTATGGTTCCTGATCTGTCTGCAGCAAGGAGGGTGTACATGTTCATAGATGGCTTGGATGAAACTTTGTATGGGTTGGTTAAATCTACCAATACTGTCACTTTGCATGATGCCATTGAGAGGGCTAGAGACCTCCAAGATTCCTTGACAAAAGCAAAGGCAACTTTCCAGAGCAAGGCCCCTCACCTTTCTAAAGGGAAGGAAGAAAAATCAGCTCCTTCCAAGGAGAGCTCATTCAAGAAGCCTCTTGATATTGAACTTAGGAGGGAGCTGAGAAATAACAGACTATGTTTCACTTACCAAGATTCATGGGCACCTAGACATAGATGTGCTGCTGGGAAAGCACACTACATAGAAGTCTTCCCAGATTTTGAGGAGGAGGATGAAAATGATGAACCAAGGAGGGGTCACAGCGTTGATAATGTTGAGGGAGATCCAACACCATCTGGAGATGGGGATGGAGCCTTTGCTCCAATAGGAGGAACTCTTGCATATTTGAGAGGGGTGCCTAAGTACTTGACCCTAAGAGTACAAGGTTCAATCATGAATCAGAGGGTATCTGCACTGATTGACAGTGGGGCAACCCACAAATTTATTGATGCTCAGTGCAGAGGAGAGTAATCCCCACTGATACTTTTGAGGGATTCTCTGTTTTGGTCCCAGAAGATAGGACAATGCAATGCATGCAATATGTCCCATCACTCTCAGTCACTATGGGGTCCTACACTTTGGTGGATCACTTTTTTGTAGTTGACATACCAGACACCAATATCATTTTGGGTGTCCAATGGTTGATTACATTGGGGAAAGTCACCACTGATTGGAAAGCTTTGTAGATGGAGTGGGTGGAAATGAAGAGTGGTAAACCCCAAATGATCTAAGGCATGCATACTTATCCCTCACCTAGCACTTCCACACAAACAACAAAGATGGATTTGCGCAGTGGAAGCAAGGATCTCACAGTCTCTTCTCTTATGTTCATGAAAATTCTGCAAGGGACATTCCTATCTAGTGGCAAACCACCTGGGAGGCCACCAGATTCAGATCTTGTGGGGGAGGCCTCACAAAGTGCTACTCCAAATCTAGATCCAGGAGGGATTGGAGCAATGGGAGACCAAGCTACAACGCCGGAGGGCTTGGAATAGATCAAGAGTGAGGGGGATCTTCTTCCTGCATCACTATCACCCTCTCTCTTTCCTAGATCTATGCTGTGGGAGGAGAAGAATGGGAGGAAACACAACTTTGGAATGAGAGATGTTAGAGAAGAGATCAGAAACATGACAGACACTTCCATGGATGTATCATCAGCGCTGTCATTGTTGAACAGTGTGGATCTGTATTGGAAATCTCAGCTGCTTGTACAGTATTCCAAAGATCTCCACACATGTATGATACTAGATGAAATGAAACAAGAAGAGGGATACTTAGTCCAAGGGGGAGTCATCTATCATCATGGTAAGGTCTTCTTGGCTAGAGCTTCCAAGCTCAAGCAGAAGATACTACAAGGGGCACATAAATAATTCTTTCTCAGCCATATGCATTCAATGAAGATCTATACCTTGATCATGAGGAGCTTTGATTGGGAAGGCTTGAGAGAGGAACTACATCAACACTTTCAAAAGTGCATGAGCTATGTGGAGTTGGGACAACCAATGGACTCTATGCAAGAGTCATTTCAGTCATTCCTTCCTTCTTTTGAGAGAAGGGGAATGCCCATGCACAAGTCCATGTGTATGAGGAACTTTGATGGTGAAAGATCTGATCATGTAGAGCAAGATTTATCTTCTGATTTGTCATATTATTTTACCATGTTTTTTTAGGATATGACTTGTAAAGGAAGTGAGAGATCATGTGGATCTCATGGCTTTTGGTGGGCCAATAGAAATGTTGAACTTTTCCACTCCCTTGTTGTGCAAAGGGAGGTTCCTTCTCATGATGGGTGCTTTCCAAAGGCACCAAACTTATCTAACATCTTCAGCCATGTTAAGGTGACTCATGCAGAAAATGTGTGGTGGGAATGCCACTTACCACACCTTGATCTAATGCACGTAGGAGATGCACTGCGCTGGCATCACATGTGGGATTTTGACCCACCTTCTCAAGCTCATATTTCTGTTTGCATATATGTAGTCTTGCTTCCATACTTGGATGATATAGTTGTACTATTTATGGGATTGTATGGAGGGAGGATGGGCAGTTTGTATGTACCACATGGATTGGAACTTCTCCCTGTACCTCATGCTACATGTTTTAGATGGAGCATTTCTCCAACCATGTTTATTTCTGTTAAATTTTTCACTCCTGGTGGGATGGACTATGCACATCTTATGTTGACCTTGGAGGAACAATTCATGATGTATTGGCTTGATGAGCACTTGGCTTATGATGAGGACTTGATCATTGATGGTGTCATCAATGGAGGAGGGGAAGTACTACAGCTCTCACCCTATCAGTTTCTTGAGGAAAAGCAACATTTTGGAGGGGAGGACTGTAATATTCCTACTTAGCCTAAGCTAAGAGGAATATGCAATTTTGTCTCATTTTCTGTTGCATGAATAAATGAATAAAGGAGGACATGTAAAACTCCCAAAAGAATGAATAAATCAATGCCCATATGAACATGGATAAATCTGGGTCATGTAAACAAATCACTTGCAGGTGTGAAAAGGGTTTGATATATGAGACTGGGTCAACCTTGACCAAATCTGTAGCGCTGTTTAGATACAATGCACCTCATGAAGGGACAACGCAGTTCTAGAAGGTGGCCCCTCATGTGAAAGGAGCTAACTCATCAAGGTGGTTTAAGGTTTGCAAAGGCTTTCTGAGTATCTTGTCTATTCAGACAAACACCATTCTCTGTTGTTCAGTAGAGAATTGTGTTGCTTAGCACTTGGAGTTCCTATGCAGGGATTTCACCTCTTCCATTGAGGATTCTTGGAGGAGTCTTACTGATTTGTTCCACTATTAGGCTTTGGGCCAAGCTCTACTTCCAACTGCAACGCAGATCCAGTGAGGGTTTGTTTGCTTTTGTAGGCTGCAGCAAGTGGAACACTAGATCTGTTCAGATCTAGCTTGTATTAGTGCCTCTTCTCAGTGAGTGTGTCTTTTAACCTCCTGGAAGAGTGCATCAGTTGTTTGAGCTTCAAATTTGTATCTTGGCATCAGGCCATCTCTGTTATTCAAGCTACAATGTAGTCTCCCTTGAGGGACTGCGTTATTTTCAGTGGAGGTTTTGCAGGGTGTTTTGATCCCATTTTTTATGAGATATCTCTGGTGCTAGGCTTTGCCTTTCACTTTGGTGATCCATGGATTAGCTTGTTGATCCATGTTCTGTTTAGATCTGACCTATTTAATGTAAATTCATCTTTAGAAATTTCTGAATAATATTGCAGATCTGTTACTTAAAACTCATATCTACTCTTTGTAATGCATGATTTGGTCAAAATCCCAAGGGGATCTTGTAATAGAGTCTTTCTAGAGTACAGATCTGAAATGGATCTGATATTTCATCCACAGATCTATTCTAGATCTGAAGTGTAACATTCATCTGCTGCAGCTCCTTAAAAATAACTCTGTTAAGCCATTTTTCGGTTTATATATGTGTTGCAACCTTCTTTTCTGAAGATTTCTTTCTCTCTTGTCCTCTGTATTCAATTGTATAATGTAAGAGCATCATTGTAATTCTGATTTGCTGCTGTATATTCACAATTTGATCTCATTTGATGGCCTCCTGCTCATGCTTTCCAAGACTGCGTTATTTCTGAAGCAGTTTCTTGAGCATAGCTGCAACCCCTCTTGTAGGGTGTTTTTTAGCTAGACTAGGTGGTGGAAGATTTGTTTACCACACCTAGTTTGATTTTTTTTTTCTCCCCCTTTAGATCTAGATGGAATATCTAATGATCTAAGGGATCCAAGGGCTGTAAACTCATTTTTGTGCACAAATCTCCTAGAAGTGCGTTATTTCAACAAGCTTTTTGTGCAATCCCAATTTTGGGATATTACAAAAACATTGGAGGACATATCGGCTTTCTCAATGGTCAAAAGATCCATCTGAGTGAAAATGGCATGCAAAAATCTGATCAGAGCAAACCAGGAACTCAAAGAGGCACTGGCTGCCAGACCAACATTACCAGAGCCTTCCAAAGTATATGCTGAGAAGGTCACAGAGAGACAGAGGCAAGTAAACGGTATGAGGGAAGCCCTTGGGATGAAGGTTAAAGAGGATTATAGCCTGTTGGAGCATTTACATGAATTCTCCAACTCACTAATGATGGAAGCCCACATAATTTCAGCACAGCTTCAGAAAATTTTCTGGGAAATCAAAGAAGCCACCGATCCGGTCAACATAACACAACTATACAACCAGGCAGATGCGTTGGAAACCAAAATACAGGAAATCAAAGAACACTCAACGGCCACAAAATAGTTCCTCAGAGAGCTAAGGAAACTGGTAAAACAAAAATCTAAGGCATTATAGCAGATGGTGGCCGAAATCGGGCCAAAGATATAGGAGGTGTTCAGCAAGCTACCGCCTGTGGCGAATGAAACAGAGGCTGAAAGAGTCGCCACCCAAATAGAGAAATTAATTAAAGAATGGAAACAGGCAATCACTGAGTTCACAGAACTCAAGTCCTCAGTGTTAAGCAAGGTTCCATATTTGGGGCCTTTGTTTGGACAGGGTGAAGCAACAAGAAAAATGAGGCTAGCCTTGGAAGCCGCAATAGCAGGGAAAGATTGAATCAAGACGAGTCAATAGCGTGTGGTCGGTGCCTGTTGGGGCCTTTGTTTTGTGATAGAACAGTTTTGAGTTGCGTATAGCTAGAGGATAGGTGGCAAAACGTAATCAAGGTAGACAGGAGCTGTCACGATTGCGGAAAGCTGGAATATAGGTGGCGCGACATTGGCAGAGAATAGTGCAGATGGCATATATGGGAGACAAGAACAATTAGTAGAACTCCTAGTAATAAGGAAGAAGCGGAAAGCAACGGAGTAGCAAAAAAGGAAGGACGGACAGTCACACTCGAGGAGAAAAAAATAGGCAGTTAGTCAGCAGAGAAGGGAGTTAGTCAGTTTGGCGAGAGGCTGATAGGGGAAAAGCAGAGCCTCAGGAGAGCTCTGTGAGAAATCCGTTGCACTAGACTAAACCGTAATTGACTCTGCGGAGTATATGTATGTTGTTATGTTATTGATAATGAAATTGGGTTGTTGCTGTGTGTAATTTTTCGAGTTTATTGATGGTTATTTTATTACGATAAATGTATGTTTAAATTAAATTTTAATTCAGAATTATGAACATGTGTTGATGAGTGATAGTTTCTTCGTAGAGTTGAGATATGCTTGTTACTTACAATTTTCCTTAGCTGCTATCTATGTTTGCATTTTTATTCTACCTGATCTAGCCTCTAATCTTACTAAGGTCGCGACACGCCTCGGGTGAGACACCTTACTCCCTGAAGCAGGGTGAAAATGCCAGCGTTGTGCTAGACTACTGTAGAAACCTTGTTGGCCTCAAACCTGAAACTGGGTGTTGCCCATAGACCTCATTTTTCACCAACAGTCCTCATCCCCTTTGTTCCCTTCTGGAAGTGGAAGATCCAAATCACCCCTAAAATCGGTATCGGTATATGGCCAGTCCTCCACCACGATGAGTTGTTGGCTCAACGAGTCAAAGAACTCTGGTCTCCATGACATATGTTGCCCGCCTCCTGGTCAAGGCATCAAATTAGCCCAATGGACCATCCGTGGCTCTCGTGATGGTGGCATAGGTACAACTACCTCCTGACGTTGGAATATCGGTAACTGTTACAGGATGAACAATATCAAAATGGACCCACACCCAAACTGCTTTAGCTTACTGTTTTTACACTTGGTCAGCTGACGTTTCATGTTGATCATCATCGCTTATGCCCAATTGAAGATTGTCGGAGACATGTAATCTATGGCTAATTGGATTTGAGTCTTTGTGGCTTCATGGGGAGCCTAAGATCCGGTAGCTCGAGTAATGGTATGCAACACTACCCTCAAAGGTAAGTCAGGCACTGTCTGGATGTCTAGTTTACTGCTCTTGTGTGCTTTCCTTGCTCCAGGACAAGCTCTATCTATCAATATTCCCATGCTCTCTCCAAGGATCTGAGTACCTGTCATTCGTGCTCGCTCTCCCCTCCATGAAAATCCTGTTATGAAGTAGATGTCGGAGACTTATATCTCCAATTCCTGGTCATGGATGATGAATTTATCTTGGTCAATGTCCCATACACTGATGAAGTATTACAACAGCTCTAATTAAGCTCTCAGACATGGGGTCATGAAAAAATTAAGGAGCCCACAGTTCCTCAGAGCATCTAAGCATGCATCGTCCTCCATGGCTTGTGCATCTTCTACCCCATGCTCCCGCTCTTTCCATTCTATTTCCATCACAACTACCGATTCTTCCTGCAAAACAAAATGCAAGATTCTATAAGACACATTGCTAAAATTGAATCAATTTTAGAAAGAATTTTTGGAGAAAACTTTGAAAAAATTATGCGCCAACTGCCGCGGATGTGAATTTTTAAAACTCTGCCATGAAATGCATAAATACGTGGAAAAATATGAAAAATGGATGAAATTACAGGGGAAGTTCATGGATTTTACCTAGAAGAAGAAGATTCATCAATGGCCTCATGGATTGCCTATAGTCAGCTCCCCAAATTGAAAGTGAAAACTAGTGAAAGTGCTCACAAGAAAGTGAAAAGGTAAAAGTAAATTTTTTTTACTATCGAGTTATTTTATAACATTTTATAACACTAATTAGGTTTTTGGACATATTTTCGGATATTTTAATTGTTTTTTCTCAAAAATGGGTTTTATGTTTGTTTCTTGTGCAACAATAGGTCCTAAAACTGACAATGATGAGGAAATGAGTTGTATCTTATTACTTTTTCGGACTCGATAAAAACACAAAAAAGTCACCCCCTGGAGTCATCTTTCAGCTCTTTTCTGACTCTCAAAATATGAAAATATTGCTGAGATCTTGTCATTTTGAACCTGCTAAAGGCTTCAAAACGTCATTTTCCCTGTATACGTTTACCCCTTTCCCGGGCTGGGACAAATAATTTACGAAAAAGGAATACCTTAGTTGAACATGGCTAAGAGGTTCTCTCAGATATTGTTTTCTACCTTTTCAGATCTAAGAGATGACCTATGAAAAGGGAACTTCTGGAGTTTTATTTTCTGCCTCTTTTAAAACTCTATAAACATGAAAATACACTGCGTTTTTCCTTTTTCAGATTCGTTGAATCTAAATGACATTGGAGTCGTCGCCATGACGTTACCGAGTTCCTCCTTCCAAGGGATCGTAAAATGTACTAGGATGGATTTGTCCGAAGGAAAAACTTACAATAAAAGCATATGATATCCCCTTCAAGCTTGTTTCCAAAAATAATTGGGGTACTCGCTAGAAATGGTGGGGGAAAATGGAACTAGTTGTTAGTTGCGTCAAAAATATGTCACTGTTGAGCATGACACTTGTCTGCAGTTCGTGTCGTGTTGGGGACATCCCACAATTTTCATTTTTCCTCCATGGGTTTGGGTTATCCGTTTTGACCTCTCATTTTCTCTTTGCCTTGTCACCATGACCTCAGATCCCTTGATCTCAAGTACTGCCAAATTCGAGAGTCATGTCGCCAATATGTTCAAGAGAAGTCCTTTCTGCAGTTTTCAACCCCTGATCCTTTGTTAAATTTTGATTCACTATCATCTTATTCCTATGTCTCGTGTCGATGATGTGGGAAACATTATGGCCCTCCTTCGACCGATCACTTATTGTCAACTTTAGCTCATTATTCAGGAAGTTGATCCAGATACACCCTTCTGGTACCTTAGAGCTTGCATGCCTCAATGGTTAGTTCTTCGTATTCGATGATAGGTTCTCATGATTGGCCTTAGATCGAGTGATTTTGTGCATGTTCGAATCTAGTTCATTCTTCAGATTCCGTGGATTGTACTAGTTGTACCTTCAGAACCATTGTCATTATTGGTGGTTACTCTCGTGCTTGTTAACAACTTCCATTATCGGTTGGTAATCAAGGCGACTTTCTTGCATGTTCAACTTCATCTCATTCGTTCACATGCCTGAATTTGAACTTGTTCGGTTGGGACGTAGCACAAGACCTTGGGTTTTGTTTGATGAAATCTATGCTACGAGACGATTTGGTTTGTCATGACTGTATACATGACTCTTTTGATTGGATGGTTGTGACCATACCTGAGTCTATTTTATGATCCTTCTCATTGGATGGTTGTGTCCATACCTTGGATCTTATTACATGTTCTCTATTATGGATGGTTGTGCCCATACCTCGTACTCATGTATCAGAGATATCATTCATACTTGATATTGCAGGTCCTCCTCCAATGACGCTTTGGTTTGGGCATGTTTTCATAAAGCATTTCACCCCTCCCTCTCTCTCGGACTTGATGCTTTAAGGGGCTTCTGTTACACAAAATTTTGTCACCATCCCTGCATTCCCTATTTCAAATGATGTAGGACCATCAGAGTGACCCCTGTGTAATATCACACATCATAATGAATGTCATTGCATCCCTTAACGTGCCAGGAACAAAACCTCTGTAGACCATTCCTGAAGTAGACCCTTAAAAACATGAAATTTTGGGTCGACACTGTGGTTTAGTTATGTCCTCGTGGCGATGGTCATATTTTCACTAGGCTTTGCGCCGTGGTCACTCCGTCTCTAAATATCCCTTGTGACGAACTAATTTTGGAAGGTTTTTTAATATGGAAATGAAGCTTTTAAGATCTAATAGCTTCGTGATCGAAATCATGGATGTTTTTTCGACTGGATGTGGTCGAGGTTCTCCCTTTGGCCTTCTAGTTCCTACAAAAATTCAACTTCCAAATGGGATAGACCTTTCCTCCACCATAACTAGATCCCAAAGCTCTCCCTCCGCTCCTACAAATTCCTCTTCATCCAATTGATTCTTCTAGCTAGAATAGACCAGGAGTTGGGGTGCAGAAGATAACATAGAGTAGTCCATAGTTGTGAGAGAGAGTTTGAGCCTTTCACCTCTTCAAGCCAAATCGACGAACGAATGCTTTGGATATGTGTCTTACTGAACCCATTAAAAGAGGTCTACAACGTAAGGGAAATGGTTTTAAACTCCTTTTTATACATTAATATGACATGACTGATTTCTAGTTTCATCTTTGTCTATGATAATATTCAAAGTTTTTGACTCTCCTTGATTAGTTAGATCGCTGTAAATGAATATGTATGCTCATATGCTTTTAGTGTTTGCTTGATATTTGTGCAGGTGTGTAAATATCACTACCAATGGGGTGCAAGGCTTGAACAAAAAAGATCGAGGGATCAATGCAACTTACTACGTCAAGAGCATTAGATCGAGGTAGGACATCTATTCCAATCCACATTTCGTTTATAAACTAGTAATTTAGAAACCAGCATGTTCCGTTGCTGCTAGACCCACCCTAGGGCTAGAGGGATTGCCTCTGTCCGCAGAGGAGATTTTCCTGCACAACACATGTCTCTCAACATCCTGTATTGTTTCATGAAACCATAATGGTTTCTTCCTGGAAGGAGGATCATACAGAGGGGGATCCAAGGGGTCCATAGTTTACATGTGATAATTAACAATATCAGACTTAGGCCCAGGCACAAAAGGGCCTTCTAGAATATCCATGGCATAATCCTTCTTTTCAAATTGGTAAGGGGAGTGTGCCTTGCTTTCCCAAGGCCAATATCTTCATCAAATGTCAGATCGATGCTAAAATCTACATTCCTTTCACTAAACAAATATATTCTATAAGCTTTAGAATATTCATAGTAACCAACAAATGTACCTTTCTTTATAGAAGCTTCCAGCTTTTTCCTCTTGTCCTTCAACATATGAAAGTAGATGGGGCATCCAAATATCCTCAAAGTTCCAACATCAGTATTTACACTTCTTTGGTAGTCATGTCACCCAAGGGTTGATGAGGAGTATTTTTTTGAATATAAATTGTTGCATTAGTAGATATGCCCCATAGAAACTTTAACAACTTTTGATCATATAAAATAGCTCGAGAAACTTCCATGACGGTTCTATTCTTCCTTTCATCTACTCCATTTTTCTCAAGGTTGTAAGGTACGATGGTCTCCTTCTTTATTCCTACTTTCTTGAAAAAGTAAATGAACTCATTTGAAATGAATTTCCCTCCATTTTTAGACATGAAGACCCTTATTCTCTTTCCTACTTGGTTTTTCTATTAGTGCCTTGAAATCCTTGAACATATCAAATTCCTAGTCCTTGTGCTTAAAGAAGAATATCCAAGTTTTGCGCGAGAAGTCATCCACAAGGATTATGTAGTATAGATAGCCCCTAAGAGATGTCACTGGCATGGGTCCACATAGATCATAATGTATGACTTGTAGAATACCACTAGTTTTGCTCCTACTATAATGAAATGGTCCCCTCATATTCTTTCTACTTGCACATCCTGAACAAACCCCATCGTGATTTTCTTGAACCTCAGGCATTCCATAAACCATATTACTTACCTTTGGCAAGGAATCATAATGAAGGTGAGTGAATATTTAGTGCCATAACTCACATTAATGATTGTTATCATGGACCAATGCTCCAATAAGTCTTCGATTAACTTTATAAAGGCCTTTAATTCTTGATCCCAAGTTGAAGGCATCCCTCACGCGAGATTTCATAGTCCATGCAAGAACCTTTCCTATTATAAAATCAACTCGCATTACCTTGTCCTCCAAGGCAGATATAGACACCAAATTATTTTTTAATCTGAGAAGACACAAAACATCGTATTGATGTATAGTTTCACAATAATCTAAGTGAAATTAAAAAAAACCAAATCCCTTCACATGAAAGGTAGAATTGTCCCCAAGAATGATCTTCAAATTTGTCTCCCTCTCAACCAAGCTCAAGAGGACTTCATGATAACCAATGAAGTGTCTAGAGGCAACACTATCTACCAACCATCTATTAAATGAATCCATATGAGAGGAACTAGAAAGAGAATAAATAAAAAAATATTCAGATTGAGTACCATCTGCATTATTTTGATATCTTGAGTTCCTTGATCTCTTTTGAGTATGGTGGCCTTAGTCATGATCGTCAAGAGCATCTATTCTTCTTCTATTATTTAACCTTTTTTTGTTGAATCCATAATTGTTGTTGTAAGACCTAGAAGCATTTCAATTTTCCAAGCTGTCATTAGCAAAGTGACCATACTTATGGCATTTGAAACATTCAATTTTTTCCTTTCTAAATCTTCTTTGAGAGTCCCTAGATGTTGGTGCCAGATATCTTGAATTAGTTGGTTTTAATATTCCTTTCCTCTTCTTGTCTTGAGCAAAAAATGCAATGGGCTCCCCTTATTCATGCTTTTGAATTATACCTCTAGATATAATCATGGTCTATTCTTGAGTGCCCTTTCCAATAAGCTCAAGAAATGTCAGGAACCTTTCATTGTTGCTAATAGTTTTAATAAATGTCTCCCAAATAGGTGGAAGAACTCCAAGTGAAATTAGTACCATCTCTCTATCAGAAGTAACTTCTCTGTTGGACAAAAATTTATCATTGAGTTGGGATATACTCATGATGTAGGATTGCACAGTCGATCCCACAGTTTCTCCCTTATTCATCTTGATGTCCTCGAGTTGATTCTTCAAAGAAAGAATGTGACTCAAGTTTTTTCCTTCATAAATCCCAACCAAATAATTATATATTTCCTTGGACTTCTTCAACTTTGAAATATAAATGATCAAATGATCCCTCAATGAATCAATAATAATATTTTTAGCTTTTATCTCACCTTTCTTGTACTTAGTTTTGATAGCAACAAAAGCATTCTCAAGAGGCTAAGGTACCCTTCCTTCAACATATTCCAAGGCATCATTTTCGTCCAAAGTCACATATAACTTGGTTCTCCAAACTAGATATTTAGATGATTCATTCAACTTATATTCAATCTTGAACTATGAGGCATAGATATTGACATGGTCAAATGATGCAGGGGCATTAGACACTAGTCAGCAATGTAGGAGTTTTTTCAACATGTTGTGGCTAGTAGGGGTTGAAAATATTCGAATTGTAACAACTAGGTGTCAATACCTCAGCTGATTGTATTATTAGATCAGTTAGAGTTGTAGAAGTCGAATGGTTAGTCCATCTGTCATGTTTTAGTTCTCGAATAATTGTAATTAGGCTCTTGAATTACCATAACGGTTCTCACAGAGGAACTGAAAGGACATATGTTGATGCATATAAAGGTTATCCCTCAGATGTATAGAGAGAGAGCAGAGGAGAAAAAGAGGAGTAGAGAGATTCTGCAATAAAATCTGTGTTCACAATTGCTTCCAATTAAATAGTTTCTGTTTGCGTTTGCCATAAAGTCGTTTCGAATCCATGATTGTAAAGAGATTGTTTAATTGCGATGTGATTGAAATCTGTGCATATGTATCTACTGGATCGAACTGTTGTATAGATTCTGCATGTCTCTGTCTATTGTTTCCCTCAATTTTCTCGAGTAGAGAAGCCTGTGAAAATCCGTGGTCATTAACTCTGTTTTACGATAGTCGAAATCCGCTTAATAAATAGATAACCTTGATTTATTGTTAATTGAATCCTGAACCGGGGCCAGACCCGAGTTAAATGAATAAGAAGGCCAGTGAGACCTCGCATTAACCCTGGTCAATCACTGTAGCAAAACCACGAGCAGATTTGCGGAGGTGGATTGCCCATATCGCACAGCTTTTGCGGGTTGAGCGGTATTCCCTGAATTGGAGCGATTCCATAGAACCGTCGACGCGTGGCAAGGGTGGACCCACGAAAACCACCGTTTAAAGCGCGCCATCGCGCGTTAATGATCGTACCGGGATGCCGAGCGATATTATCGAGATCCGTTGATCTGGGACGGGGCCATCGGACGGTGGTCGCCTGCCATATATGCACGAACGATAACCAAGGTGCGCAGACGATAAAAGGGGTACGGTGCATGCGTTTGACTGGTCTATTGATCGTAGAAGTGGGGCCGGGGACAAAAGGTTTATTTCCCAGTTGTTTATTCGAAACAGAGCGTTGGAATTAATATAAAGTTTCGAAGATTTAAACATTGATTATAAGGTTGGCGGTATAATATTAAACCGAGAGATTTGAATAAAATTGCAAGGGTTGCAAATTAAGTTTATTTATCAAATTCCACGAATTTGATAAATAAATATCTGAGGAAGATATAATTGGACCACGTGGAGTCAAAGAGCAGGGTCAGAAAGGGAATGCTGGTAGAGCCACGACGACGGTTGACCATCTCTCCTCAGGGGTGACTTTCAGTTGTTGCTGCGTCATTTATGGTATCAGAGCCATTGTTTTAAGGTTGTTTTTGCAGAAGAGCTGACATGGAAATCCGAGTTGGTAGAGGTGCTGGCAGAAGGAGGCCTATTTCCAATGCTAAGGTGTTGGGGATGTTGCAGAGGGTCGAAGCCAGAATGGATGCCATGGAGCGAAGACAACCCAGAGATCCGGAAGACATCAGTGAACCTAAAATAGAAGAAGCTGAAGAAAATGTTGAAATTCCTCTTGACATGAGGCTCCTTAGAACTGTTCTGGGGTCTGTAGTTAAGCTGAGAATTGAAGTGTCAAGTTATGCAGGGGGACTGAATCGAGAGGAACTGGTGGATTGGATAAATGAAATGAACAAGTGCTTCGATTATGAAGAAATAAGCGAAGATAAAAGGGTCAAGTTTGCAGTGACAAAGCTGAAAGGACATGCTACACTTTGGTGGGATGGAGTGCAGGCAGAAAGGAGGAGAGTTGGCAAGCAACCTATCAAAAGCTGGACCAGAATGATGGCTAAATTAAAAGGTAAATTATTTCCTAGTGATTACCAGCTGACATTGTATAAGCAAATGCAGAACCTGAGACAGAGGTTGCTGACAGTAAAATAATACACAGAGGAATTCTACAGAGTAAGCATAAGGGCTGGGCAATTCCAAGACACACCTGAAAAGAGTGCCAGATATGTGAATGGTCTCAAGATGGAGATCCAAGATGAGATTGGTCTCCTGTCTCCCAAGACAGTGGAAGAGGCCTATCAGATGGCCTTGAAGGCAGAGGAGAAACTCCTGAGGAAACAGTCTGCCAAGAAAAGAGGTACTTTCCGTGGGAAGGGAAGTCAGGGTGGTAGAGGAAAGCCTACTACACCCAGGGATGGAGCTAATAGTAGCTCACCTCAGAATGCATCTGCAGAGGATGATGCAAGGGGCAGAAGGGGTTCTTATAGAGGAAAAGGAGGAGGAGGCAGAGACAGAGGCAGGGGTAGAGAATTGAGGTGTTATAGATGTCAGCAAGTGGGACACAAGCACTATGAATGTCCAGAAAATGTGGGTGCTGGTCCAAGGAATGTTGTTGTTGCCCAGGCTAGAGAAGAGGCTGAAATTGAAGAAGAAATTCTTCTAGAGAGGGGAGAGTCCTTGGTGGTAAATAAGGTCCTGTTGAAGCAAGCCAAAGAGGTCACTGAGCCTGCACAAAGGAAGACTTTGTTTAGGAGCATATGCAAAGTCCAAGGGAAGTGCTTCCAGCTAGTCATTGATAGTGGCAGCATAGACAATCTGGTTTCCACTCAGGTAATATAAAAGTTTAAGTTGAAGACAAGGGAGCATCCAACTCCCTACAGGGTGTCCTGGCTGCACAAAGGGCACCAGCTGGTTGTAAAAGAGCAGTGTGAGATAGAGCTGCAAATGGTAAAATACAAAGATAAGGTCCTGTGTGATGTAATTCCCATGGATGTGTGTCATATACTGCTGGGTAGACCTTGGCAGTTTGACAGAGCAGCAGTGCATGATGGCAAGAAGAACACTTACAAGTTCTTCAAAGATGGGGTACACCATACATTGATACCCATGGAAGAAGGAGAGCCATCCAGCAGAGTGATTGATCCAAAGACCTTGTTGCTAAGCAGGAAGGAATATCTGCAGCAGATAGAAGAAGAAGAGGTAAGCTTTGCTTTAGTTTGCAAGCCTAAAGTAGTTCTTACTTCTACAAAGATTTCTGATTTGCCAGTAGAAATCCAAGAGATGTTAGATGATTACTGTGACATTGTTGTGGATGATTTACCTGATGAGCTGCCACCTGTGAGAAAGATCAGTCATCAGATAGATTTTATCCCTGGTTCAAATCTTCCAAATAGGGCAGCCTACAGAATGAATCCCAAGGAAAATGAGGAAATCGGGAGACAAGTACAGGAATTGGTGGACAAGGGGCTGATCAGAGAAAGTTTGAGTCCATGTGTTGCACCAGCAGTATTGAGCCCAAAGAAAGATGGAGGTTGGAGGATGTGTACTGATTCCAAAGAAATCAATAAGATCACAATTAGGTACAGATTCCCATTGCCCAGAGTTGAGGACTTAATGGACTGTTTGAGTGGTGCTAAATATTTCTCAAAGATAGATTTGAAAAGTGGATACCATCAGATTAGAATAAGAGAGGGTGATGAGTGGAAAACTGCCTTTAAAAAAAATGAAGGACTGTATGAATGGATGGTAATGCCTTTTGGGTTGTCAAATGCACCTAGTAATTTTATGAGACTTATGAATGAAGTGTTGAAAGAGTTCATTGGTAAATTTGTGATAGTGTATCTGGATGATATATTAGTTTTCAGCAGAACTAAAGAAGAACATTTAAGGCATCTTAATCATGTCTTGAAGAAGCTGCACCAAGAGAAACTGCTGATAAATTTGAAGAAATGCTCATTCACGAAGGAAGAGTTGGTGTATTTGGGCTTTGTTGTTTCTGCAGAAGGATTGAAGATGGACCCAGAAAATGTTAAGGTGATTGTGGAGTGGCCTTCACCCAGGAATGTCTTTGAGGTAAGAAGTTTCCATGGACTTGCTAGTTTTTACAGAAAGTTTATAAGAAACTTCAGTAAGATCAATGCACCCATAATTGAGACAATAAAGAAGATAAAACAACCGTTTAAATGGACTTCTGATGCAGAAAGAAATTTTAAAATTTTGAAGCAAAAGATAACTGAGAAGCCTGTTTTGATTCTGCCTGATTTTACTAAACCATTTCAAGTAAAATGTGATGCCAGTGGAGAGGCCATTGGAGCTGTGTTGAGTCAGGATGATAGGCCTGTAGCCTATTTCAGTGAAAAGGTAAATGACTCCAGAAGAAATTATTCCTGTTACGAGAAGGAATTCTATGCAATTGTTCAGGCACTAAAGAAGTGGAGACATTATTTGATGTCCAAGGAATTTGTATTATATTCTGACAATCATGCTTTGCAGTATATTGTACAGCAGCCCAAGTTGAAACATAAGCATGCTAAGTGGGTTGAGTATCTCCAAGGTTTTAATTTTGTTTTGAAACATATAAGTGGCCAAGCCAATAAACTGCATTTGATTCTTTGAGTAGGAGGCATGCTTGTTCAAGAAACAAATTTTGAAGTTGTGAGATTTGATTTTACGAAATAATTGTATAAACAGGATCAGTTTTTAAAGAGAAGCATTTGAGGCATGTATTTTGTTTTAACAAATAGAAGCGATTAGGCCCGGATTATTTCTACCGGGAGGACTTGTTATTCGAAGATTCCAGCGTTTGTATTATTGGCACCAAAATGTTCCATGAGAGAAAACTTGATCAAAGAAAAGCATAGTGGTGGACTTGCTGGACACTTTGGTACTGATAAGACTTATGAGCAGCTGAGTCACTTTTATTACTGGCCTAAGATGAGAGCAGACGTGGATAAGTTTGTGAAGAATTGCAAGATTTTTCAATATGCTAAAGGAAGGAGCCAGAATGCAGGATTGTACATTCCCTTGCCTATTCCAGACAGGCCTTGGGATATGGTGAGTATGGATTTTGTTCTAGGATTGCCCAAGACTTAGAGAGGGAATGATGCAATCTTTGTTGTAGTGGATATATTCTCCAAAATGGCACATTTTATTCCATGCTATAAAACTAGTGATGCCACCCATGTTGCTAGCTTGTTTTTCAAGGAAGTTGTTAGATTACATGGGTTGCCCAAGAGTATTGTTTCAGACAGAGACACCAGATTTGTGGGTCATTTTTGGAGGAAACTATGGAAGAAACTTGGTACCAAACTGAGTTTCAGCTCAACTTATCATCCTCAGACTGATGGGCAAACTGAGGTAGTGAATAGGAGTCTGGGAAATTTGTTGAGAAGTCTTGCAGGAGAACATCCCAAGCAGTGGGATCATATTTTTCCCCAGGCAGAATAGGCATATAATGACTCACAAAACAGGAGCACATGGCAGAGTCCATTTCATATTGTTTATGGAATGCACCATAGAGGAATATCAAAGTTGAGAAATCTGGGAAAGGCAGAGCTAAGGAGTGCATATGGTGAGGAATTTGCTTCAAAGATCCAGGCCATACATGAACAAGTGAAACAAAAATTACAAGGCAACAACATCAGATACAAGAGCAGAGCAGACTTGAGCAAAAAAGAAGTTCATTTTGAAGTAGGAGATCAGGTTTTGGCACACTTGATAAAGGAGAGATTCCCAAAGAAGCAATACAACAAATTGAAGTTCAAAAAGATTGGGCCATGCAAGATACTTAGAAAGTTTTTTGCAAATGCTTATGAGATTGAATTACCTCCCGATGTTGGAATATCTCCCATTTTTAATGTTGCATATTTGTACAAGTATGAAGATGATGGTGCATAAGAAAGATCAGCAGACAAGGAACAAATTGAGTGGAAGGAACAACTACCACCAGTGCAACCACTTCAACCAGAGAAGATATTGGATAAAATACCATTCAGAAGGACCAGAGGAAAAGAGTACTTTCAATACCTGATCAATGGAAGGACAAGCCAGAGGAAGATGCCACTTGGATGACTGAAGGAGTGTTGCAGAAGATAGGCAGATTAGTGGAAGAGCTCATGGATAGGAGCCCATGAAGAAAATTTCCCTCAGGAGTCTGATGCAGGGGCATTAGACACTAGCCAGCAATGTAGGAGTTTTGTCCACATGTTGTGGCTAGTAGGGGTCGAAAATATTCGAATTTTAACAGCTAGGTGTCAATACCTCAGCTGATTGTATTATTAGATCAGTTAGAGTTGTAGAAGTTGAATGGTTAGTCCATCTGTCACATTTTAGTTTTCGAATAATTGTAATTAGGCTATTGAATTACCATAACGGTCCTCATAGAGGAACCGAAAGGACATATGTTGAGGTATATAAAGGTTATCCCTTGGATGTATAGAGGGAGAGTAGAGGAGAAAAAGAGGAGTAGAGAGATTCTGCAATAAAATCTGTGTTCACAATTGCTTCCAATTAAATAAGTTTACGTGCAACTTTTACCGCAAGTGTTTCAAATCCATGGTCTTAAAAGTTGTTTAATGTGGGTGATTATGTTTCCCTATCTGTATGTAATCTCTTCCAGATCGAAGCTGTTGTATGAATTCTACATGTCTCGTGTCTTTCCTCAATTTGCTCGAGTAGAAGCACAAATACGTGGTCATTAACTACGTTTCTGATAGTGAAATCCGCTTAATAAATAGATAACCTTGCTTTGTGTTAATTGAATCTGAGCAGGGACTAGACAGATTCAATGAATAAGAAGGCAGTGCGACCCACGCATTAACCACAGTCAAATCCTTTGTATAAAACCACGGCGATTTGTGGGGTGATTGCCCGCATGCCAGCTTTTGCGAGGTTGGCGGTATTCCCTGAATTGGAGGCGATTCCATAGAACCGTCGGCGTGGTGGACCCGAAAACTGGTTTTAAAAGCGGCAGCCATCAGTATGGCGTTACTTGATATCTGCACAGGGCCTTGAGGCGATATTATCGGCGTTGATGCGGGACGGGCCGTGGACGATGATGCTTGCCATAGATGCTGACGATAACGAGTGTGTGACGATAAAAGAAGGAGAGTACGATTGCTGTTTAATTAATTTATTGGCTTAGTAAAAGTGGGAGCACGGGACAAAGAGTTTATTTCCCGGTTGTTCTTCAATGAGGCGTTAGATTAATATAAAAGTTGTGAAGATTTAAACATTGATTACTTAAAAGTTGGCGGTATAATATTCTAAAGAAAATTTATGAATAAAATTGCAAGATTTAAGTTAGTTTATTTATCGGAATTCCATGTGAATTTGATAAATAAATCTCAGAAAATATAATTGGACCCGTGGAGTAGAAGAAAGCAGAAGTCGGAAGAAAAGGGAATCTTTGTGGAGAGCCCACGGCAGGCAGATGACCCATCTCCTGAGGGGTGACTTTCGGTTGTTGCCTACGTCATTTGTGGTATCGGAGCCATTGTTTTAAGGTTTTTTTTGCAGAAGAGATGACATGGCAATCCGAGTTGGTAGAGGTACTGGCAGAAGGAGGCTTGTTTCCAACGCTGAGGTGTTGGGGATGTTGTAGAGGGTCGAAGCTAGAATGGATGCCATGGAGCGAAGACAGCCCAGAGATCCAGAAGACATCAGTGAACCTGAAATAGAAGAAGCTGAAGAAAATGTTGAAATTCCTCCTGACATGAGGCTCCTTAGAACTATTCTGGGGTATGCATTTAAGCCCAGAATTGAAGTGTCGAGTTATGCAGGGGGACTGAATCCATAGGAACTGGCGGATTGGATAAATGAAATGAACAAGTGCTTCGATTATGAAGAAATAAGCGAAGATAAAAGGGTCAAGTTTGCAGTGACAAAGCTGAAAGGACATGCTGCACTTTGGTGGGATGGAGTGCAGGCAGAAAGGAGGAGAGTTGGCAAGCAACCTATCAAAAGATGGACCAGAATGATGGCTAAATTAAAAGGTAAATTCTTGCCTAGTGATTACCAGCTGACATTGCATAAGCAAATGCAGAACCTAAGATAGAGGTTGCTGACAGTAAAATAATACACAGAGGAATTCTACAGAGTAAGCATAAGGGCTGGGAAATTCCAAGACACACCTGAGAAGACTGCCAGATATGTGAATGGTCTCAAGCTGGAGATCCAAGATGAGATTAGTCTCCTGTCTCCCAAGACAGTGGAAGAGGCCTATCAGATGGCCTTGAAAGCAGAGGAGAAACTCCTGAGGAAACAGTCTGCCAAGAAGAGAGGTACCTTCCATGGGAAGGGAAGTCAGGGTGGTAGAGGAAAGCCTACTACACCCAGGGATGGAGCTAACAGTAGCTCACCTCAGAATGCATCTGCAGAGGATGATGCAATGGGCAGAAGGGGTTCTTATAGAGGAAAAGGAAGAGGAGGTAGAGATAGAGGCAGGGGTAGAGAATTTAGGTGTTATAGATGTCAGCAAGTGGGACACAAGCACTATGAATGTCCAGAGAATGTGGGTGCTGGTCCAAGGAATGTTGTTGTTGCCCAAGCTGGAGAAGAGGCAGAAATTGAAGAAGAAATTCTTCCAGAGAGGGGAGAGTCCTTGGTGGTAAATAAGGTCCTATTGAGGCAAGCCAAAGAGGTCACTGAGCCTGCACAAAGGAAGAATTTGTTTAGGAGCATATGCAAAGTCCAAGGGAAGTGCTGCCAGCTAGTCATTGTAGTGGCAGCACAGACAATCTGGTTTCCACTGAGGTAATAGAAAAGTTGAAGTTGAAGACAAGGGAGCATCCAACTCACAGGGGTGTCTTGAGTGCCTGAAAGGAGCTGATGAGTTGTAAAGAAAAGCGATGTGAAGATGGGGGAGCCACAAATGGGCAAATACAAGATAAGGTCCTATGTGATGTAATGCCCTTGGATGTGTCATATCTTTGCTAGGTAGACCAGCAGCGAGTTTGACGGAAGAGCGGTAGTGCATGATGGCAAGAAGAACACTTACAAATTCCTTCAAATATAGGAGTGTACACCATACATTGATACCCATGGAAGAAGGAGAGCCATCCAGCAGTGGGTGATCCAAAGACCTTGTTGCTGACAAGAAGGAATATGATAGATAGAAGAAGAAGGAGTAAGTTTTCTTTAGTTTTCAAACTTAAGGAGTTCTTATTATTACAAATATTCCCCGATTGCGATTTGACAGTAGAAATCCAAGAGATGTTAGATGATTGTTGTGACATTATTGTGGATGATTTACCTGATGAGCTGCCACCTGTGAGGAAGATCAGCCATCATATATATTTTATCCCTGGTTCAAACCTGACAAATAAGGCAGCCTACAGAATGACTCCCAAAGAAAATGAGGAAATCAGGAGACAAGTACAGGAATTGGTGGACAAGGGGCTGATTAGAGAAAGTTTGAGTCCATGTGCAGTACCAACAGTATTGAACCCAAAGAAAGATGGAGGCTGGAGAATGTGTACTGATTCCAGAGCAATCAATAAGATCACAATCAGGTACAGATTCCCTTTGCCCAGATTTGAGGATTTGATGGACTGTTTGAGTGGTGCTAAATATTTCTCAAAGATAGATTTGAAAAGTGGATACCATCATATTAGAATAAGAGAGGGTGATGAGTGGAAAACTGCCTTTAAAACAAATGAAGGACTGTATGAATGGATGGTAATGCCTTTTGGGTTGTCAAATGCACCTAGCACTTTTATGAGGCTTATGAATGAAGTATTGAAAGAATTCATTGGTAAATTTGTGATAGTGTATCTGGATGATATATTAGTTTTCAACAGAACTAAAGAAGAACATTTAAGGCATCTTAATCATGTCTTGAAGAAGCTGCACCAAGAGAAACTGCTGATAAATTTGAAGAAATTCTCATTCATGAAGGAAGAGTTAGTGTATTTGGGCTTTGTTGTTTCTGCAGAAGGATTGAAGATGGACCCAGAAAATGTTAAGGTGATTGTGGAGTGGCCTTCAACCCAGGAATGTCTTTGAGGTAAGAAGTTTCCATGGACTTGCTAGTTTTTACAGAAAGTTTATAAGAAACTTCAGTAAGATCAATGCACCCATAATTGAGACAATAAAGAAGAGCAAATAATAGTTTAAATGGTGCGATCTTGGAAAGAAATTTTAAATTTTGAAGCAAAGAAAGATAAGTAAGAAACTGTTTTGATTAACGATTTTAAACCATTTCAAGTAAAATGTGATGCTAGTGGAGAGGCCATTGGAGCTGTGTTGAGTCAGGATGATAAGCCTATGGCATATTTCAGTGAAAATCTGAATGACACCAGAAGAAAGTATTCCTCTTATGAGAAGGAATTCTATGCAATTTTTCAGGCACTGAAGAAGTGGAGACACTATTTGATGTCCAGGGAATTTGTAGTATATTCTGACAATCATGCTTTGTAGTATATTGTATAACAGCCCAAGTTGAAACATAAGCATGCCAAATGGGTTGAGTATCTCCAAGGTTTTAATTTTGTTTTGAAACATATAAGTGGCCAAGCCAATAAAGTAGCTGATGCTTTGAGTAGGAGGCACATGCTTGTTCAAGAAACAAATTTTGAAGTTGTAGGATTTGATTTTCTGAAATAATTGTATAAAACAGATCCAGATTTTAAAGAAAGCATTTGAGGCATGTAGTAACCTTGTTTTAACAGATAGAAGCCAGTGGATGGATTATTTCCTGCAGGAGGACTTGTTATTCAGAAGAAGCCAACTGTGTGTACCAAAATATTCCATGAGAGAAAACTTGATCAAAGAAAAGCATAGTGGTGGACTTGCTAGACACTTTGGTACTGATAAAACCTTTGAGCAGCTAAGTCACTTTTATTACTAGCCCAAGATGAGAACAGAAGTGGACAAGTTCATGAAGAATTGCAAAATTTGTCAGTATGCTAGAGGAAGGAGCCAGAATGCAGGATTGTACACTCCCTTGCCTATTCCAGACAGGCCTTGGGACATGGTGAGTATGGATTTTGTTCTAGGATTGCCCAAGACTCAGAGAGAGGGTGACATGCCTTTTTGTTGTAGTGGATAGATTCTCCAAAATGGCACATTTTATTCCATGCTATAAAACTAGTGATGCCACCCATGTCGCTAACTTATTCTTCAAAGAAGTTGTTAGATTGCATGGGTTGCCCAAGAGTATTGTTTCAGACAGATACCAGATTTGTGGGTCACTTTTGGAGGACATTGTGGAAGAAACATGGTACTGAATCGAGTTTTGTACCGTCTATCATCCCCTGCATCGATGGACAAACTGAGGTAGTGAATAGGAGTCTGGGAAATTTGTTGAGGAGTTTGGCAGGAGAACATCCCAAGCAATGGGACCATATTTTTCCCTAGGCAGAATATGCATATAATGACTCACCAAACAGGAGCACAGGGCAGAGTCCATTTCATATTGTTTATGGAATGCACCCGCAGGAACACGCAGTTAAGAAATCCAGGCAGTTGCGCAGCTAAGGAGTGCGTATGGTGAGAATTTCATTTAGATCCAAAGCGATACATGAACAAGTGAACAACAATTACAAGGCGTAGAAAGATCAAGACATACAAGACAAAGAAAACCGACGAAGTAGGAGATCAGGTTTTGGCACACTTGAGAAAGGAGAGATTCCCAAAGAAGCAATATAGCAAATTGAAGTTCAAAAAGATTGGGCCATGCAAGATACTTAGGAAGTTTTCTGCAAATGCTTATGAGCTTGAATTACCTCCTGATGTTGGAATATCTCCCATTTTTAATGTTGCAGATTTGTACAAGTATGAAGATGATGGTGCAGAAGAAAGACCAGCAAACAAGGAACATATTGAGTGGAAGGAACAGCTACCACCAGCGCAACCACTGCAACCAGAGAAGATATTGGATAAAATACCATTTAGAAGGACCAGAGGACAAGAGTAATTTCAGTACTTGATCAAATGGAAGGACAAGCCAGAGGAAGATGCCACTTGGATGACTGAAGGAGTGTTACAGAAGATAGGCATATCAGTGGAAGAGCTCATGGACAGGAGCCCATGAAGAAAATTGTCCTCAGGAGTCTGATGCAGGGGCATTAGACACTAGCCAGCAATGTAGGAGTTTTGTCCACATGTTGTGGCTAGTAGGGGTAGAAAATATTCGAATTGTAACAGCTAGGTGTCAATACCTCAGCTGATTGTATTATTAGATCAGTTAGAGTTGTAGAAGTCGAATGGTTAGTCCATCTGTCATGTTTTAGTTTTCGAATAATTGTAATTAGGCTCTTGAATTACCATAATGGTCCTCACAGAGGAACCGAAAGGACATATGTTGATGTATATAAAGGTTATCCCTCAGATGTATAGAGAGAAAGCAGAGGAGAAAAAGAGGAGTAGAGATATTCTGCAATAAAATCTGTTTTCACAATTGCTTCCAATTAAATAGTTTCTGTCCGCGTTTTCCATAGAGTTGTTTTGAATCCATGATTGTAAAGATATTGTTTAATTGCGAGGTGATTGAACTCTGTGCATATGTATCTACTGGATCGAACTGTTTTATAGATTCTGCATGTCTCTGTCTATTGTTTCCCTCAATTTGCTCGAGTAGAGAAGCCTGTGAAAATCCGTGGTCATTAACTCTGTTTTACGATAGTCGAAATCCGCTTAATAAAGAGATAACCTTGCTTTATTGTTAATTTAATCCTAAACCGGGGCCAGACCCGAGTTAAATGAATAAGAAGGCTAGCGCGACCCCGCATTAACCCTGGTCAATCACTATAGCAAAACCACGAGCGGATTTGCGGAGGTGGATTTCCCATATTGCACCGCTTTTGCGGGTTGAGCGGTATTCCCTGAATTGGAGCGATTCCATAGAACCGTCGACGCGTGGCAAGGGTGGACCCACGAAAACCACCGTTTAAAGCACGCCATCGCACGTTAACGATCGTACCAGGATGCCGAGCGATATTATCGAGAGCCGTTGATCTGGGACGGGGCCATCGGATGGTGGTCGCCTGCCATAGATGCACGAACGATAACCAAGGTGCGCAAACAATAAAAGGGGTACGGTGCATGCGTTTGACTGGTCTATTGACTGTAGAAGTGGGGCCCTGGACAAAAGGTTTATTTCCCAGTTGTTTATTCGATACGGAGCGTTGGAATTAATATAAAGTTTCAAAGATTTAAACATTGATTATAAGGTTGGCTTTATAATATTAAACCGAGAGATTTGAATAAAATTTCAAGGGTTGCGAATTAAGTTTATTTATCAAATTCCACGAATTTGATAAATAAATCTCCGAGGAAGATATAATTGGACCACGTGGAGTCAAAGAGCAGGGTCAGAAAGGGAATGCTGGCAGAGCCGCGACGACGGTTGACCATCTCTCCTCAGGGGTGACTTTCATTTGTTGCTGCGTCATCAAATAAGTTTCTTCTAATTAGATTCCTTCAAAGGTGATTTATCTTTGTATCCTTGGGCTTTTCTTCACCTCGGCTCTAATACCATGTTAATTTTCCAGTTTTTTTTATGATGACACAATCACTTATTACAATTCTTATTTAATTAGAAATCACTTTATCTGGTAAGTTAAATATTTCAACAACAATAGAAGGTAGCCAAGAAATATAGACACAATAGTCTGGTCAAAGACCACGGGAAAACCCCACAAGGGGGGGGGGGGGAACCATTTCCAAAATCTTCTTCTATAAGATTTTCATCAAATATTTTGCAGAGAGATACAAAATCCAAGTAAATCAACAATGATTCAATGGTTAAATCCTTGACTAGTCAAATCAACCATCGAATATCCAATTAAAGATGAGCCCAAAAGTCAAATATGATCAAAAGTAAAATCTATAATTTCTGGTCAAAGTCAATAACATTCAACATAGTCCTAGTCAACAGTAAATTCTACTCCAAAATATTCGGTCAAGTAGTAAAAATGTGAAAACTCCTTCCTTCAGTCACAATCGATCAAAATAATCCCAAAAAATTACCCATAAGATCTGGTCAAAGTCAAACTTTGACCTACGAAAACCCTAGCTTAGAAATATAGTCAAAGCTCATCAAAGTTTCCTAGAAAATATTGGTCAAAGCAGTAGTCAACTCAGCCTCTCAAACAGATGCAAAATTGAGTCAAACAAAATTAAAATCTCCTTAAGTCAATGCAAGTCAAACTCAGTCAATAGAAAAATTATATCTCTCCTTTGCATGTGTGAACTCGGCCCTGCAATTTTAGATTAGTATGGACCGATGAGATGAAAAGAATATGTGATGTGTGATGCCTCCAAGTGAAGTGACATGAGGTGTATTTATATGTGGTGGAGGAGGTAGAATTTCCTTTTCTAGGCCGACTTGTACTTTTGTAGATGTGGGTTTCACATTAAAAATAATATTTTCCTTGAGAAAATTAAATTCTTCCAAGGGCAAGTGGGGTCTCCAGAGGATGAGGAGGGCTTCCTAAAGGAGGGAATTTCTCCCCGAGCTGCAAAATTTCAACAGTTCTATACCCTACTGTGAGTGAAACCCACTTCAGGTATACCAAAGTCTTCGATGGAGCCAACATGTACCTAGATTGGGGAGAAATTTACTGGATGTATGCCAACTCCCAATTTGAGGTAGGTGACGAATATTTTAGGGAAATGTGCAACATTATGAAATATGAAATATATCATATAGAAATGAGACCACCCATTATGCCATATAATGACATGATGAGGTGGGTTGCAGCACATGCTAATTTGCAACAAGAATCCATAGTCAATACACCAAGAAAAGTCATAGCCTCCCTAAAGGACACGGTTTTCAGCCATATCTATCATCTCAAGCCCCATGAAATCAAGCTAAATAAGTATTTCATGGATATTTCTTCTCCACTTATTCGAAATTCATCAAAATCTTGAAGAGAATGTGGTGGGACAATAACTCATTCAAGGATTCCACCAGCAAGCAATACCCTACTCAACACCTACAAACACCATTTCACCATCTCATAGTGATGATCAAGGAGTTCAATTCTTATCGTTTTAAAGTTGAATGGTTTCCTTTAGTGGTAGAGATAGTTTCCACTAGTCATATATTCAATTTTCCAATAATTTTGTCGAAAAAATTGTTGAAGGCCCTTCTAAAGGTAAAAGAATCCCTAATCAATCAAGGCACCTCTTTTTACATGTCTACCTATTTAATACATGCCTTTTGTGTTGCCAACAATTTTCCTGGTCTAAATTGGAAGTGGACACCCAAGATGCCACCTGTCCATATATATTTTCAAGAATTATGGGCAGACTACTACCCCAAGTTCTTTTATGAGATTTATAACCAATTTTGGCTCGCACACACTACGTCCTCTTTGGTTTCTTGGCCTGCAAAATCTATGAAGAAGCTAGAAAATACCTCAAAGTATTGGGAAATTGGTACTTTGAAGAGCACTACACATATGGTTGTTCAACATCTCCTCACCTGATGCCACTGTTGGTCCTTGATAAACTAATGATAGGGGTTATTATATTGTCATAGTTGGAATATTGTTGGTTTTAGACAACAAGTCTAATAGGTAATGGCCAGGATTTCCTATCATAATCAACCACTATGCACTAACTAAGTTTCCTCAAGAAAAAAAGGAAGAAGACAAATTTAAGGAGCTTAAGCTCCCCATTGGTGTTTTCAAGAAATATGACCCTCAAAATGTAATCAAAGAACACTGCAAATCAATGAAACTCTTGCATGTCTATGAACATGAGTCACTTCTTGATGCCACAATGTTTCAATATGTTCTGACATGTGAGGAGGTAAAGTAGAAGATGGAATAAAGGGAGCAAGCAAACTTGCCTCTTTTATAGTATCTAGAAGAACAGAAAAGAGAAAAGGAAAGAGAGAAACGCTCTTTGGAGATAGAAGTCATTCAAAAATCCAAAGATGAAGAGAGAAAGGCTAAAGTTGAGGCCTTAGAAAAAAAACGACTTGAAGCCAAGGTCAAAAGACTAGTGATTAACCTCCTTGATCCTCAAAGAATTAATGTTCACTGTAATCAATTAAAATAGGTAGATATAATGGTAAGGATATAAATATCATCGATATTTAGACGTAGTTTACAACTTATAGAAAAAATCCTTATCTTGAACTGGCAATCGGGCCCACAAACTGGTCAGAGACTACCACTCCAAATGAAAACAAGTCTAATTAGCATGGAAAATTTTAGGGGCTAATATTTGTAGGTGGGCTAATTTTCCATGTTTTTACCAAAAAAAATATTTGCCAATTTCCATTTTTTCCAAAAAATATTTGCCCAAATTTTATAGTAGAAAATTATTCTACCTTAAGAATCGCCATTTTTTTTTTACTGAGCAATATAAAATATTTATAAACCTAAATATTTTTTGGAAATATCGCCAAATTTTTTATTATTTTCATATTAGAAGCTAGTAAGATTTGCCAAGATTTCTAAACTTTAAGATATATTTCCATCCTTAAAATTTTCCTGCTAATTAAAGCTTGTGATTAGATTTTCTTCCTCGTTGACAACTGCCTTTGCAATATTTTTGTTTAGAGCATCAAACTGCCTTTAATTATCATTTCATGTTAAAACTAATGTGGTGTTAAATGTTTGACTTGTAAAAGGCATATCACTGATTTAAAGCATTGCATTTTCTTGTAAGATATATGTTAGTGATAAAGATATTTATGTTATAAAAAAGTATTGAATATTATTAAATTAATAAATAATGAGTATAAAATAATCCTACAAGATAAAGATGGATAATCCAATGCATAAGAACATCACATCAAAATATCAACATAAAGTGATTATTACATCTTTGTAACTAAAAAATCAATAAGTTCATATAAAATTTGGGACTACATAGCCTACTTACTAACATCATCCTGAACTATAATTTTCCACTTGCGTATGAATTACATTAATGACTACTACATATAGCTTAATCACCATTATACATCTTCTTTCTTAAACTCAAATCTCATTTACACAAATTACAAAAGGGCATATATTTATTTTTTTATTTTTTTTCTTCAGGTATATAATTTTTTGGTTAAATAGAAATTAGAAAATCCACCTTTAATGTTTAATTAATTTGGGAATATAATTAGCACAACTATATACATTTTTTTTTAATCAATAAAACACTAGTATTATATTATCATTGTAAAAAAAAAACTTGCAAGAGGAGCCACCATGGCTCGATTACATTCAGTCATTCTCAACGACAAACAATGCCCATGGATTCAGGGTGCTAGCCAAGGCATTCGAAGAACTTGGTTATTAGCCACAAAATTTCAAAAACAAGGACATAGCAAAGCTATCCTCAAGGAGGAGGATGCAATGGACCTGGAGGAGGAGCCGCAAAGAAGCGGTCCTCATGGTGCAGATGGTAGCTGATGTGATCCATTTGAGACTCCAGGGCTCGGAGGTGGTCTTGAGAGCACCTCAGGATGCGACACAGACTCTCCAGGGCCTCAATGGTCTCGTTCTGCAGGATTTGAACCGTGTGTATGTAAGCCTGGAGTTCATTCCGATCATAATATCTCTGCTCATGCAGGGCATCCAAGCTGAGTTTAATCTGGTGAAGCTGGGTGGAAATGGCATCAAGGGTGACTAGCGCATCAATGTCGTTGAGGGATTGAGCCGGAGAGACAACCATGGCCGTTGCTAAGTGCGGGCTCTCTGTTGACTCTGAGTGAGAAGTGGGGTCTTTAAGAGAAGCTCTGGGATCCATTCCTCGGCCGAGACCACCACGACGTGCCCTTGCACACTCCTGCGACATATAGGCTGCCTGCTTCGCTTCTCTATTAACTACTTTTTTGATCCAAGACGCTTCCAACTTGCCCATCCGTGACTTCCTCATTCTGTCTCCTAGCCCTTGGCTGGGGTTCACGCAAACCTCAACTTGCGCCTCCCGGGTGCTGTGAATGAGGTACACACAACCCCCCCGCTCTTGCCACTATCGCCCAAGGATGTGTAGAGGGTCCAACACCCACATATGAACACGACTGGAATGCTGGAATTCCCCTTCAGACCAAGGCAAAACCACCCAGGAGCTGCAGCGCTGAGGGGTTCCTGATGAGCCGGTCGTGGAATTGAAGCTGCCCCCAAGCGACGATCCCAATTCGCCCAGTCCAGGACACTTCCACTAATCTGAAATCCTTACCTCCTCCCTCGTCTTCCTTCTGGTGCACCTCACGCGCACTAGAGCCACTACTGGGATGCCCTATTTCCCACTGCTTACCTATGCTTTCAAACGGGCTTGCTCCGCTGGTTTGTCCAAGCTAGGTAGAGCTCAATCCAGGGCTTGAGAGCGAGCAAGGGATCGTCGGAAAATTCCTCTTCTCCCACCTTCGCAATCGCTTGCAAAACATGAGTGAGCCAAAGCACGTCCATCTCCCTTCTTAACATAACCACCTTGCTGATATGATGCCTGCCCCGAGGCTCTTTATCACCCGCTCGTGTGAGCATGGTCAGTCGGCAGGCGCATGGCCTGGGGTCGGGCGGGTCTTAACTCCCCCCCCCCCCAATTTTTCCATGTGATTGGACACCCCCAACGCAGAAGCAAAACCATATAAATTATTCCACTTTTAATGTTTAATTAATTTGGGAATATAATTAGCACAATCATATACATTAAATAGTTGGTAAATGTCCATAGGCATCAATTCATGAGAAGACTCAAAACACTTACTTCATGATATATTTCGCATTAACAATATTAAAAAAAATCATCAACATTAAGTAAATTATAGTTAACTTTTAAATCATTTCATTAATTGTAAAAATAATTAATATATGAGTTATATATATATATATATATATATATATTTTTTTTTTTCATTAATGAGACTTTTTGAAAAGTTTTTCCGATATAATTTGTATAAAATATGGCAGGAATTTATTGAAATCACAAGTTTGATGGGTAAACTCTGCACAAGTAAAGTGCCCTAGCATTTTTTCAGGGTGCTGAATCCATATATGCAGTAAAAAAACTAGTTTAAATTACACAGATCAAGATTTCACCAAACTCCAAAAAGTCGCATTAAAGACAACTCATATATATTTAAAAAAACATTGTAATAAGATTGTTAACCATGCAGATTGACTCCCACTTAACCATATAGATTCTTAATCTGCAAATAGGCTTTGTTACAATACCATGGTTTATCAACATCACATGCCCAAAAACCATAACTCATATCATATGACATTTTTTTAATTAATCAATTTAATTAAAAGGGCAGAAAGAGCATAACTACTTTGGAACAAATCTCAACCTTTGATCTATAACTACTACCAAGACTTGTGTAGCTATATAAACTAGTGCAACCATATAAACTAAATGGTTGGTCGATAGGCATCAATCCATGATAAGAATCAAAACAATTACTTTAGTTTAGCACACATATGAGGTTGCTAAAATTTAAAAAATCTTAAGAATTAAATAAATTACAACTTTATATAAAATAATAATAATTAATATTAATAATAAAAAGAATTATTATGTAAGTTAAACTCATTCATTTAAAAAAAAATGTGACAAGATTCTTAACCATGAAAATTCACTCAATTTTTATCATGGAGATTCTTGAGCTGTAAATAGACTTTGTGACAGATGACTTATCAATACCATATACCCAAAATACTATAATTAATTTCTTATGACACTTGTTCATATGATATTTTTCTTAATTAATGAATTTAATTAAAATGAAAAAATGCATAACTAATTTGGAAATAAATCTCAAGCTCTAATTATACTGTTACGAATATTCTAGAACATTCTATGAAAGTTAAATTCCTACCATCCACCTATTAATTATTGATATTTCTATGGAAGTTAAATTCCTAGCATCCACCTAATAATTATTGATATTTAAACTAAAATTATAGAAACCCCATTCCAAAATAGACATGCCTTTTGGCATAATTATATGGTTGGTAAAATACCCATAAACATAAATTCATGATAAGCATAAAAAAATTACTCCCCTACACATCAACTTACTAAAATTAAAAAATCATAAAAATAAACTAAATTATAACTTTATTATTATTAATTATAAAAACTGTTAATATATAAATTAAACATTTATACATTTAAAAAAAAACATGTAATAAGATTCTTAACCATGGAGTTTCATCCCTACTTTACTATGGAGATTCTTAATTTGTAAATAGGCTTTGTTACAATACCATGGCCAATACTTTGGCTTATCAATGCCATATGCCCAAAAAACCATAAATCATTTCATATGACATTTGTTCATATGATTTTTTTTTAATTAATCAATTTAAATAAAAGAGCATAACTAATTTGGAAATAAATCTCAACCTTTAATTTGTGAATACTACTAAGAATATTCTAGAATATTTTGTGGGATTAAATTTCTACCATCCACTTGATAATTAAATTAAAATTTTGGAAGCCCCATTCCATAATAGAACATCTATAAGCATAAATATTCTAGAATATTCCGTGGAAGTTAAATCATTACCATCCACCTAATAATTCTAAAAGCTCTCCAAAATAGACTTGCCTATCAATATCATAAGACAAATGTTGATAACAACAACTCACGCCATTAAAAGTTGCAAAATAAGTTCTCAAAAAAAAAATCTATCTTCAACAATTACATCCAAAACTTGTCACATGAATCTCTTTGTCAAAGAAAATATCATTGCATCGAGCTATATTCTCCAAAAACATCTTCACCCAAACTTCTTTAAAACCAATGAAATAAACTCAAAGAATTAAAATCCTAAGTTTGAAAAAGCACATACACAAGTGATTAGAGTAATAGCTCAAATTCCATAATGTTACCAAATAATAATTTCCAAAAGTGACATTGTAGATGGTAAAGAGTGATCTTGCACTCATGACAATCATAAGAAAACCCGAAACCTAACCATGTTCTTAGGATAGTGAATAGGTCCAATAAATCTTCTAAAAACTACGATGTATGAAATGATATCCCCACTCTAGAGTGCACATGTACGAAATGGAAGCAACAAAAAAATGTTGTCATATACATTCAACAAAAAAATGTTGTCATATACATTCTTAACTTAGAGAGTTTTGCTAGGGATGATCAATTAAAGAGGAATGGAAACTTTGTATTCTTGATTTCACAAGTCAATCAAAAGTCCTCAAATAAGTGTTTAAATGCTTCAATAATAATTCTTGATTTAAGCTTTTTCCATTTATGTTTGTTCACTTTCAACATGTAAGAAGAGAAAGTATCATATTAATGAGCATTGGCAACATGAAGTTCAATCCTAGATGGAGAGTGAGAATGCCCCCTGACCATTATGACGCTATATTAATGAATATTAACAATATGAAGTTTAATATTTAAATGGAAAGTAAGAATGTGCCTAATCACTATGGTTAAGATGTTTATATGATTAAGATGTGGATGGTGAAGAATTTAGTATTGGCTAACTCAAAAAATATGATTCTTGCAAATAAATAATAGAAAATTAATCAGAAGTAACATATTCGATTTTTGGTATATCATCACAAGACAAATCAATGGTTGGTGTAAGATATAGCTCTTGTAAAATAGTAGTAAAAGGACCAATACTATTTTCATGTAATGATGACATCACAAAATATCTAGACACTAACCTCACTACTATCATCATAGATTCAATAAAATAATAATTTATTCAATTATTTATAACAAGTCCATTAAATGTAAAACCATCTCACAATGTAGTAATGGAACTAATATCTCTAGTATGCTTTTCAAAATAAGATCATTATTCAGAAATAACCAATCACACATGAAACTAAATATAAAGCCATCTGACAACATAGTAATGGAACAAACACCTCTAATATGCTTCTTAAAATAAAATCATTGTTCATAAATAATCAACCACACATCAAAATAGTTACATCAAAAGCATTAAGAACTTCTTTGATAATTTTTATAACTAGCATTTGCATCAAAATGTACAACGGGACACCAATAGAAATGTATATGAATGTAGAGTGATGAAGAGGTAGAATTGCAGAAAAAAAGGATGTGGACATGAAAGGCATGAGGAATCAAGAGATGAGGGGTCAAGGGAATGGGAAGGAATTGGTATCAACTAAGGATTTTTCCTGGAGTCATGCACTTAAATGTGAATTATTGGAGAAAAGTACAAATCTCTCAGTCCATAATACAACAATTGTGAAATTTTGGGGATAATACTGCAGTGTATAGTTAACATGCTTGGCAGAATTTAGAACATCAATGTGATTCTCAAGATGATTAAATCAAACCAACATTCGACGAATTATAATGACATGTGGCCAAGACCAGTGAGATCCAAAGGCATGAGGGACCCCCTTCCCCAAAAATGTTTAACGAGGGGTCCCTTGTTTGGATTTGTGCCAAAACTACCCTTTTCAAATCGACAACTCCGAGTGAATGAGGGACCCCATCCCGGTTTTCAAAACCAAAAGGGGGGTCTCTCAAAACCGCCAATGCTTTTTGTTGTCGGAGTCCATGTGAACTTCTACTCCAAACACTATGATTTTCATTACCAAAAGCCCACATGTCCTTTCACCCTTATTTCAAATTTTATTATATATATATATATGGTGGGTCAAAACCCCAAAAATTATTATTATTGTTCCCTCCACGAGAATTTTAAGTTATGTGATTCCCAACCAACCAAAAAAAAATATAGTTCAACATTTGTTGAATTGCCAATGGAACTTTATTGGCTAGCGGTCCAAATTTGACCCCAAAAGAAGCTTCTATTTGTTTTTCCCACATACATCAATCAACTCTCTTAAATCTAGCCCTTTAACAAGAAATCGTTTCATCTTATAATGCTAGGTTGCATAGTTTGTAATAATCACGTCGTCTTTGAAAATGAGCAGTGAATGAATCAAATCTTTTCAATAAGAGTTCAATGTATTCTCAACATACATTTTTCATTGAGCAAACAATTCCTTACTACTATTTTAAAACAACTTTGAAAAATTGGAGATACAGGTGAATCAAAATTGCATTCCCAAACCGAATATCATATTAGTTTCCTTGTGTCGACTAGGAATTTAATTAATTTTTCAATGTTCAACCACATTAACGACAATCATTAAAACAAAAATTACATACATACTAACATTTTATATTCTATGAGTAAATCGACACAACATATAATGTTGAGCTTCGTCGTTTATATATAAATGAAAAACATAGTGTGTCAATCAAAACATTTCAATAAGTTGCATTGTATTTTGCACGAAAACTCGTTACGACACCTTTCAAACAACACCATAGGATAGAGATAGGTGACCTAATTTAGAATCTCTAAAACAACACCATAGATTTGTCTCAGTTTGTTATGTTTGAATTGACTATTTGTCATAAAACAACACCATAGTTTTGTCTCAGTTTGTTATGTTTGAATTGACAATTTGTCATAGGGAACTATTTAAGATACCAACAATGATGATTGAATTATTCTTTTAATTTTATTAATTAACTTTTTGGAAGAACAAAAAATCATACAAGAAAAAATTATTTCAACGTCCATGAAACTAAAGATAGCCTATGGGACAGATTGTTTCTCCATATAATTCTTGTATTCAACCCTTTTCCTATGAAGCCTCACGATAAACGCTCCCATCTTCTCAACAAACCCCTCATTGAATAGATTAGTCCAAGAGTTAGCTGCTAGAATATCTGCATAAATTTCCCTAGTGTATTTGAAGGCCTCACATTCTAAAATGAAATGTTTTTATGTTTCCATTGTAGAAATTATCCAAAGGGATTCAATATGATCTTGTAATGTACTAAAACAAAATACTGAATCCTTTTACAACTTTCGGAAACAAAAATAAGATCGCATAATCACATAAAAAAGTAATAGAAATAAATAATCAATCACACAACAAAAGCTGTATCTGGGGAAAACAACTGCTCAAAACCCTGCTATCTGTATATTGCACAAATTCAAGATGATGAAACAATAAAATGTTATTTCCCTTCTTGAGAGACCTTTGCACTCTGCTGACTATCTCACTTTGATCTAGCTTTGATCCTGCCAGTGATCTGGATGCAATCCTAAGCAAGTTTGGTAGAATATTTAACCAGTTGCTTGTCTCTGTGTCACCAGTCTTCCTTACGCATTCCTGGGCTAATTGAGTCCCTATTAATTAGGAAATTCCCAATAATTGAAAGAGAAATTCTTTCAAGGCATCTTGATGACCTCATGCATGACCTATACAATTTTCTAATTATACAATTGATATTTATCTTCCCTTTAACGTCAATCTCAACCAAGTCTTCCTTAGAAATGACATGCAATAACTATTTATAGCGAATTATCAGTTAATTGATTGATCACTACTTTTGAATCAAATCAGATTTAATTCACTGGACCTATCACTAGGTCATCTCTCAGTTAGAACTAGTTAAATTGATTTTAACTCAAATAATTGAGTTAACTAATTACAACTCACAAATATCTGTAACTGGACCCCTAACATCATGGGATAAATATACATGCCTCCTCTATGGTCCTCAAATCGAATTTCCTAAGATAACTAAGTATTCTTGACTCAGTTAACTAATACACGTTGTCAAGAGATGAAATTACAATTTCTCTTCCAATTTAATTAAGGGAAAATTAAATCAGAAGCCCCCTCGGGTTCCATTTTCAACACTCCCACTCAACAAGAAATGAATTCAATATATCTCGATCCGGTACCTTTGGAATGTTCTACATGCAACACTTCTTTAGTGTTGTTTTCTCTTGCAACTCTTCAAATGAAAAAAGCATCCAAACTAAATCTGTATGATGCATCTGTCATCAAAGTATATGACTTCTAGTTACTACATTGTCCATTGAAAACTTTGCGTTGCTGCTGACTCTGCATCTATGCCAAATGCACTGCTGCTAACTCTGATATGTGCTCCAGTAACTGAAATCCGCCTCTCTGATATCTGGCTGCATCAATCCTACTGATCCATCTCGCTCTTGTTTACTGTGGGCTCCCATAGCAAGGTAATGATCCATGAGATAAGACATCTCAATGGATCCTTCCCAAATTTTTTCTCTTGGGATTATGACTTCTCATCGACCCACCTCTCACCTGGAGGTATGGCTGCATGTGCTCCCTCTACCCACCTAACTCGAAATTCCCCCCCTATTGGAGAAATATGCTTGAGTGGATGCCTCCACTAGGTCTCCTCTCTGCTTCTCTAATTGTGGTCGCTCCACAAATTTTGAGGATTATTCTGAGGATGCATGTTTAGAGGTGATTTATGCTCCCTCTCTACCACCAAGTCTCTAACCTTTGCTTTGTTCCTCAAATCTTTGCATGCATCTTGTACCTCAAGTGCATACAGGTTCTTGACTCGCACACACTGTAATTGTCCTGTCATCAAATTTTTTTCTGAAAACAAAGAGATGATTTTAAATTGACAATATATCCCTCATTCGAACACTTATTCAACTGATTTTTTTTGCTAGGAATCTAGATCTGCTATTTGTTTTTGAAAAGTTTTCAAAAAGAAAATTCAGATCTGCTCTGCAAAGTCGTCGCCCAAAAAATTACTGCTCTAATACCATGTAGAAATCATCTAAATAGATTCAATATAATATAGTAATGTACTAAAACAAAATACTAAATCCTTCTAAAAATTGCGAAAACCAAATTTCGATTGCATAGTTACATAACAAGTAAAAGAAAGAAATAATTAATCGCACAACACAAGGTGTATCTGGGGAAAACAACTGCTCAAAATCCTGCTATTTGCATATTACATAAAGTCAAGATCATGAAAAAATACAATGATATTTCCCTTCTTGAGAAACCTATGCACTCTGCTGACTGTCTCACTCTGATATAGCTCTGATCCTGGCACTGATCTAGATGCAATCAAAGTAAGTTTGGTCCAATATTTAACCACTTGGTTGCCTCTACCTGACCAACCTTCCTTATGCATTCCTGGGTTAATTGAGCCCCTATTAATTAGGCAATTCCCAAGAATTGATTGCACAATTACTTCAAGGCATCCTGATGACCTCATGCATGACCTGTACAATTTTCTAATTATACAATTGATAGTTATCTTCCCTTTAACCTCAATATCAACTTGGTCTTCCTTAGAAATGACATGCAACAACTATTTATAGCGAATTATTAACTGATTGATCACTACTTGTGAATTAAATCAAATTTAATTCACTGAACCTATCACTAGCTCATCTCTCAGTTAGAACTAGTTAAAATAATTTTAATCTGATAATTGAGTTAACTAATTACAACTCACAAATAACTGTAACTGGACCTCCTAAAATCATGGGAGAAATCTACATGCCTCCTCTCTGGCCCTCAACTCAAATTTCCTAAGCTAACTAAATATTCCTGACTCAGTTAACTAATACAATTTGTCAAGAGATGAAATTAGATTTTTTCTTCCAATTTAATTAAGGGAAAATTAAATTAGAAGCCCCCTTGGGTGCCATTTCTGGGTTCCATTTTCAATATTTCTTGTTGCCATTTTCAACATCCACTTTTCCAGAATAGTAAAAAATACATACTCTTTCCTCCCACACTTCTTTTGGCCTTTTCCAGCGCCCTGTTTCACAACGAAGTTGATGCATAATTAGTCCTTAACTGTGCAATAATAATTTTAGCTCTCCAAGAAATATTGGCCCCTATGTACGCTTTTTGTTGATGATTATGAGTGGGATTAAACTCTTCAATATAATACTTTTTTTTCTCCCTAACTCTTTATCCTAAGTACTCTTGTGGAACTTATCCATAACCAAAGCCTCTATCTCTTTACTGTTTATGGAACACATTTTCAAGCAAATACCCCATTTACTAAACCATTTGTTATTTGCCATATCCAAGTCTTCTTTCTTTTGTACAATATGTCATTAAACACAACCTTAGGCCATCTACCCTTTTCCATTTGTTCATTTTTTTTAAATATCTTATGACTCGCACCATAGCAATTGCTTCAATAGGATCAACCCTTGTTTCACTTAACAAGATAGCGTAAAGAACTGCATAATTCAAATCTAAATTTCTTTATTCCCGAGAAAAAATATAAATCATTTAAATATATATACATTTAAAGTTAAATCCATGATAGGGCTCCACGAAGCTTAGGAATCCAATAAAATACCCTGACAAACTGTCAAATACATTTCTTCCAGGATAAAAAGAGTGAGCATGTAAATCCGGTTCGCTCATTTGTCACTCCCCAACACGTTAGTGCACCCATACTCTTGAACTAATGCATCTTTGTCAAAATATTTCACTGTAATGTTGGGGAAGTTTAAGTGTGTGTTTTAAATGTTTTATTTTTATTATTTGAAATATAGTTTTAAATGTGTTTATGGATTTATAATTTGGAAAAAAATAAGATATTTATTTTTTGCAAATTTAAAATTTAAAAATTTTACATCAATTTTTTTTATTGAATTTAATTAAATTTCTAAATAAAACTTAATCGAAAAATATATTAAAAAAAATACTAAAACATTTGTACCATACTCAATATTGAAAACAATACAATTGTAAACATTAAACTTTGTTATTTATATTTTAAATTATTTAAATGCATTTATAATTCTAAGTGACTGAAATTATTGTTTTTAAAAAACAAATTCCACGTTGAAATATCTTATTCAAAAATTACTTTATAATAAAACTTACAATTTTAATTTTAATAAAACCATTGAAATTTACGATTTCTTTATCTCAAAATTATATTTGCCACATTTACTTTAATTTCCTAAATTTCTTTCCTACTATTTTGATATTATAATTTTTAAATGACAATATCTTTTCCTCCATCCGATTTACTACATTTCCTCAATATCATTTTTGATATTTTAAGTGATTCATGTTAGCTTTGGATTTACAATTTTTTTTCTTAAAAAATTTAAATATTACAGTTTTGTTGGTTACAAGTTTACTAATTGCTCATGTTTTTCACATACATTTATTTATTATATTATTATTATTATGTTTTTGCTTATCAATTATCTTTCCACCTTATCATCTAAAGACACGGAGAGATGGGTCTCATCCCCCGACACAATCTACAAAGTCAAAGCTAAAGACTTTTTCCAAGCTCTAGAAATTCTTTTAAGAACGAATGATTTCCTTTACAATCACCCTACCCTTTAAGAATGAAGGGTTGCCTTTACAATCACCCTACCCGTCATTGACCAATATCTACCATAGTTATCAAATTTGCCCGAATCAAGGCAAAAAATCGAGAATTCGTTAATTCGATTTAAAGAGCGAATGGTTCGAGGAAATTCGAGTCTATTCATTCACAATTTTCTTTATTTGAGCCCCTCCTCAAAGAAAGTAATACTTCATGTGAAGAGTGCTCGCTTCGAAACCGTTATTGTAAGGCCCACGAGTCGAGGATGATGACCGAGACGTGTGGCAAAGCGTTCGGTGGACATGCGACAAACGATGGTAGTGTAGCGACGAAAACTACTACGCATAGTTGGATGGGTGTTCCAACGGACGAAAATGACAAAACATGATATTTGGCTATGATGCGACAAAATCTTGGTGGTCGTGTGACGAAAGAAGCGACGTATAAGTGAAGTGTGAAATCGGCCAAGTATTGGAGAAAGCGTTGGTGACAAACTGACATTCATACGTCACTTGGTAGCCACGACCATATTGTGAAAATATGGAGGCCTACGTCTTAAAGTGGCAAGGCCGAAGTGATGTGGAGAAGTGGTGGGTCGGCTCATGGGAAAGCCCCCACCCATGTTCAACATGAACAAAGCATATATATACATAACACAATGTTGGAGTTGGACATCATTCGAATTTTATCAGGCATCAAGGGATACATAGAGGAGTGTCTAAGCATCAAGGAAAGACATCAAAATCTTGTTGATGCGAGCTCCTCCCTTGGCGAACAAAGGCAAGGCCATAGCAAGAACGTGCAAGGCGTAGGGTCGAGTCAGGTTAGTGTGTGCAGAAACACGTTTGGAACAATGTTTCAAGGTGTTGGGTTGAGTCGGGTCACCCGTGTTCAGGAAACACGTTCGGAATAGTGTTTCAAGGCGTCGGGTTGAGTCGGGTCAGCCGCGTTCAGAAACGCGTGCGGAACAATGCTGTAGGCCATTCACAGGTCTGGTCGGATCAGTTCGGGCAAACAACTGAACGTGAGTTCAGACAGCATATAGAAGTGACCGTTTGGTGGAATTGGTGCAGACGGAGTGCAACAGGTGCAGACTGGTGGGCCGTAGCTAACCAGAGTTCAAGAGGTCGATTTGGACACATGGTGCTCTCAGAAAATGCATGAAGGTCATATGCAGCAGTAGTACCAGAGTGAACCAAGTGACCCGACAACACGACACTTGGGAAAATTCGGGCAAAAATTCCCAAGGTTGATTTTAAAGTTGTAAATGGATGTTTTATGTTGGTTTAAGGATTGACAAGTATTGTCTTTGTCAAGAGGTAAACCCACCTTGCCAAAGGAGAAAAAGTGGATTTTGCTGGATTGGACTTGTATTATATACATTTTATGAAGCATAATATCAGGAAGACTTATAATCAGGGAGTTGCCCCTCTCTTGAATGTTATGGGCTTCATGTGGATTTGATATTGATGTTTATGCTGTTTTATTTCTGCACACTAACACTTTGACAGATTAGATTAAAAGGTGTTGAGTAAGGCGTATTCTACTAATAGAGTATTTGAAAAAAGAAAAACAAGGTAACGTCACACCTGTCTATAGCGTAGTTGAAAGACTACCATGGTATAAGGGCGTGACAGATGGTATAGCCACTGATATGAATGGAATGAAAGTCTGATCCCACTAATGTTTCACATCAGATGGTATGAGAGATACTGATCTCAGACTTGGTTGAGAATGGTATCTTGAAGGAAGCATGAATACTGGTGCAGGGTTACCGGAAGTATTGGAGCTTGAAACTATAAAAGAAGTAGGTTTTAAGGCTCAACAAGAGCTTGCAAACATGACAAGGTTTTGGGAAGAAAGAAGGAAGAAAAACTAAAAGGCTCTTGTGCAAGTGTATGAACACTTGAATCACATTGGAGATGAGGTAGTGGAGATGCAGAATTCCTTGGGAAACTCTCATGGGAAAATTGCTAAACTTGAAGAACCAAAGGATGTTGTGAATGTGATAGAAGAGAAGGAAGAACTTGGTGAACAAGCTGGACACAAACCAAGCGCATTACAAGCATTACATGTTGATTCACACAAGGATGTTGCAGATGTGGAAGATTTCAAGGATGGACTTGATGAACTGGTTGGACCAGGGCCAAGCACATTGCAAGCATCAATGATGGATGATTCTCATGAGGATGTTATAGAGATGGAAGAGATGAAGGAAGAACTTGTGCAACAAGTTGAACCAAGACAAAACACATTTCAAGCATTGGTGGATGAACCACATGAATATGTTGCAAGTGTGATCATCATCGATGAGGAACTTGAAGAGCAGGTTGTACCAGGATCGAACACATCAAAGACATTGATGAGGATGGAGGACACTCAGTTTGAGAGTATTCATGGATATATGACTTGTGTTTCATTGAAGCATAAGGAAGATGGACTGCATATGGGGATGAGAAAGGAGATGGATTCTTTGCCAACACCATGGATGATCTCTCCCTGGATGCCTATGATGAGACCCTGTACATAGGAGGAACAAGGATCATTGCTTGTTGAAGACCTTGATAGGGAAATTTGTGACCTTACTCTAGATGGTTCAAATGCCTTTTACAAGGGTGGGACTTGATGACCTTTGTGATGGAAAGGGTCATGCTTAGCCACATGGGAATAGATAGTGCTCGACATGACCTATGGACTACCTTGGTGGTAGGGCACATTAGTGGAGTAGAATTCTTCATGGCCTAAAACCAAGAAGGAACCCTTGGTGCACCTCTAGTGGGGGAGAAGCCTTGAAGGAAGTACTCATATGGATGGATGATGGTAGAAGTGACCGAAGGAACTTTACCTCTACACTTTATGGATGATGACTAGAGTTGAGTTGGGTTCACTTTGATGAACACATGGGCATCCAAAGTCATGGACATTGACATGAGGGCATGGAAGACATTTTGTGGAGGCATTATGCAGGTGCACTTACATGGATTCCACTTACGAGCATTATGGAGGAAGTGTCAAGCAGGATGGATTTTTTGGTGCTACCTGGAGATATTTTATAGATGGACTGATGGGATGTTGTTCACCATGAAAAACTAAGAGATTGGTTGGATGTGTAGCCTATGAGACATTCGTGTGATTGTAGGGTAGTATAACTTGTGATGGAACTCATGGCCAATACGAGTAGGCTTGCCAATGCTTTGGATATGATGAGGCATGGGAGTTCATGATGAGTTGCATTCATTGGAGGCTTCATGTTATGGTGATCTTAGTATCTAATTCATTGAAGAGCTGAGGTCGGGATTGGTCTTGACTTTGATGCATTATGGGATGCATATCTTTGAGCACATTTATGGGGTGTGTTTGGGAGGAGTCACTTGATGGAGATGATCAAGCCAGGACACTTTGGAGTTGATGGAGATGTAGCGATGGAGATGCCTTGGTGAGGTACAATTAGGCATGGGTTGAGTCTACTTGACTTAGCCAAAATTTTTACTTGATGGATGCATACTGCAGATGGGATGAGCATTACTTCATGGACTTGAATATGACACTTTGATTTGATGAGAGGGGGACCTCTTGCTTTTGATGATTCTTGGAGGATGTGACTACTTGGCATATAGGTAGCACATGGATTCATGGACAACATGTTGTGGATGAGATGGAGGACACTTCATGGACCCAAACATGGCCCATTTTCATTGGATGAGATTGATTATTGATTGAGTTTATGGATGTTACAGAATGAAGAATAAATAACTAATGCATGGTATGAGTATGGACATTCTCATGATGAGGACGTTATGGTTGGATTAGCTACCCAACTAGTTTGAGTTATGGGGACGCGTAGTGTGCAGAGTTATACTAGATACATAGCAGCTTTTGTTATGTTGAGTTGTTTGGAGTACTTGATGCAGAGGTTCACAGGACATTGATGATATATGATGGGTTGACACGGTATATGTTGCAGTAGCATGGGGCCTTGATGAGGAGATTGACTTCCCATGATGGTATATCACGTGGTGAATGCGAGAGATGTGTTGATGATCATGGATTAAGGAGATATTTCCCATGGATATGTTAGACATGAACCTTTATGGTTTATGCGACGATGTTACAACGATATTTTAAGATGATACTTTGCGACAGGAGTTGTGACTATATGATGCAATGATGATGGTAGCACTATCAGGGACGATAATCATACTGTAAGTGGGGGATTATGTAAGGCCCATGAGTAAAGGATGATGACCGAGGCGCATGGCAAAGCATTTGGTGGACATGCGACGAACAATGGTCATGTAGAAATGAAAACTACTATGCGTAGTTGGATGGGCGATTCGACGGACGAAAATGAAGAAACACGATATTTGGCTATGATACAATGAAAGCTTGGTGGTCGTGCGACGAAAGAAGCGACAAACAAGTGAAGTGCGAAAGCGGATAAGTATTGGAGAAAGCGTTGGTGACAAACCAACGTTTATACATGACTTCGTAGCCATGACCGTATTGTGAAAATATGGAGGTTGACGTATTAAAGTGGCAAGGTTGATGCGATGTAGAGAAGTGGTGGGTCGGCTCATGGGCAAGTCCCCACCCACGTTAAACATGAACAAAGGGTATATATATATAACACAATGTTGGAGTTGGACATCATTCGAGTTTGATCAAGCATCAAGGGATACTTAGAGGAGGTCTACGCATCAAGGCAAGACATCAACATCTTGTTGATGTGAGCTCCTCCCTTGGTGAGCAAAGGCAAGGCCGTAGAAAGGATGTGCAGGGGGAAGGGTCGAGTTGGGTCAGCTGCGTTTAGGAAACACGTTCAGAACAATGTTTCAGGGCGTGAGGTCGAGTCGGGTCAGCCACGTTCATAAATGCGTGCAGAACAGTGCTGCAGGGCGTCCGTAGGTCAGGTCGGGTCAGTTTGGGCAGATAATTGAACGTGATTTCAGGTAGCGTATAGAAGTGACCGTTTGGTGGAATTGGTGTGGACGAAATTCAGTAGGTGCAGACTGGTGGGCCGAATCTAAATAGAGTGCGAGAGGTCGATTTGGACACACGGTGCTCTTGACAAGTGCGTGAGGGTCACGTGCAACAGTGGTACTAGGGTGACCTAAGTGAACCGATAACACGACACTTGGGTAGATTCGGGCAGAAATTCCCAAGGTCGATTTTAAAGCTGTAAATGGATGTTTTATGTTGGTTTAATGATTGAAAAGTATTGTAAGCTTGGTCAAGAGGTAAAACCACCTTGCAAAAGGAGCATAAATGGCTTTTGATGGATTAGAATTATATTATATTCATTTTATGAAACATAATATCGGGTAGACTTATAATCAGGGAGTTTCCCCTTCTTGAATGTTATGGGCTTCATGTGGATTTGACATTGATGTTTATGCTGTTTTGTTTCCGCACAAGAAAACTTTGACAGATTAAATAAAAAGGTGTTGAGTAAGGCGTAGTCTGCTTGTAGAGTATTTGAAAAAAGAAAAAAAAAGTAGTGTTGCACCCGTCTATAGTGTGGTTGAAAGACTACCAAGGTATAGGGGCGTGACAATTATGCTTTCACTATGTTTTCTAAGGAGTCAGAAGGCAGCACACTATGTTCAATGGCGCTCATTTCGAAACCGTTAGATATGGTTTGTCTCTATGAAGGGATCAATTGCTCAATATTTGTGGGCATATAAGGTTAAGGTATGAACACATATAATTGTATCTATTTAGAAAAGTAAAGGAAATAGAAACAATTGTGAAAATTGGAAAAGTTTCATTTTTCAATTTCGTTCTCGGTTTGTATCACTGGAAAGCCAAGAAAGTAGGAAAAGAGAAAATAGGTGAAAGTGGTTACTACTCATTTTCTAAATACATTTAGTATTTTGACAGATTTTACATAAATAAGTCTATAATGTTGATTTTCTAAATATTTATTTAAATATTAGACTCTTTGGATTTAAGTTCTTGGTTGGAAGAGAAAGTATGTTTTTTTTTAATTATATCTCAAACGTTGTTATATAATCTAGAGTTATTAGAAATTATTCAAAATATAAAATGAATTAGAATGAAAAAAATGAAAAAATCTCATTATTAGGAGAAAAAACGTATATTTATATTCCAATATTTATGATGTATACTATCGATTTATTTATTTATTTTTTTATTTTTTAATTTAATTTAATTTAATTAATTTAATTATTATTATTATTTTATTTTTTTTATTTATTTATTTATTTTTTTTCGAATTGGAAAATTTTGATTTGATTTTTTATCATATCGTATCGAATTCGAATTCGAACTTCGTAATTGTGATATATACGATAGGGGTTGAGCGCCATGAACATAATGGAAACAACTATATGAGAGGATACTCAAGTTGATCCTCTGTTGAGGCATAAATATGAAAGGAGGGGCCTTGCGACAATGAAGAACTTGCCTGAACTGTGGATAGTTATACAAGTTGAAGAAGGGTCACGTCCCCAATCAAAGTTGCATGGTGTTGAAAAACTTCGAGCTCAAGCACACTTATAATCCTAAAGAAGAGGAAAAAAAGAGGAATGCAATGTACCATTAGTTGCAATGTAAGAAAGAAAGAGAGAAGAAAGAGACAAATGCATAAAGGATGGGGTGAAGAGTGTGAATATATGCATAGTTATGCAAAAGTGTGCAATCCACTTTCTTGAGGAAGACAATGGAGCCCAACTGCAGACCACCAGAGGAGAGATGCATATTGTAAGTAGATGGAAATAAAGATTAGTGCTAGCAAGCACCATCGAAGAGGGAAATGCAGTAGCAAACAAATCTAGTTTTTGTATCAGCTCAACAGGAAGCAACAACAATAGTTGGGAGCTAGCAATTTTTGCAAACAACAATTTTGGTTTCGGGAATGAGAATAATTTGTGGAACGATATTGAGAGGATAAATAGAGGGTATTTTCACCAACTCAACAAAGGAGTAAATGATCAATTAAAATTTCAAATCAGATTGTGATCGATCATATTGTGATATGATGTGGAAATATCAGATTGTATAGTCAGAGTATGCGTTGCCTATCATAAATTGGATTACGATTCAATACACTAATTGTATGGAAAAATTGGATCATACAGTCGGAGTATGTGTTTCCTCTAGTAAATTTTATTATTATTTAATTGTATTAAATGAAGTAGTTGTGGGAAAATGGATTACCATTCAATTCTATTGAATGAAGTCACTGCAGGATAACGTAAAAGAAAACAATGTATTCATTATTTCTACATGGATAAAAATAAATAGGACACCTGTTGAAAATGAAAAATATTCAACAATATCGTGAAGAAAAACCTCAATAAAGAATGCCTATCACCATAATTATTTATATTTTAGGATAAAAAATAAAACTATATTTTTCATGATTGATTATTAATGTAAGTAAATATGTAAATACAAAAACATAAATGAAAGAGATATAAAGATATCTATCATCACAACCATATTGATTTTCGTTGAGGTATCCACTTATATGATATAAGTAATGACCATGACTATGTCTACAAAAGCATCCAAGTAAATGATTTCATTAATGTCTAATTCACTTTTTATGTGGATTGAAATTATGCCATTATTAACTTCAAATATAGATACGATAATTTTCTTCATCACACTAACATTTAAATATATTTTATTTTTGGTTGGTTTATTTAGTCTTAAGGCTTAAATATTTTGACAATAAATTTATATAAATATAATTTGGCAAAAGAATAAGTAAAGGATGGTAGATGTTTTATTTTTTAAAATTTATAATTAATTGTAACTATTTTTATATAGTTAGATAATTATTACATAATTACATAATCTAGGAGGATCTTTAAAAGGCATAAAAATCAAAGTCCTTGAATTTTAGTGAAATTAATATCAAATAAAAGATCTTGTCGCATGGAATGCAACGACACAAACATCACCTTAATATGAGCTCGTATGCGAAAGTTATGTTTAGTCAAAGTTCTAGACAAATTTGACAAAAAGGAAAGATTTTGGTTGGTGCTAGACAGATTTGGACCAACGCCAAATGGGTGGTCCTTTCAAATCAACAGTGAAAGTTTGCGGCAGCTTCTCTAAAATTGGCGGAAGGTTTAGTTGTGACTAAATTTAGTGGAACCACCAAATTTGGTGGCATTTTCTAAATTTGGAGGAAGTTTAGTGGCCCGATAGCATGGGGCCACGTGGCCAAATAAAATGGTGCCATGTGGCACCCAGTTGGTGGCCAAAAGGGCCACAAATGACCACATCAGGCCAAACTAAGCGACTATTTGGGAAGTTTTAACCATTGTTTAACCATTTGTAATGTTCCCAATTTTTAGCCTCTAGCTAAAAGGAACATTATAGTTAGCATATTTTTATTTTGTTGAATAAAATGGGTAAGGAGACCCCTTAACCCCTTTAAATGGAGAAATAACACTCCTCATGTGAAAGAAGGAAGAATAAAGCAGCTGATTTGAGCACCACATGGTGTGAACACGATTGGATCATGCTTGATCTAGTCATTTTGACCAAGTCAACTAAAACTGTCTAGATACATTGAACCTTCTTGGACAACGCAGTTTTAGTGGAGGCTCCACTTGCATGAGCTAGGGGACAAGTGTGAATGGGACCGATGGCGAGAGGAGTTCATTTGCTTTATAAGGAGGAGATGGAAGCCCATTTTCATTATGCATTAGCTTATCATTTTCGTTGGGTCTGTAAAGACTTGCATCCCTAGGCTATTTAGCAGGGTTGTAGTGTTCTTGAACCCAAGGGTGTTCCTGGTCGGGAATCCCTACCTCATCCTAAAGGAAGGAGAGGGTTTGAGCTCCATTTCCTCATTCTGGAATTTGGCCAAGCTTACCCCTTCAGCTACAACATTATTCTGTTGGGCAGAAAATGTTGTGTTGTTGGGAGCAGCAACAGAGGAACTCTTAGAGTCATTCTTGGCTTGTTCTTCGGTGGAGTTCTTGCACATTCTTTGGAGGAGAAGCATAGGATAATTCTGGGCTTTATTACAGATCTTTGGCACTAGGTCAATCATTCACCATCTGTCACAGTGCAGTGTAGGGAAAAAACTACGGTATTTATGTAGGCAATTGCTGGGAGGGTCATTAGAGCTTACCAGGAGGAGTGTTTTTGAGTAAAAGGGATCAGCCCTTTACTTGAGAACATATCAGAGGAGGGAATGAGTATTTCAGATCTGCCATAGCCTCATTCTCATTTTGGTTCAGTTGCAGTGACAAGTTATTTGTCACATTTGTACTTTCTCCAGCATTTCTAGCAATCTCTCCTAGATTGGCTAGAAATATTGTATTAGAGACCATTCTTCTATTCTTGGGAATTTCTTTGTATGTATTAGCCATATTTCATGTATTGACATCTAAAATAGCAGCTACTCTCCTATAGACAGCGTAGTCACTGCTTTCCGGCATTTTGTGCAGTTGCTGCATCTCTTGTATTTCATGTGTTAATCTTTGGAGATTGATTCCCATTGCATGAGGGGTTTATTCCTCATGATATTTTTGTATATTTCTGCTGAGATATTAATATATATGTTGGCTATATAGTATTTCATCTTATGACATATTCAGATTTGCATAGTTTCATGATTATGTTCATATATTGTTGTAGGCTCTCTATTTGAGTAGTTTCCTAAGGGACCTAGTTTGGGGAGATCTGAATAACCCCTCTAGGTTCATTTCTTTTGGCTCAACTTCTGGAAGATAAGTGTTTAATGTAACAAAAAAGGGATCCAAGACCCCTGTCATCTTATTTTTACATTTCCTTCCTTATACAGCATCCTAGAGGACCATATTGCAGAAATTCCCAAAAAAGGAACATTATAGTGGTATCAAATCATCAATCTTGGCTCAGCCTGTGCAGCCCAAGATAATATGCCATTAGAAGGAGAAGATCCTCACTTAGAAGAGGAGATGTAAAAAGGAAACAAGAAAAGAGGAATGACGTAAGAGGAGGTCTCCCTTCTTCTTTTCTATACCATGGAGGGTATCTTTGAAGACCTTGAGGAGAAAGAAAGGGAAACTGGAAAGATTTTCTGAGAGGGTTTTTGGATGAAGCAAGCCCTAGTTGTGATCACGTTGGGTGTGAGCATTAAGCCACACATGCAGATCCACAGCGCATTCCATTGCCCACTTGCATTGTCGGGAGGATGGAGGAAGGAGATGAGGCCATTGGAGGAGCAGCGCTGCAACTCAAAGGTATGTCTCATGATTGTTGGTTTGAAAATTTTGTTTCACTTTTTCATGCAAATGTAAAAACATATGATGAATTCACTAAGGGTTTGGTGAATAAATTTGATGGAAGTCAATGTGAATCATCATGTATCATAACTTCAAACACTTTGCATGCATTGGAAGGAAACATGAAACAAACTCCACTACACATTTCTAGAGGGGAAGAAAACTGGAATGATGACTTGTTAGAGGAAAGACCCCCATTGTATGAAGGGCACTCTTCCATTGTTGATAACATGGAGATCCCTCTTTCAGAGGAAGACCGAAATCCATGGTCTGTCATTGAAGGGGAGGCATACTCACATATTGGTGAAGAGAATGTGCATAGGAGAACCCATAACGCTGTATCATTGGAGGAAGATCCATCACCACATGGAAAGGAGAAGGGAGCCATTGCTTCCATGGGAGGAGTCCTTGTTTATATGCAAGGGATTCCAAGAGGTACCACATGTGGGGACCCAGTCACAAATCCCAGGCAGCATATAGTAGCATTGGAGGATTGTGAGATGGAGGAGGAAGAGAAGGATCAACATCAAGGGTTGATACACCCTTATCTATTCCAGAAAGTCTTTGCACAAGAGAAGGAGACTGTATAGCGCAGTGAATATTAGGGACAAATCAGTCCACTTATACATACAGTTCACTTCTGAACTTGATGTCTCACTATATGGAGGCATTCCACCTGGAAGGCCACATGATCTAGAGTGGATGAGGGGCATCTTGTCATTTGGTTCACCGCTCTTGGATTCCGGAGAGGTGAAGACATTGGAGGAGTCCAGCACAGTGCAGAGAGTTTGGGGTAAACCCAAGGAGGAGGGAGACACTCTCTCATTTTCAGTATCACCCACTCTCATCAGTTATACTACGCTGACAGAGTTTGCTGCAGGGATGGAGGATGGCATCTTCATGATGCAGGATGACTGCTCCACAGATTTGATGGGGAAGAGGATACTTCCTTTGAGGGAGGACTCTTTCATAAATAGGAGTGGATGGAGGCCACTCATGCTTACTTTGACCCAGCTTGGGAGATTCCTTTTGGATGACAACTTCTCATGGGAGGCCAACTTCCAAACGAAACCATCATTATTTGAGCATGAGCAGCTGCATGATGGGCATGGCAGCATTTTGGAGGATGAATTTGGCATGGGGGATGTCAAGGTAGCAGGCAACAGCATGAGGGAAGCATCACATTACAGATTACCAATGCTGTCTATGAGGGGGATTGATCTGTGTTGGAGGTCTCAGCTTTTGGTAGAGTACTCCCAGGATCTAGGTGCATGCATGATTTTGGATGACCCAGATAGAGATGATAGTTACATGGTGGATGATATGGTCATCTATTATCATGACATAATCTTCTTGACTAGGGCTTCTAGTATCAAGGAGAAACTATTGCATGCAACACATGAGGGCTTTCTAGCTATGCACTTCGATGCATATTTTTCTTTGCTAGAAGAGTTCACCTGGGAGAGGATTTAGCATGATCTCTATCATCATATGGACAGATGCATAGCCCAGATGACCTTGGAGAGGTTGGCACAACCATTTCCCTACTCATTGGAGGTGAGGGAGAGCATTCAGATGAGCCATTTCAGCTCAAGGACTGGAGTACATGGTAAAGGAGGTATATAATCTCAGTTTGATTTACCTTTATTTACTTTATATGAGCAGCTTGATGAACTAAGGATGATCACACCTCCTTATGCTCCTTATTATGATGTACTTGTGGCCCATTGAAGCAATGGGAGTGGCTATTTTTATGATGGTTTGTGGGGGAAGCCACATACTTCTTAGTGTGCACTGTTGGCACCGATTTGTATTTTCATGTTTCCGTATTATGAGATTTTTGTGGCAGAAAACAAGTGGCTGGGAAAGCACTTGTTTTTTTTAGTTTTGATGTAGGTAAGAGGTGCACTGCGTTGGTCCCGTAAGTGGAGCAGTGACCCACTCTCTAGTTGTCTTAGTACAGTTTGTTTTTATTGCACGTTGCCTCCTTGTATTGCTGATGTTTATACATTCACAAGGAGCACTATTGTGAGAGTGTTGTATATTTTGGGACAACCCATTGGGAGCATGACTCTCCCCATTGTACATGATTTATATTTCAGGACACACCATGGGCAAACCATTATTGCCACATTGCTACTTTTCTCTTCTTGTGGGAAAAACCACTTGGAGAACTTGAGGGGGCACTTCATGGCTGATTTTATTGATGGGGAAGCTTGGGCCATTCTTGGAGGCCATACCATTTCAGCCCAAGGATAGAATCAGCCCCATATGTACCACAAATGGAGGGAGAAACATCTTGAGAATCAAAAGCCCAACTCTCCATTCAACCCCAACACATTGCATATACCAGGGGTTGAGATTTCTATTTGGATGATAGCATGGATGAGAGGATCATCATTGGGGACAAAATTTTCCCATGCATGTCATCACTCCTACCTTGAGGAGGCCATAACACAGTAAGAAGGTTTCCACCTACACATTCTATCTTTTCATGATGTGCACCATTCCAGTTTGCATACTTGGGAGGAAGCATTGGAGAACAGATTTGTTGCAGGATATGTTGAGCAGTGGTGGAGATTGTTGATTAGGAGGCCACAAGAGAATATGGGGGAGAAATTTTTTTCTCTCTATGCAGTTCCTTGAGGACAAGCAACATGTGGGAAGGGAGGACTATAATGTTCCCAATTTTTAGCCTCAAACTAAAAGGAACATTATAGTTAGCATATTTTTATTTTGTTAAATAAAAATGTGGGTATGAGACCCCTACCCTTTTAAATGGATAAATAACACTCTCATGTGAAAAGGAGGAAGAACAAAGCAACTGCATTTGAGCACCACATGGTGTGAACAGATTGGGATCATGCTTCGACGAATATTGACCAAGTCAACTAAAATCGGCTTCAGATACATCAACTTTCTCGATTATGCCAGCTAGTGGAGGGCTTCTTTCAGTATGAGCTAGGTGGCAAGTGTGGATGGGACCCATGGTGAGAGGAGTTCATTTTCTTTATAATGATAGGAGATGGCATCCCATTTTCATTATGCATTAGTTTATCATTTTTGTTGGGTCTCAGGGACTGCATCCCCGTCGTTTAGCAAAGGTGGTCAGAAAGTTCTCAACCTTGCTGAGTTCCTTAGCTCCTGAATCCACCTCATCCTCAAGGAAGGAGAGGTGCTTGAGCTATCCATTTCATCAAGCAAGATTTGCCAAGTTTACCCCTTCGCCTACAACGTTATTTTTTTTAAGTGTGAATGTTGAAGGTTGAGTTAGTCGCAGGAACCTAGAGTCATTCTTATTTGCTTCAGGAGTTCTTGCACATTATTTGGAGGAGAAGCAAAGGAGACTCCCTGGATTTATTTCAGATCTTTGGCACCATCCCAATCATTCACCATCTCTCACAGCGTAGTTTAGGGCAGAAATTGCGTTATTTATATAGGCAGTTGCTGGGAGGGTCATTAGAGCTTATCAGGAGGAGTGTTTTTGAGTAAAAGAGACCAGCCATTTGCTTGAGAACATTATCAAAAGAGGGCATGAGTATTTCAGATCTGCCATAGCCTCATTCTCATTTTGGTTCAGTTGTAGTGACAAGTTATTTGTCACATTCGTACTTTCTCCGACATTTCTAGCAATCTCTCCTAGATTGGCTAGAAATCTTGTATTAGAGCCCATTATTCTATTCTTGGGAATTTATTTGTATGTATCAGAAATATTTCATGTATTGACATCTACAGCAACAGCTACTCTCCTAGAGACAGCGCAGTCACTACTTTCCGGCATTTTGTGCAATTGTTGCATCTCTTGTATTTCATGTGTTAATCTTTGGAGATTGATTCCCATTGCATGAGGGGTTTATTCCTCATGATATTTTTGTATATTTATGCTGAGATATTAATAGATATGTTGGATATATAATATTTCATCTGATGAAATATTCATATTTACAGAGTTTCATGGTTATGTTCATATATTGTTGTAGGCTCTCTATTTGAGTAGTTTCCTAAGGGACCTAGTTTGGGGAGATCTGAGTAACCCCTCTAGGCTCATTTATTTGTGCTCAAATTCTAGAATAGAAGTTTTTAATGTATTAAAAAAGGGATCCAAGACCCCTGTCAGCTTATTTTTACATTTCCTTCCTTATACAACATGCTAGAGGACCATATTGCAGAAATTCCCGAAAAATGAACATTACAGTGGTATCAGAGCATCAATCTTGGCTCAGCTTGTGCAGCCCAAGATAATATGCCATTAGAAGGAGAAGCTCCTCACTTAGGAGATGATATGTACAAAGGAAACAAGGAAATAGGAGTTACAGAAGAGGAGGTCTCCCTTTTTCTTTTCCAGACCATGGAGGGTATCATTGAAGACCTTGAGGAGAAAGAAAGGGAAAACTGGAAAGATTTTATGAGAGGGTTTGTGGATGAAGCAAGCCCTATTTTTAACCATGTTGGGTGTGAGAATTCAGCCACATATGCAGATCCACAACGTAGTCCATTTCCCACTTGCACTGTCGGGAGGATGGAGGAAGGAGATGAGGCCATTGGAGGAGCACGGCTGCAACTCAAAGGTATGGCTCATGATTGTTGGTTTGAAAATTCTGTTTCACATTGTCATGCAAATGTAAAAACATATGATGAATTCACTAAGGGTTTGGTGAATAAATTTGATGGAAGTCAATGCGAATCATCATGTATCATAACTTCAAACACTTTGCATGCATTGGAAGGAAACATGAAACAAACTCCACTCCACATTTATAGAGGGAAAGAAAACTGGAATGATAAATTGTTATAGGAAAGACCCCCATTGTATGGAGGGAACTCTTCCATTGGTGATAACATGGAGATCCCTCTTTCAGCGGAAGACCGAAATCCATGGTCTGTCATTGAAGGGGAGGCATACTCACATATTGGTGAAGAGAATGTGCATAGGAGAACCCACAACGTTGTATCATTGGAGGAAGATCCATCACCACATGGAGAGGAGAAGGGAGCCATTGCTTCCATGGGAGGAGTCCTTGTTTCTATGCAAGGGATTCCAAGAGGTACCACATGTGGGGACCCAGTCACAAATCCCGAGCAGCATATAGTAGCATTGGATGATTTTGAGATGGAGGAGGAAGAGAAGGATCAACATCAAGGGTTGAGACACCCTTATCTATTCTGGAAATTCTTTGCACAAGAGAAGGAGACTGTACAACATAGTGAAGAGAGGGACAAATCAGTCCACTTATAAATACAATCCACTTCTAAACTTGATGTCTCACTATATGGAGATATTCCACCTGGAAGGCCACCTGATCTAGAGTTGATGAGGGGCATCTTGTAATTTGGTTCACCACTTTTGGATTCCAGAGAGGTGAAGACATTGGAGGAGTCCAACACAGTGCAGAGAGTTTGGGGTAAACCCAAGGAGGAGGGAGACACTCTCTCATTTTCAATATCACCCACTCTCTTTAGTTATACTACACTGACAGAGTTTGCTGTAGGGATGGAGGATGGAATCTTCATGATGCAGGATGACTGCTCCACAGATTTGATGGGGAAGAGGATACTTCCTTTGAGGGAGGACTCTTTCATAAATAGGAGTGGATGGAGGGCACTCATGCTTACTTTGACCCAGCTTGGGAGATTCCTTTTGGATGACAGCTTCTCATGGGAGGCCAAATTCCAAAGGACACCATCATTATTTGAGCATGAGCAGCTGCATGATGGGCATGGGGGATGTCAAGGTAGTAGGTAGCAGCATGAGGGGAGCATCACATTGTATATTACCAGTGATGTCTATGAGGGGGGATTGATCCGTGTTGGAGGTCTCAGCTTTTGGTAGAGTACTCCCAAGATCTAGGTGCATGCATGATTTTGGATGAATCAGATAGAGATGACAGGTAAATGGTGGATGATATGGTCATATATTATCATGATAGAATCTTCTTGACTAGGGCTTCTAGTCTCAAGGAGAAACTATTGCATGTAGCACATGAGGGCTTTCTAGCTATGCACTTCGATGCATATTTTTCTTTGCTAGAAGAGTTCACTTAGGAGGGGATTCAGCATGATATATATCAGCATATGGATAGATTCATAGCCCAGATGACCTTAGAGAGGTTGGCACAACCATTTCCCTACTCATTGGAGGTGAGGGAGAGCATTCAGAAGAGCCATTTCAGCTCAAGGACTGGAGTACATGGTAAAGGAGGTATATAATCTCATTTTGATTTACCTTTATTTACTTTATATGAACAGCTTGATGAGCTAAGGATGATCACACCTCCTTATGCTCCTTATTATGATGTACTTGTGGCCCATTGCAACAATGGGAGTGGCTATTTTTATGATGGTTTGTGGGGGAAGCCACATACTTCTTGGTGTGCACCGTTGGCACCGACTTGTATTTTCATGTTTCCATGTTATGAGATGTTTTTGGCAGCAAAAAAGTGGCTGGGAAAGCACTTGTTGTTTTTAGTTTTGATGCAGGTAAGAGGTGCACTGCATTGGTCACATAAGTGGAGCAGTGACCCACTCTCTAGTTGTCTTATGACGGTTTGTTTTTATTGCATGTTGCCTCCTTGTATTGCTGATGTTTATACATTCACAAGGAGCACTATTGTGAGAGTGTTGTATATTTTGGGACAGCCCATTAGGAGCATGACTCTCCCCATTGTACATGCTTTATATTGCAGGAGACACCATGGGCAAACCGTGATTGCCACATTGCTACTTTTCTCTTCTTGTGGGAAAAACCACTTGGAGAACTTGAGGGGGCACTTCAAGGCTGATTTTCTTGATGAAGAAGCTTGGGCCATTCTTGGAGGCCATACCATTTCAGCCCAAGGATAGAAGCAGCCCCATATGTACCACAAATGGAGGGAGAAACATTTTGGGAATCAAAAGCCCAACTCTCCATTCAACCCCAACACATTGGATATACTAGGGGTTGAGATTTCTATTTGGATGATAGCATGGATGAGAGGGTCATCATTGGGGACAAAATTTTCCCATGCATGTCATCACTCCTACCTTGAGGAGGCCATAGCACAGCAAGAAGGTTTCCACCTACACCTTCTATCTTTTCATGATGTGCACCATTCCAGTTTGCATACTTGGGAGGAAGCATTGGAGGAAAGATTTGTTGCAGGATATGTTGAGCAGTGGTGGAGATTGTTGATGAGGAGGCCACAAGAGAAGAGGGGGGAGAAATTTTGTTCTCTCTATGCAGTTGCTTGAGGACAATCAACATGTGGGAGGGGAGGACTGTAATGTTCCCAATTTTTAGCCTCAAGCTAGAAGGAACATTATAGTTAGCATATTTTTATTTTGTTGAATAAAATGGGTAAGGAGACCCCTTAACCCCTTTAAATGGAGAAATAACACTCCTCATGTGAAAGGAGGAAGAATAAAGCAGCTGATTTGAGCACCACATGGTGTGAACAGGATTGGATCATGCTTGATCTAGATACATTGAACCTTCTTGGACAACGCAGTTTTAGTGGAGGCTCCACTTGCATGAGCTAGGGGACAAGTGTGAATGGGACCCATGGTGAGAGGAGTTCATTTGCTTTATAAGGAGGAGATGGCGGCCCATTTTCATTATGCATTAGCTTATCGTTTTAATTGGGTCTGCAAAGACTTGCATCCCGAGGCTGTTTAGCAGGGTTGTAGTGTTCTTGAACCCAAGGGTGTTCCTGGTCGAGAATCCCTACCTCATCCTCAAGGAAGGAGAGGGTTTGAGCTCCATTTCCTCATTGCGGCATTTGGCCAAGCTTACCCCTTCAGCTACAGTGTTATTCTGTTGGGCAGAAAATGTTGTGTTGCTGGGAGCAGCAACAGAGAAACTCTTAGAGTCATTCTTGGCTTGTTCTTCGGTGGAGTTCTTGAACATTATTTGGAGGAGCAGCAGAGGAGACTCCCGGGCTTTATGTCAGATCTTTAGCACCAGGCCAATCATTCACCATCTCTCACAGTGTAGTCTAGAGCAGAAACTGCGTTATTTATGTAGACAATTGCTGGGAGGGTCATTATATCTTATCAGGAGGAGTGTTTTTGAGTAAAAGGGATCAGCCCTTTTCTTGAGAACATTATCAGAGGAGGGAATGAGTATTTCAGATCTACCATAGCCTCATTCTCATTTTGGTTCAGTTGTAGTGACAAGTTATTTGTCACATTTGTACTTTCTCCGACATTTGTAGCAATCTCTCCTAGATTGGCTAGAAATATTGTATTAGAGCCCATTCTTCTATTCTTGGGAATTTCTTTGTATGTATCAGCCATATTTCATGTATTGAAATCTATAGTAGTATCTACTCTCCTAGAGACAGCGCAGTCACTGCTTTCCGGCATCTTGTGTAGTTGCTGCATCTCTTGTATTTCATGTGTTAATATTTGGAGATTGATTCCCATTGCATGAGGGGTTTATTCCTCATGAAATTTCTGTATATTTCTGCTGAGATATTAATAGATATTTTGGCTATATAATATTTCATCTTATGACATATTCAGATTTGCAGAGTTTCATGATTATGTTCATATATTGCTGTAGGCTCTCTATTTGAGTAGTTTCCTAAGGGACCTAGTTTGGGGAGATCTGAATAACCCCTCTAGGCTCATTTATTTGGGCTCAACTTCTGGAAGAGAAGTGTTTAATGTATTAAAAAAGGGATCCAAGACCCCTGTCAGCTTATTTTTACATTTCCTTCCTTATACATCGTCCTAGAGGACCATATTGCAGAAATTCCCGAAAAAGTAACATTACACCATTAGTGTTCAAAATGGTGGACAGTTAATAAGTTAATGAGCGACATATTTAAATATAAAATATATATTTTATTTACAATTTTAGATGCAGTTGAGTGACCCAATATAATGGGGCCAGGTGGCCCAATCAAATGGTGTTATGTGCCACCCAGTTGGGGGCCAAATGGGCCACAATCAACCACAACAAGACAAATTGAGCGATGGTTTGGGAAGTTTTAACCATTGTTTAACCATTAATGTTAAAAAAGGTGGACAGTTAACAATTAAATCACTTATGGATTTAGATACAAAATATATTTTTTATTTTATATGTAGAATAGTTGTCGGGGGTTTTGAACACACAACCCCCAACCTAACAAATGTTTTATTTGAAACATGTCAGCTAACCCGCCAGTCGAGTAGGATTTTTATAGTCCGCTCTACAAAATGTATTTAATTAGACCCTTGCCATATAATGGATGTCTAAGAGCAGATGATCCACTGGGTCGACGAAATGCGAAGTGCGAAAAACCAGGTCAGGAACCCTAAGGCGGAACCCTATGGGCACGGTTCCTAAGAGAATATTCCTAGGGTGTAATCCATAGAATATTTTTTAGAATATTCCCAAAATATTTTGATGTGGAATCTTGAAGATTCTCTGGGGGGTCCAAAGATGACGATGGTGGAATATAGTTGAGTTTATACTCATTCTACTCATAATTTTGTAAGGATTTCACTGGTGCAATCAAATCAGGGATTTGAGCATCCCATTTTTAGGTCAATCCCAAAATTGGAGGTATAATGATGTATTTTTCCATGTGTTTGCTTATATTTTTGTTGAGATGAATGAAGAGGTCTCTCCACTTTGAAGTTGGGCCTGAAGACATAACCCACATCACGTGAACTTCGTTATCAAACATTGGTGCATTGTTTTCATGGTATCCTTTTATCTTGCTTCTTCTTTAAGTGTTTGCATTTATGGTTTTACATGCTCCTTTATGCAATTTTGCTAACATCATTGAGGAAAATATCCCATATCATGTTGGTATCAAATTGGTCTTCTTTCTAATGTGAATTGTGAGTGTGGATGATAACTAGGGAAAAAATTAAAGATGGTGAAGGAAAAATCAAGTCTTTTGACCCTGAGATTGGACATGCAACGCAAAGAAGGAAATTGGAGAATGACAATGTTCACACTGAGAAATTCCATAAATAATTTTATAAGATGGAAGACATGGTAGACAAATTGTTTGCATATCATGAGAAGAGAATAGGAAAGAAGGAAAAGAAAAAGAAAGAGAAAGTAGAGGAAAATGCTTTGGTAAATCAGGGAAATGGAGGAGGCCCTCCTGAACCTCCATCGCCATCTTCAAGTGAACCATATTATTCTTCTTCATCTCATTGTCATCATTCAAATTGTCATCATCAAATCATTCAAGAAGATAATGTTTAGTTGAGGATATTGCTACAAGAAGTAGAAGTGGAGAATTAAAGATTGCATCTTTAGTTACAAGCTACAAAAGAGGTCTTGGTAGAGTTGCAATGTATTGATGAAAGAGACTCCAAATCCATAAAAGAAAGAGAGTATTTAAGCGATGAGTCCGAATTAGTGCAGCTTGAGAGTGCATCACACCATTCCAAAGATCGTGATTATAGGCCAACTCCAAAGGGAGGTGAACATTTTGAAGGAAGAGCTAAGACAAATTTTCCTCACCAGATTTGCACCAAAGATAACCATTCAAGGTATAAATATTCCAACATTCCATTTGATTATAAGAAAATTTGAAAGCATAGTTTATGGCATAGGCAACCATGTACATTTTGTGGTTTGAATAACTATACTCCTACCAAGTGTTGGAAAAAATGGCCTTGTACAGGAAGGTTATGGAAACCAGGAAGAAGCCAATCCTTGAAGGCCCTTCTCCACATCAAGAGACACAAAATGAGGCCAAGAAAATTTGGAGGAAGAAAATCGTTGAAGCCATTGCAACAAGGGTGTACATAAAAAATCCACATGTCGGAAGCTCCATCAAGAGCTACACTCAAAGAAGGACTAAGAGCATATGAAAGCACTTGTTAAGGAATTGATTGATGAAGAAGTTACACAAGGAAGCGATCTACAGGAAGAAATCCCAATAACCTGGTTAGGTAAGAGATGGGTAGCCTTTTTAAGGTGTTCAGTATGGCCACCATTTTAAATCACATGTTTATTTTTAAATACCCCATAGATTGGAAAAAACTTGTAAAGTGATTAAGTGTATAACATCACTTAAGTATGCAACATAGTGATATTTTGGCCTCTAGTTGGATAACAGAGGACATGGTTCTTTTGTAAAACTTGAACATGAGTGTTTTATAAAATCTTGGCATGTAAGGTGTTGATTGGAATCTTGTAAGTCGTGATACATGCATTTGTAACTACATATCTACATATGGATACATGTATCAACTTCATCTTTTGGTTCCAAAGTACAAAGGTGAATGAGCAGAATGTGTGGCCTATTAGAGATATTTGTTATACAGATCAAGAAATGGGGGAGTAAATAAGCTTGCAATACCTCTTTATAGCTTTGGAGGTCCAAAATATTCTCAGTGGGGAGGAATGATCCAGGAGGACCCCTAAAAGGCCTAAAAATAAAAGTTCCCGAATCTCAACAAAACTAGGACCAAATTGAATATCTCGTCGTAATTAATCCAACGATGCAAAAAACACCTCAATCTGAGCTCGTATGTGAAAGTTATGCTCAGTAAAATTTCTGAATAAACGTGGAAAAAAGACAGAATTTAGTTGGCAACAAATAAATTTGGAACAACAACAAATTGATGGTTTGTTGTTGGTCTGGCCAACTCATCATCTAAAGTTGGTGGCATTTCCACTGAAATTGGTGGAATGTTTAGTTGTGACTAAAGTTGGCAGAACCACCAAATTTGGTTGCATCCTCTAAATTTGGAAGTAGTTAAGTGGCCCAATAGCATGGGGCCACGTGGCACCTAATTGGCAGAAAAATGGGCCACAACTGACCACGGTAGGCTACACTAAACGATGGTTTGGGTAGTTTTGACCATTGTTTAACCGTTAGTGTTCAAAATGGCGTACAATTAACAAGTTAACAACTAGCAAATTTAAATATAACATATATTTTTGATCTTGAACTTTTTTGATCCATATTGATTCTTTTAAATTGACTTTTAGATTAATGACATCATCAATATTTGATGGCCGATATTTCAAAAACTCTAATGTGCTTCATCATCAAGACCAAGATGAAAAAATAAATCTATCCTTAGTAACAAATAACATAGATGCATCCTATTCCAGAACTAGCTGTTAAAAATATAATTATTTTAATAAAAAAAAGAACGTTTAGGGAGAGTTTAGGTGAAAAAAAATATTAAAAATAATTCGGTCAAAGTAAAAAATATATGAACATTAAAGGGAGATATTAGGTCAATATTTAACAAGTGCTACATAGTAACTATTCTCTCTGCATAGTTTAAATATAACTAAATTAAAGTAAACTTATTGAATTCAAGTTAGTGTTAGGTTTATAATCTTGTCAATTTAGGTTTCAGTGATTGGTAAATTGAGCTAATTTGTTAAATTGTAATTATCCATTGTTTGCAACTAAGAACAACTTTGTTGCTAATTTCATTTGTTGAAATATGAACTCATCACCATAAGTGGATTATGATCTAAAACTACTTCTCATTGGCTATTCGATTGTCTGCTTCAGATGTGAGAAAACATGTAAATAACCCAAAAACCAAAAACATTTTACATGAGGTGTCACAATTCTAAAAATACAAGAAAGTATTTTTAGATGATCGAAGGTTGTCAATACGCATATATGAATATATGATAGATCGATATGTTTGAAATGATAAAAAAACTATTAATTTGATTTTTTAAATTTGATTAGAATTTTAGATTTATGAAAATTTCTACTTTTATATAATTAATTTATAATAATAAAAGAAAATAAAAATTATTATTACAAAGCTTGTTATCTAGCACTATTAATTAAAATATTTTCCATTTTTATTAAATTTTTAAAAATTAAAAAAATATTGTATATAAAAAATATAATGTAATTAAAAAAATATAGTTTTGACATTTTAAGAATTACAAATATATTAAATATAAATAATATGTTGTAATTATAAAATGTAATTTTCATATCCTAGAAAACTACTTAATAAATTTTGATATTTTAAGTTAGTTACAATACAAAAATTAATTCAGAAAGACATATAAACTTTATTTCACACTGCTTGAAATTTAATGTAGTTTTATTGGGTTGTATTCACTCAAATTTACATGCCACATCAATCGGCTAAATTAGCTGAGCAAAATGACATTTGATTACCAAATTATTATAAAGTTTCATCACATCACATGTTATTTACCGTTTAATTTATCTCGATATTAAATTAAGATAAACTACCAATTGTAGTTCATCATCAGGATAATGAATATTGGTTGATTTGACAAACACATTTATACCAGGAGGAGAGAAGCAACACTCAAAACCCAAGAAAAGTTAAAAAACGGTTAAAATTAAAAATATAAACCAAAATAATGAATGAACCTAAAATTGATAAAAAAGAAAAACGTCACAACAAAATATAGTTAAAACAAAAACATAATTACCCCCTCATTAAAAACACTAGTCAAAGCTAAAAATAATATAAAATCAAAACTAAAAACTAAAACTAGTGATTGCACCATCACCAGATGTTGCAAAGGAAACGCCGTAAGATTCTTAAAGAAATCTAATAATTGCTAAGCAAGATATATGTAGTGATATTAGTCAATTTTTGTAAAGGCAAGAAAAGATTGTGCCATGTCCTAATTTTTATTTTGATAGTAAGCCATTCGAATCTAGTTTTTTAAAATATTCTTCCACAACTCGCAGTCAGAACCACTATAATTCAAAACCACTATAATTCCACACACTTACATTGGTGATTGTTCATTAGTTTAAAGCAAGCCATTCACCATTTATAAATTTAGTTGTAATTAAATCTATAATTTGTTGGTGGTTGTTCATTAATTGAAAGCAAACCATTCACCATTTATAAATTTGTTGGTAGTTGTTCATTAATTTAAAGCAAATCATTCACCATTTATAATTCAAGTTGTGATATCACTAAGAGCTTAATATTATAATTTCGTATGTTTAAAACCAAATTTGCTTGGATATGGGGTCAAATAAGACCTTAAAGTTGCTAATTGGCATTTTCCACATTAAAACTATGTTATGAGGGAAAGGAGGTGAGTGTATGAGAGAACTAGTCATCAATCTCGAAGCAAACAGAAGGAGAATGGTTGTTGAGTAAGAAGATATATACTTAAATTGGAAGCATACGCCAACATTTTTACATCTCCTACTATTTAAAACAAATAAATTTGTTGTTTTTGAAAAAGAATGTGAATGTTATTGTGTAGTGAAGGTGTTTAATGGTTGAGAAAACTAGTCATCGGTCTCCTTGCAACCAAAAGAATAATAATCTTTCCTTATGCACAATAACATTGGTTCTGTTTTTAAGATTTTAAAATAATCATTGAGTTTATAGAAAGTATAAAACTTATTTTGATTAGATTTGGTTACATAAATATAGATGATAACAAGGTCTGTGATTTATGGGTTGTAAAGGAAGGACTAAAAGGACTAGAGAGGTGATCATATGCTAATAAACTATTATATCGTTAAAGAAATATAGTGAGACGTGAACTCAAAATAAAGGCTAGATAAGAAATTATGAACTAAGTAATTTTTTCTTATAATTAAGAGATTAAAAAAGTTAATAAAGGAGAGATGGATAGCTCAAAATAAAAATAAATGCTAAAAACTAAACTTTATCTTTATGTTAAAAACATAGATTACTTATATGTAAAAAAAACTAAAACCTTATCTTAAAAACATAAATTACTTAAAAAAACCTTTAAATAATATACCATTATAATGTTCTCATTTCCAAAATAAATATTAAAATAGAATAAAATGATTCCCTTCTAACAACTCTCATTAAAATATAAGAGCATTAATTTTACAAATTTTCAATATTTTAATTTTATAGCTAAACTTAAAAAACCTAACACTATAAAAATATTAAAAAAATCAAAACAAATATAAAATGAATCCTATGGGAATGTTTCTTATAATGAGTTGGCGTGAAGGCAACCTGATTATCAATACTTAAAGAGAGGTTCCATGCATGCCCTCATTTTCTACTATGACCTAGCAATTGGATTTTGGGCATATGTGATAGCATAACATTTGACGTCTTCGCACATATTAATTAATGTTGATGGATAATACTTTGTATTATATGCATCGAACCGGACATGCATATCATTTTCAACTTCAACTGTGATATATAGGCGAGCTTGGTTGGCTTACTGTGATTCTCCCATTTAGCTTATATGCCTAAGATAGAAAATCTATAAAAATAAATAAATTAAAATGCTAAAATACATATGAGAAACTCAAACTTTCACAAAATTAGATTAGACTTTCTACGTCTCCTATATTTAAAATAATAAATAAATTTATTATACAAATTCAGACTTTCACAAAATTAGAATTTTTGCTGCAGATTTCATTGGGTTTTTGCTGCTGAAGGAATTTTACGTGCTTTAGAACTTATTACAATGGAAGTCTAATGAAAATCATTGGTATATAAATGGAAAAGCATTGGGAATTCTGTAAATGAAATAGAAAGGACAAAAGCAGAAAGCAAACCGAAGTTTATAAGAGGATTCGAACCCAAGACGAGGGTGCTCCTTAGCCGCCACAAGAAAGAACATTGAAAGTACAATATCCAACATATAAAGGCGTGCGTCATCGTAGTTAGGGGAAATGGGTGTCTGAAATAAAGAAACCCAAAAAGAAAACCAGAAATTGTCTCGGCTCTTTCGATACACCAGAGATATACTTATTTTATGATAATGAAGAGAAAGGACAAAGGTGAGTAAAGGAAACATAATGAGTATGTCTAAAATATAAAATTCATAAAATTCAAATAATAAATTAGCGTTAAACAGCATTCATACAGTCAAGCAGTCCATGATGAATCTCAAATTTTCAAGGAAATTAGACTTATGATCCTTTGAATCCTTTACGCATTTAAAAAAATAACAATTGCCATACAAATTAAAACTTTCACAAATTAGAATTTCTGCGGCACAGCTTGTTGGGTTTTTCTTGAAGAATGTTAGCCTTTTTCGTCAGTAACAATTTGTTGGGTTTTTTCTTCAAAGGAAGGCGCAAAATGATTTAGTTAGGGTAGCTAAAAATTCAGTATTGAAGAAACCAAGGAGAATCTCAAACTTTCACAAAATTATACTTTCTCAAAATTAGACTTTCTGCGATCTCATGTATTTAAAAAAATAAATAAATTTATTATACAAACTTAAACTTTCACAAAATCAGAATTTTTGCTGCACAGTTTGTTGGGTTTTTTCTGCAAAAGGAATGCTAGGCTCTTTAAAACTTATTACAATGGAAGTCTAGTGAAAAGCATTATGAAAACTAACGGATTCAATTTCTGCACTGTCATCATACGTCATACATGGTGCGGGGAATAGACGTGGTGCGGAGTACGCCGAGGTGTTGCAAAGGCGCTCGGAGGCGATGATGAATGTTGTGGGGAGAAGATGCGAAAAGGAGAGAGAAAGGAACGCCAGTGAGGTGTGGAAACCGAATAAACGGTACCGTCCTCTTGGCCAGACCCAGGTTGGTATTCCTGCCATGACAAAGCTCTTCCAACATTGGAGCATGGCATTCCAAATTTAATCCATTTCCCGGATATCATTTTCTGCAACCATGATTGACGCCCCTTCTTCATTCCGCGTTTGCTCTCCGCAGGGAGGGTATTCAGCGGGTTTGCCATCTATTCTTTAATGGCATCCACACTGTGATCTATTACTTTGGGAGGTGGTGTAACCAGAGGATTCCCTTCTACCTTCAGGTGCTGTAACTTTTCCAGGCGTCCAATAGAATTTGGCAGCACAGTTATCTGATTGTAACTGATATTTAATTCGCTGAGAGACATGAGACCGCCTATGGATTCTGGCAAAGCCGCAAGATAGTTAAAATTGCTGCTGATATCCAGGTATTTCAGATTCATAAGGTTCTCAATATCTTCTGGAAGACCTCCAAGCCTGCTCATGTGGACATCCAGAAATCGTAGAGACATCATGTGGGAAGTAGAATATGGAAGACGCTTGCAACTGCTTTGTAACTGTTGCCACCTATTAGTGTTAATCAATGGCTGTACATAATCTAATCGTCTAACATAGGATCTAATGGTACATATTAGGACAGAAAGGCAGTTAGCAAAGTTGTTTTCAAATAATAACGCCTTACGGCGTAATATATATTTATTTTATTACATATTAAGTTAAGGAAAAGAAAAAGATAAAAAATTATATTTTTATTATTATATTACTATAATTGGTTATATAATGTTGTATAAGTTAATAAATTTTAAATAAAATATTAATAATTTGATTAAAGGTCAACGAATAGTAAGGTTGATTTAGAGTTAAATAGGATCAATAGGTGAAGAGAATAATTAAAAAATGAAACATTAAAAATAAAATAAAAACTAAAGATAGAAAAACTTAGAAAAAAAATTAAAATTAATTAATTAAAAAAAAGTAGATACAAATATCATTAAGGACAAATTATAAAAGGATATTATATATAACAAACAATAAGAAAGGCCCTAGAACAAATAGCATCAATAAGGAAATGTTTCTAAACGAATAAATATAAGGAACATATATATGTATATATGAAAAACACACATAAATAAATAAATAAAATAAAATAAAGAGGAAACACCTAAACGATCAGGAGGAGAGGGCCATGAATCCAAGTTTTACTTAGTTTCTAATCATCGTGCATGTTGATATTATTTTCTTGTTTCTCAATTTTAATGGCCTCTCTCAACTTCTTATGGTGGAAATTATCAATCCTTGCGATGACCCTGGAATCCTCAATGCAGACATGGTGCTTAGTTTTCACCGCATGCTCAACAATAGCCGAGGAACGAGAACGATTGCGTTTAATGTTTATTGCATTTTACAGTTTGATTTTATATGTAAAATGGTTGGCGGGGGTTTTGAATCCGCGACCCTTGAGCCTAACAAAATTTTTATTTAAAACATGCCAGGCAACCCGCCAGGCGGGTGGGATTTGTATAGTCCACCCTCAAAAATGTATATAACCTGAACCTTGCCATATGACAGAAAACCGAGAGCAGAGGAACCACTACGCTGATGGAATGCAGAGGTACATGGAACCAAGACAAGGGCAGAATCAAGTCAGGAACCTTGAGGTGAAATCCTGCGTGTGTGATTCCCAAAGGAATATTCCTAGGGTATATTCCCTAACATATTCTTTAGAATATTCATAGAAAATTCTGTTGTGGAATTTTGAAGATTCTTTGGGGGGAGTCCAGAGATGATGATGGTAAAATATATTTGAATTTATACTCATTTTACTTAGAATATTTCAAGGATTTCACTGGCATAGTCAGATTGGGGATTTGAGCAACCCGTTTTTAGGTCACTTCCAGAATTGGAGGTACAATGATGTATTTTTCCATGTGATTTCCTTTATTTTTGTTGAGATGAATGAAGAGGCCTCTCCACTTTGAAGCTGGGTCGAGAGACATCCCACATAAGGTGAACTCTGTTATCAAACATTAGTGAATTGTATTTATGGTATTATTTAATGTTGCTTCTTCTTTAAGTGTTTGCATTCATGGTTTTACATGCTGTTATATGAAACTATGCTAACATCACCGAATACAAGATTTATCACTTGATTAATTTTATAAAATATAAATATAAATTTAAAATTTTAATTCATTATAATGAATTATCCTTGTTAAGCACCTATGAATGGGTTGTCACGGTGGGGTGGGTAACAAATAATAATGTTGGTGTGGCCACAAGTTAAATAGGTGGAAACTCCATCATTCCAAGGTGCACATGGGTAAGTGACTTTCCAAGAGGGGGAGGGGGCCTTGAGCCATTATGGTTTTTATTTTTACTCCAATATTGAAGTTTGTCAGGCTCATCAAAGGATGAGAATTGACTATTCCCATAATTCTTGATAAAGGTTGGGATATAAATATAATAATGGAGGGTTTCACCTTGGAAAGAATAACCAAATATTAATATGGGGTTTTTTTAGCCCCTCAGATGAGATATTTGGGAGAGGGTTATTTGGAGCCAAGCCTTATTTAAAATTCAAAGGAATTTCTATTGGTTGTTACTTGGCTTCATTTTCCATGATGTATTTACTAGCTGAGTTTAGTATTTTTTGGTTTAGTCCATTGTTTCATTGGTATTGGTGCTCCTAACACTTTTGCTCATTTTCCTCTTTAGAAGATACAATGAAATCCTAGATATTGTGCATGGGAATAATGCATGCAATTTTAGGCTATGGACTCAATGTTCACATCTAATAAATTTTTGTCTTAAAGTGATGGGCAATAAAAAAATTGGGATGAAGCATGGGGAATTCAACTAAGGGCCACATAGAGGGAGACCTAAGACATGTATAAGCACTTCAACTCTAGCCTTGAAAACCTTGTATAATACATCTCAAATATCTGCAATGGAAATATCAAAAGCATAAAATAGTAGGTTCTTTATCGAGGTTAAGAAATAAATTGAACAAAATTAAGAATAGGGTAATAGAGTGTAGGGGCCTAATACATAGTGACAAGGAATATGGAGAATTTTTTCCTTGGATACTTGATCCAAGTTTTTTTATGATGTGGAGATAGTAACTTCTTGAAGTTGGTGGAGTTTTAGTGGCATATGAAGACTTCATTGCTATGGTTATATAAATTAGAGGAAATTTTCACACTAAAATCCTTAATACGCTAGATCAAATCAACTAGAAGTATCTTTAATGCAATATAGGGGTTTAAGGAAAATCCTTAATAAGATATATCAAATCAACAAGAAGTATCTTTAATGCAATCTAGGGTTTTACGACATAAAGTGAGGATCATGACAAGTAAGGAACATCTAAAATGACAAAGGAGGAGGATTAGAGAAGGGAAAAGGTGTATCTAGAGTGAATAGAGGAATTTTTCAAGGCAAATATGGGAGGAGAAAATTCCCAACACCATCATCATCATTGGCACCACCTTTACTTTTAGGAGTAGATTTGTCATTCCAAGTTTCATTTAACTTTGTCTTGATAATAATACTATTAAAAACCCTAAGTTGGTATGGTCTAAACTAGGTAGTTACATTTAATTTCTAAAGTTATTTGTTTTTGTTATATCCCTAGTTGGGAAAACATTGAACTCAAAACAACTCCACTATTTTTTTGATCTAATGGTTTAGCTTCAATCAAAACTAGGCCATAGTTGGGATTAACTACACTATTTTATGTGTAATATTAATGGATTGAGTAGCTAAACTACAAAAGAAAATTCAAAACTTAATACCTAAGTAAAAAAAGTAACTACTTAGAAGCCAAACATATTTGAAAAATAGTACATGTATATCAAATTTATTTATAAATAAAGACAACAAAAATAAATAAGTACTATAAAGTAATAACGAAACAAACTACATTTTTTGTTTTTTCGAAGGCGGAAAAACCTATCATAACTTGGTTGACAACTCATAGTGAAGAGAACCATCATTTTCAACTATCTACAAATGTGGGTTAATTGATCACCATTATTCAAGGGAAACCATGCCACTTGAAATAACCCTTTAGTGGTCCATAACGGGGCATAATTTCTCTCCTACTAGATGCCTCTAGGACTTGGGTCATTAACATGTTTCCTTATTTCCAAGGAAAATTAGCTCTTAGCTAATAAAATGTAGTTTTTAGTCTTACCCCATAACCAAAAGGTGATTTAAACCTATATAGTATCTACAAGAAGACAAGTTTCCCTTTTGGTCATTATTGAAGCTACCTTTACTGGGGTTGTGTGCTTTCTATTAGCATCTAGCCTTAATCCCATATATGAGTCTAGATACTAACAATGAAACAAACTTATTAAAACAAAAAAAATCAAAAATAAACTTTTGATGGGCCAATGTTAACAAATATATAACAAAAATTGCAATTAGTGTCACATCATGACAAATGGATATAGTATTAAAATACTCACTTAAAATTATTACTTTATCTATAGGTAAAGCAATGTATAAGTTAATTATATCTCCAATCATCTTTTGATCTTTGTTAGTTCTTAGAAGCAAGGAATTTCTATTATTTATGCCAATGAACTTTGTTTTTTCATACCCTTGTCCAAATATAGCAATATTAAACACTTCTTTGGGTTCTTACTCAGCAAAAAACCGTTCACATAACCTCTCAAGCTTGATCCCCAAATAATAACAATTTGGGTTGAGTAAAAATTTAAGAACATATGGTTCCTCCTTGGACGTCAAAGGTTGGAATTTATGGGGGGGGGGGGGGGTAGGGTATGTACACCTCCATAGACTAAGCAATCAATTCATTGCATGGATGGGGTCCCTTTTACCACATAAAAGATGGTCTATAATGCCAATGTGGCTTTTAGCCGCGTTGTGGTCTTAAAATTAAATTATTATTAATATAATATAAAAATAAATTTTTATTATTCTCATATGAAATAAATAAACTTCTAATGAATATCTCAACCATTTGTCATTAGTTCGTTAACTTTGTGCCAACAAGTGCCTAGCTTGAATCCCCCTAAGTGGGGAAAACTAGTCTATGTAATGTACCTAGGGAGGATAATTGATGCAATATTTGGTACCAAAGGAGGATAATTAATATAATGTGGCCATACTCATGAAATAAGTCCCACTAACTTATTGGTGTGAAAACCTATTAATTATGTAATGGACCATACTCATGTAATCAATCCCATTAGGTAGTTGGCGGGTAATAATTCTTAACCCTTAAAATTACATCAGAAACAATATGTTAGAAATTATTAGTATTTTGTTCAATATCAAAGCCACTAAGGTAGGAGAAAAGCATGTAGTGATCCTTTTATGGAAGGATCCACTCCTTTTTCTCTTACACCTTCGAGAGAGACTCCAATACATTATTCACAAGGAGGAATCAAAATTTATTTATAGTTATATTGCAAACCCTCACTATAATTTAATGCTAACTGGATAGTATTCCTTCTTTAATGAGGCTATATTACATTTATTCAATGTTAACTGCCTAAATAACCTTATTTAATAATAAATAACATTATGGACCTAGTCCACATTGCATTAAATGACCACCATAATTACCATATTATTAGCTCTAGTGGGCTTCTAGGCATTTATTAGACCCATACAAAGAATCCCATTGATGATTTTATTATATATGACATCCACAAATGTGGGGAAGCATCCCTTGAGCTTCCCCACAAGGTTTTCCTTGGAGAAAGGAAGAAATATATTGTTAATTATTATGCATGTGCAAAATAAAAAAAGAAATATTGATACAATATAATATAAAATTGAATAATAATTTACGTTGAAGTTCCCAAAGGTTTGAGTATGACTCTATGGTTGATGAGAAAATGCACCCAACACACTAGTGTTTCCACCTACACATTACAAATTAACATGAAATTAATAGAATAATTCAAACCATAATGTTAATTATAAATAATAATTGACTCAATTATTTTTTACAATGATTATTAGTTGCATTGAAATAAAATGGTTGTGGTCTTACCAATACAACAAAAGGACACCAATTTCGCAAATTTCAATAGAGCTTCCAAGCTATTGCGCAACATTGATCCCACCGATTTAAGGGAATTAGCTTGATACAAAAATTTATTATTTCTAATGAATTTATATTATCTATGAATTAGATTGGATCATTATATAATTTATCATCCATCTCAATTATTTTAGAGCATAAAATTTGAAGGAATTTGTAACAAACTCGAGTTAAAAGTTCATGTAATAAAAGTTAATAAAGGAAAAAAATAAGACCACGTTTAAGGGACACTTATTTCAAGTTAAATGTTGGGAAAAGATATCCTAGTGGGCATCACTGGATGCGCTTATGGGTAAGGGAAATTGGAAAAGGGAATGGCTAAGGCATTAAAGAGGAAAAAAGTATTTTTGGAACATTTATTTATGAAAACAAAGGAAATTAGGAGAAAAGGAAGGTAAAAGGTCACATGTTTCATCTGAGGAGGAATGATCAGGGGCTCAGTTTTATGCTAAAAAATCAAAGTTCTTAGACTGGCTTGGAACCTGAATGACCACGCAGTGGTCACCATTCTAAATCCGACGCACTTCATTTCACGAAAAATGGTCATTGTATGCTCCCGGAAATGACTTTTGTTTGCTTTGCTAAACATTTAAATTAAAAAAAAAATGAGAGTCAAATGCCCAGTCAACAGTCCGTACTGCTAACGTGGCATGTTGACTATGCAGGTCAATTCTTTGGCATTTTCTGTAGATGAATGGGAAGCTGCCAATTGGCATCATGGGACGGGTCCGATTGGAGGGTGATGTGGCGAATTTTTATTGGTTTAATTTTTAAGCCAATCGAGTGAGTATACGTGGTGTAGCCTGGGGCCACCATGTGCCCCCCCACAATTTGTATGGCAGTGTAAAATTTTTGGACAAATTCCAAGCGGAGGTGCCGAGGTTCGACCTCATGACCTCTTGCCACACAAAGCTATGACCTACCACCTCCTCTACACATTAGTCCTTACAATACTATGGACTTCGTTTATATTTAAATTAATACCATTGTTATGGCAGGGGTAAAGTGGGGCCAAACCCAATCCATAGAACCATTATGCAAGACCGATGGCGGGAGCTCCAACTTAAGCGCGGGGTTTAAAACTCTAAACCACTGTTAATTTTTCCTTAATCATGATAATTAGCGCCTAATCCCAATTCTAATTTCGAATTAGTTTAAAGCACACACTTAACACTTAAAAATAATTTAATTAGCATTAAACCCCACTTAGCACTAATTACATTTTATTTGGCGGACCTCCGGATTTGGCGAAAATTGCTAGTTTTAGTGGTAGTTAACTAGTTTAGGGCCTAAGATAGTGGGAAAAATTGAAAAGGCCACAACTTTTGCAATTTTCGACCAATTCAACCTCAGAAAGAGGCTAGTTGACCATTTTGATTCATTCTGAACTCATTACAGTAGGAAGAGGAGCATTGTAAACAAGTCAATTTGATAGTTTGAGCATAATATAGAGGCCCAAGCCATGGAAGTTGGACTAAGGAGATGTAGCCCAGGAGGGGTGAACTCCTTCATCAAATACCTATGTTAATGTTATGTATGGTGATGTTATGTACTTTATTTGCTGCTATTTATTTCTTGTTTTTATGTTAAATTTCTCACTAAATTGGCATGAAAAACACACATGAGACTTGATAATTTGCAAGAAACCTTGAACCCTTAAGCACACAAAAGACATTGAATTTATATTTTGAATGAGTGATTATCACATCAACACTAATATACTCCATTAAGATCATTTTTGGTATCAGAGATCAAGTTCATTAGGTTTTGTTGTGCAAGAAGGGATCTAATTGTTTGCAAGTTTGTGTCATGCTTACAAGGTTAAAGCTCAAAATAGGAGAAGGGAAGCTGGTTGTTAGCCCTGTAGTTGGGTCAAGAGGAAGAAGGGCAAGGTTTCCAAATTCTTCAACACCAGAGCATCCTCAAGTTGAAGTTGAGTATTCAGTGAGAATGTCTCATGAAGGAGAACCTATCATGACAGAAGATGATAGAGCATTCAGGAAGGGTTTCTTTGATATGACTGAGATAGTTAAAGTCCTCTATGAGGAAAGGAATGCAAGGATGCAAGGAGAGAGTTCAAGGCCTCCAAGAGGAGAGATTTCTCTAGGAGGAGGAGGCCATGGAGATGGTAAGAAACCACCATCCACTCCACCATCATCCTCACCACCATCTTCACCTTCCTCATCATCATATTCCACTACCACAACTTTTCCATCTGTTCATACACATACTTCCAAAGGAGTTGGTAAATTACGTTTTCTTAAAATTGATGCTAAGTTTGAGCTTCCAATGTATAATGGCGAAGTGAATGTAGAGAAGATGGATAATTGGATTCATCAATTGGAGGTTTATTGCAGAATTCAGAACCTTCACGAAGATGACATAAAGATTCAATTGTCTTCCTTGAGGATGGAGGCATCAACACTTGTATGATGGGAAGCAAATACACAAGAGGAGATTAAGAAACACGGTAAGATCTCAATGTCTTGGTCAAATTTTATTACTGCCATTAAAAGGCAATTCTATCCTCTAGCTTACATGAAAAAGCTATTATGAGTTGGAAAATTTTTAGACAATTGAAATGTCAAAGTGTGCAAGATTATAATCATGAGTTTAGGAGAAGAGCTCTTATGTTAGGAGTTGATTTGCATAGCCAAGAAACTTTGATGAAGTACATGGGTGGATTTCATATTTACCTGAAACATACCATCCTCATGTTTAATCCCACTAGTTTAGATGAGGTCCGTGTGCAAGCTACAAACCTTGAGGCAAGAGGGGAAAATGTACAAGATGAGGGTAAAAATAAACCATTCAAGGGTGCTTGAAAAGGAAAGGGTTTCAAGGGTAAATAAAATATGAATGCATTCATTAAGAAAGAAGGGGAGAAAACCACATGTACTCATTGTTACAAAGAGGGTCATGATGAAGCCCACTATTGAAAAATTCATCCATAATTGAGGCCTAAGAAATTCAACAATAAGGGGAAACAAAAGACAACTGCTCCACACAATAGGGTCTTGGATCTGATTCAGGAGATGAGACTGAAATTTCAGCCATGGTCACAAAAGGAAAAGAAGCCATATCAAGTACTAGTTCCTCAAATTTTCACAATAACACTCCAAATGAAGAAGCAAGAATAGAGTTGTTTCATGTAAGAGTGATCTCAAAACATACAAAAATTGACACACTATTTGATAGTGGGTCTCAAGCAAACTTAATCTATGAAGACTTAGTCAAGAAGTTGAATCTTGAAACCTTACCTTATCATAATCCATACCCATTGGGATGGATAACCAAAGATACAAACTTACAGGTTAAATGTGTTTTCTGGTTTGCAATTACCGCAAATTTTATTGATGAATTTGAGTAAGATGTTGTACCGCTTGACATATCTGGAATTGTTTTGGGTAGCCCATATCACTATGAAAGGAAATAAGTCTTCTATCTCCATGAGAACAAGTACCACTTGTTCAAATATGGGGTGGAATTATTTGTGAGAGCTCATTGAAAAAAGCTAAATCTCTCTTTGGTTAATCCTGGTCAAATGAAGAGACTAGTAAGCTCAAGAAAAAAAATTGTGCTTCTCATGATCAAACAAAAGAATGATACTGATTTTGAATATTTTGAAGGTTGTAATGATAGATTAAAATCTGATTTGTTTGATGTGGTAAATCAGCATGGCAAGATTTTTCAAGAGCTAAAGGGGTTACCTACTAAGAGGGGAATCCAACATGAGATACAACTGCAGCAAGATGTTCCACTCCCTAACATTGGCATGTATCGCATGTCAATAATGGAAAGTGCAGAAATCAAGATGAAAATCCAAGAATTATTGAAAAAAGGTATCATTCGTCCATCTACCTCGCCGTGTGGTTCACTGTTTGTATTAATACCCAAGAAGGATGGTACATGGCGCATGTATGTGGATTTTTGTGCACTCAACAAAATCACGATAAAGAACCATTATCCGCTCCCAAGGATTGATGATTTTCTTGACCAATTGAGGTATGAAAAGTATTTCACTACGTTAGATTTAAGAAGTGGTTATCATCAAGTTAGAATAGTTGAAGAGGACATATGGAAGACCACATTTAAAACTAAAAAAGGATTATTTGAGTGGCTTGTTATGACTTTTGGTCTTTGCAATTCTCCAACTAATTTCATGAGAGTTATGAATGATGCATTAATACCATTTCTAGATGATTTTATCATTGTCTACTTTGATGATATTTTGATATTCAACAAATCATGAGAAGAACATGTCATGCATGTGAACAAGGTGCTTGATGTCCTTAGAAAAGAGAAATTGTTTTTGAAAATGTAGAAATGTGAATTTGGCAAAACCTCTTCAGTGTATTTGGGACATATTGTTGGAGGAGGTGAGCTGAAGATAGACTCCTGTAAAGTTGAGGTCATTGTGAATTGGCCTACACCCAAGTCAGTCACAGAGGTAAGAAGTTTTCTAGGAGCAGCACAATATTGGAGAAAATTCATTGCTAATTTTTCCTCTATTACAACCCTGTTACATGCATTGACAAGTGTTGAGAGAGTCTTCTAGTGGGGAGGAAATAAAAAAACAATCATTTGATGCTTTGAAGCAAAAGATCAGTTCAACTCCAATATTAGCATTACCGGACTTGAGACAACCCTTTGAGATTCAGACAGATGCAAGTGACTATGTTGTGGGCGCAGTCCTTTTACAACATGGTAAGCCTATTTCATTCCATTCAGAAATATTTAATGCTGCAGTGATAAATTATCCTACATATGACAAGGAGCTATATGCATTGGTATAAAGTGTGAAGAAATGGAAACATTATTTGATGGGAAAGGAAACCATCATTCACGCTGATCACCAACCATTTCAATACTTGCAATCACAAACCAAATTGCACCAGTCAAGGAACTTTAAATGGATGGGATTCTTGTAGCAATTCCACTTGGTTATCAGGTATAAGAAAGGTATATACAACAAGGTTGTTGACATGATTTCTAGGCCTATTATAAATGCAACTACTTTAATTAAGAATGCTTATGTTTTAAATGAAATTTACATTGAACAGTATGCATTTGACAATGACTTTCAAGATGTTTATGAAAATTTGAGTCAAGGTCACCAAGTTGATGAGTTAGATTATCATGTTCACAATAAATTGTTGTATCATTTGGGCAAGATTTGTATTCCACAGGGTGTGAGAGTGAATGTCATAAGGGAAGCACACACTATTCTTATCACGGGACATTTTAGTATAAGAAAATCAATGGAAAATATTCAGAGGTATTGTTATTAGCCTCATATGCTTGAAAGTGTGTCACGTTTTATTAAAGGATGTTATTTATGTGCAGTCAATAAGCCTAGTAATAGGAAGCTAGGATTGTACACACCACTTCTGGTTCCTTCACGTCCATCGGAGAGTATCTCAATGGATTTTGTAGGAGGTATTCCTTTGTTGAAAAGAGGTCATGATTATTTGTATGTAGTTGTGGATAGGCTCAGAAAAATGTGTATTTTGATGCCATGTAAAAAGAAAGCTACAGCTGAACAAACAACTCATCTTTTCTTTCAAAATGTTTGGGTTCATTTTGGGTTGCCTACATTTATTGTAAATGATCGAGATTCTCGATTTGTTGGGAATATTTGGTCAAGATTGTGGGAATTGATGGACACTAAGTTGAAGAAGAGTACAACCTTTCATCCACAAAAAAATGGTAAAACCAAGGTGGTTAATAGAACAATCATTCATCTTCTTAGAGGATATTGCAACAAACATCCTAAGTTGTGGGATGAATAGTTGCATTACATTCATCATGCTTACAACCATTCAAAACATTCTTCTACTCAAACATCGCCATTTGAGGCATGTCTTGGTTACTTGCAAAGTCGCCATTGGATTTCATCTTTGGGAAATATGTATCTATTGATGGACATATCGACATAGATAAAGCAAATAAATTCATTGAGAAAATTCAGTTGATTCATCAAACAGTGCAAGAACAACTAGAGAAAAGTCAAGGTAAGTACAAGGCGAGGCATGACAGACATTAGGTGGATCATAAGTTTCAATTTGGTGATGAAGTTCGGCTTCACATTAGCAAGGAAAGGCTACAAGGAGAAGGTAGAAAGCTGAAACCAATCTGTTATGGTCCTTGCAAAATTTTGGAAAATATTGGTGACAATGCCTTCAAGCTTGATTTGCCTTCATACATGAAAATTTATTTAGTTGTTAGTGTTGAACATTTGAGATTGTATGAGCCTCCTTTTATTGAAGATCAATGAGATAATGTTCAACTACTATCTATTTAATATTTTTCTCTAGATTTCTTTGTTGAGAAACAACAAGACACCATACTTGACAAGAGGACAAGGACATTGACAAGAGGAAGTGTCGACTATCTTTGAGTGGGGCTTAAAGGAACAAATCCTTGAAAGGCCAAATGGATTGAACAGAGCTGTCTGAGCGCCTCCAAAAAAAAAAAAAAAAAAAAAAAAAAATATATATACCACATGTACCATGTTGGTACATTGGTAGAAACGTTGTTTTCTGTTCTTTCAAAGGGATACAAAGGTGAAAGCCGACCAGAGATAAAAACGAGGGAACTCCTTCATCAAATACATGTTAATTGGCGTATGACATGTTCTCAATTTATTCATACATCAAATCTTGTTTTCATGTTAAATTTCTATTAAATTAACATGAAACACATGAGACTTAATAATTTTAAATTAAACTCAATATTACTAAATACATTGAATTTATATAATTCAATGATTAATTAGCATAATAACAAATTAAATACATCATCTTATCAAAAGCAGCTGAAGTAGTAATACTGAAAATGAAGAAAATAGAGGCCTCATTGATAAAAATGCATCTGAGGATCAAGTTGTAACCTTTTTTCAGTTTATTTTTGGAGCTCTCTCATTATTCTCTCTCTCACACTCTTGGATACTTAGAGTTTTCTTGGTTAATTTCAGCATTGAGCCAAGAAAGAGGAAAGCAAGAAAAATAAGGACAAGGAAAGGAAAGCAAAGCAAATATCAAGTACGGAAGAGTAGATCTAACAACTTCAGCAAGAATAATTGTAGGTAACATATTGCATGTGTGATTTCCTAGCTATTTTGGACATGCATGTTTTATGCATGTTGGTATTTGGGTCTCTTGTTGTCAGTGGCATAGTTTTGCCAGGTTTTTGAAAGTGGTTTTCAACCTTTCCTTTCCTTTATCTAGATATCCATAGTGTGTTGGGATTTTGATCTCGGTTTGGAGCTTTGGAATTACTGGATGGATTTCGGAATCCGGGGCGAAGGTGGTCTCAAAGAAAATTCCCAAAGGCCTAGGAATCCCTTGATCGGTTTTGGCAGGATACACAGCAAAGCCTGAGGTTGGTGTCTCTGTTTAGGGCCTAGTGATTCAGTATTGGATTGCGGTAAATCTTGAGAGACAAGAAGACATAAAATTCCTCAAGGAAAATGATGGATTTCTGGAGGAATTCCAAGCTTGGTTTGGTTCTGTGATCAGGGCATCCATTTAGGTGTGATCATGGTATGGTGAGAGTGGAGGTGGTTTAACCTATGGATTCCCTTGGTTTTTTTTGGATTGGTTTATTCATGAGATCCCACATTCATGCTTGGAATATGAGACAGGGGTGACTGGTTGGAGAAATATTTGGCTCAACCATGTCTATGGTCGGGTGGTACATGGAATTCCCGAACTTGGTCGGTTATTTCCTACGTTTAATAAAAGCTAAGTTATCTAGATTTTGTACTTATTAATGTGTGGATTAATGGTTTTTATCTCATTTCTATTTCCATGGTTTTATGCTGGCTATAAGCGTGATTATCTGACTGGTTCAAGTCATGTTTATTTCATGTATTTACTTATAAATGTTAAAATAACAAATTCAAGACATAATTGATGTCATATAATTTCAAGGAAGAGGGTGGTGATCCTTCTTGTCATGTCTCATAAGATTTTCCAGTCATTAATTCTCTATCTTGTATCCTATACCTATATATTTCATTGATGCCAAGTGTTTGAAAAAATTTCATACCCAGTTGGGGATGGCCAGGCCTAGTCCTGGAGTTAGTTTTTGGTTCATTAACATTGTCACCATGCGTTTGATAGATTCTGGAAGCTACAAGAAGTTCTGGGACTATCTTGGATTTTGGGCTTAAAAAGTGCCATGAATCTTGCGGACACTAGCACAGGTCTAGGTGAAAGAGTCCCTGGACACATGCATGGATATGCTGTGGGAGCATCCAAAGCTTCCTAGATGCACCCCTGCCCATATCAAGGGAGCTTTGGGGGGTTTTCTTCATTAAAATTCAGTGGTACCCAGGGACAAGTCAAGGGGGTGACTGGGATAGCCTCTGGGGGTCTTGTAGCAGGTACATTGAATTTGTGTTATGGTTTTCCATGTCAATTCCACTTCCTTAGATTCAAAAAGGAGGTTGAGTCTGGTCTTAACTGCCCTCTACTCATGTTTACCCTGGTTGGCTGGTTACTTGGGTAGATGTGAGGGGAGGTGTGCATTACATAATTAGCTTCCAGAAATAATTTTATCAGAAAGACTCAATTAGAAAATTGGGGTCTAAAACCTTTTGGGGCTAGTTTGAGGCCTTAAATAACATTTTTTTGGGGTAAAACTTTCCCAATTATTCCTTGGGCTCTGCGACATGATTATACACTAAGATAACTTCCTAACGATGTAAGAAAAATATCAATAAAAGTTCAAATACAAATTTATTCCTCCCCAAAGTTGAACCATCGTGACTAACACCCACAATTTGAGAGGATGCCACATTAGCCCCCATTATTCATGGAAAAGGGGAAATAAGCAGTAAAATTATTCTTTGAACAAGTTTGGGTAAATTTTGGGATACCAAGGAGAAACATTTCAGATTTTAGGGGCATCGTATTTCTTAGTGAAATTTAGACTGCATTGTGGGATAATACAGACACAAATTGAAGAGGTATACAATATCCCATCCACAAATAGATGGGAAAATAGAAGTAGTCAATAGGAATTTGGTATATATTTTGAGGGATTATAATTAGAAACATCCAAAGACACAGAATGAAAATTTGATGTATATATACAACTCCTCCAGTAGAGTAGTCTACACTTCAACTAGTAAGTTATCATTTGCGACATGTTTTGGATATTTTCCACCTTCACCTTTTGATGCAGTGTATGAACAACAAGGAGGAATGGGGGAGGCCCTCATAGGGGATTACTTAATATTATATTTTTTTTTTGAGAAGATTAGGAAGATTCCCTTACAATTATAGAAAGAACTGAAGAAGCCAAAGGAAAAAATACAAAGCTAGGGTGATCAAAATAGGAAAGAGGGGTAATTTAGAGTGAGAGATAGAGTATGGTTACAATCGATAAAGGAGAGGCTATAGGGTCCTAGTAAGAAAATCAAGGCTAGATGATATGGTCCTTTAGAGATACTAGAAAAGGTGGGAGATAATTCCTATAGACTCAATATAAGTGCATACATGTGCATTCATTCAATGGTGAATGTGGAAAATATCAATCTCTACGAGCCTTCCATGCTGGATTAGGAAGAAGAGTAGGTCCTACCTTTCGTAAAGGACTTAGATCTAAATGTCCAGGTAGAGTTAATAGAGGATATAGTTTTGAAAAATAGGTCCATAACTGCAAGGTAGTGGCAACATGACCTTTGGTAGATTAGGTTGAAAGGACAACTGCCAAGCAAGGCTAAATGGTACTCTAGGGAGAAGGTAGATGAAAATTTTCTTCACCTCCTTTAATAAATATTTTCGGGACCAAAATTATCCCGTAATAGGGAGGTATATTTGAATTGGATACCTATATAAATTTTCATCCATCGTGATGCTTTTAGAGTGGAAAATTTGAAGGAATCAACTTATTGAAGTAGTTTTGGTGGGACCCAATTTAGAGAATTGGAGTCTCAAACCTTCCAAGTTACTTTGAGGCTTTACATGATATTTTTTGGGTATAAACTTTCCTAGTTAAGTGTTGAAACTTGTGATGGTATTCTATAATCATACTCATTTCTAAGGATGTAATAAAGACACTAATCAAATTTTGGATGAAAAAATTATTCCTCCTTAAAGTTGACCCATCATTATTAATGACCATAATTCAAGAGGATGCCATTTCAACCCCCATTATTCATGGAAAATGGGACAACCACATGAATACTATGAATGAGAATCTAGAAGGATCAATTTTATAGCTCTAGTTGAGGGTTGGAGGAGTACTAAATTTAACCCCTAGTTGGATATCAAGATGTGTTATATCTAGGCTACTAGGAGGAAAATGGGTTCAATTAATTTTTTATTATATATTGTTCCATATTACAGTAGAAAAAATTGGGAGTGGGAGTGAGAGAACATAAAAAATATAGTTTGTTCTCTATGGCAACCCATATGCCATAGGTATGAGGTAACTCCATAAAGAGTGACTTCTCATTTGTACTTGCATTATTTCCATTCTAGAGAAAAGAGAGAAAAACAACCTAAACTTCTAGGTGGTTTTCTACTGAAAGGGCTTCCCAGAGGATATCTTGTTGTTCATTGTGATTGGTGTGTTCTTATATTTCACTTTTCTCCATTTTCTACATTTGATCTATTGCATGCATAAACCACAAAATCAATAACAAAATATTTCGAATCTAAAGGAATTCACCCTTCATAGTATATATTTTGGTTTATTTTAATATATCTGTTGTGATGAATTGTCCAGTGGAATATCCAAAGAAATTTACAAATCACTTTACCATAAATACAAGTATATTTCCTCATAGGTTACTTACATAACAAAATACAAAATTACACTTCGACTGAATAGAAAAGAGTAGTCAAATCATCATTTTCAACTAGTAAAGGTACTTATCAATGTGGATGGAAATGATAAGGCCTTGTTTCTTTCTAGGATTTCCCTCTCTTTGAGATCATATTTTGGACTTTCCACTTGTAGGAGGGCCCAAAATTTGAGGAATAGTTGAAGTTGTAAGTTGAAAATGCATATACGTAATATTATCTTAGGACCCTAAGAGGTGCTCCTTTTTTGTCTATAATTCCATGGTCATGTATCTTTATTGATCTCTAGTTACACCTCATTATTTCCTTTTTAAATTGTTTTCCCTTAGGTCCTTCTACTCTACTATCCATGAGCATGATCTCAAAAGAGGGGGATTTGTCGAATTATCTAACCATGGAAAATAATTTCTACGAGTTTCTAAATATTATGCTTGATCATTATATCTATAAGACACTATTTTGAAGCCCATCTTCTAATTATTATTATGACTTGTATTTCTAGGAGATGCCAACATGGGTATCATGTCACAACTTTGCTAATGTAGTGATGCATTTATTTTTTATGAAAATATTTCCAACAACTGAATGAAGAGAAAAACCTACATATATCTCAATTCCATGAGAGAAACATATGAAGGGGGGAATGGGAAATTCCTTGTCTAACAAAAGTACCTTTCCCTTATTTAAATGTCCAATTTCCCTTATCCTATAGAAATTAGATTGGTAGTTAAAATACTAGCTTCCTAGTTATGAGAAGGTATGGAAATGGTACATAACTACTCCAAAGGTATGGGTTGCTGAGAAATAAATAGGGTAGAAATTAGGGTGATTTATCTTTACTTGATATTTTTTTGTGAAGTTATGTTGGATTCTTATTACTTTTATTATGTTCTTTTCATTATACAATTACCAAAATCATAAACCATGAATATCACAAAAGAGACAATGACCACAAGATGTAGGCTACAAGCTAGGGGAAAACCCCTCCAAGGGGAAAACCAAGTAAAATATTAACTTCTTATAGAATAAAATGAAATGAGAAATCCAAGACCAAGACCTCCCACAAGACCCAAGTCAACCCTCCTTTCAATATTTTCGAAAAAGTAAAAGTCAACTCAAGTCAAAGCCTTCCAAATCTGAAATTTTTGCCCTCTGCATTAGAATTTCAGACCTGCAGTAGGTCTATGACTTCGACCCCTACAATCACCCTACAAATTTGCATGTGTGAGATATTTAGGGAATAATTTAGGGTGGAAATTTTTATTTTTCTTCCTTCTTGATCTTTGTTCTCTCTCCCTTGACTTCTAGATCTTCTTCACTTGTATTTCACTCTTCTTGGCACAAAAATTGAAACTTGCTTGAGATTATCCAAATGAGGTCGATTTTTCCTCTATTTATACACATCTAGGAGGTCAAATGGGTACCTTCTAGGGCTAGCCTTTCTAGGTAGAGCCGACTTACTCTTATGGGGAAAATTTTACATTTTTGACTCAAGTAAAATTATTTTTCCATCTCTTTTCAAAAGTCCATATAGGAATTGACTCCAGTACAATAATTTGACTTATGAAAAATATTATTTTGACTTAAATAACCCAAAAAGCATGAAGAACATGTTTGACCTAAATAACAGATTGACTTGAGCATGAAACACATGCTTAAAAATATTATTTATTTTTCTTTGTTTGCTCTTTACATGAAATATACAATAACACAAGTACAATGATAATTATGAAGACTGAACCTAGTTAAATTTTCCAACGCTCCCTCTTAAATAGGGAGGTATTCATAATTACACAACCTGTACAAGGATAATCTCAAATTGAAATATTCTCATAAGAAGATTTGGATTGATGATCCTTCATCAAGCATCAACATCATGACCAACATTGTTAAATAACAATATAGCAAGGCCTTGACTGAAAATATCTAACTCTCCACTAGAGTATAGAAAAATTCTAGGAGGATTACATATGGACACTACCACAATAGCCTCTCCAATCCATATACCCCATCCAAATGTTTACCAGGTATGTCCTTCCAGGACTATTCTTATCTTGGATTCCCAATCCTCAAAGAATATCACTCCTCTTCAAATAATCTTATCTTGGATACCTTGTTAGATCCTCAAAGATAATTGCTCCATGGGACTACTTCCTATCTTGGATTCTCAATCCTCAATAAGCACTAGTCCCAAATGCTTATCCAATCCTCCATTCTCCCTATCAGTTCCTTCATTAGACTTACAATCATGGTCTACTACATGAAACATGGAGAATACAATGTCCCACATCATTCCCTCTCAATCAAAGAGGTATTAAAACTCATTCCCTCTCAAACAGAGAGTATATCCTTGCTCCATCTCAACGAGGGAGACATAACCATAAAATTCATCTTGTATCATTCGTCAACTACATGTTCTTTCGTGGATATATTAGTAGTATCTACAAGGGCTCCTATGTAACCACCCGTCCCACATTTACCTAATTTTAAAATCTCTTTAGGGTAAACATGAGATGAGTGTCATTATGATATGACTCGACCTCCAAGTTCCACTTATGGAAGTGGGGCCAATGAATCGACAACAAAGTGACATCCCTTAGGAACTACATACCACTACGGAGCTTGCAAACCACCCCAGGTGTTCAATCCATGTGCTGGAAAACTTTTTCATAGGATTTTCACCACAAATTCACCCTTTACACTATGTAAGTGTGGTTATGAGGCTCTAATTGCACCCATAAGCATCCCTGCATGTGGTTATATCCCAAAATTCCCAATTCAGTGCATGCAGTCATGAGATATATGCCACTTTTTCAGGGAAGCCTCCAAAACACTGCCTATAACTTCTTGTAACTTTCCATAATCATATCAATAATGATAATAATGCTAAACAATCAAAACTTAAGAAAGATCTTGACTGGGACATGCTTAGTACAAAATAGCCATTTCGTCAAACATATGGTAAACATGAAAGCTACATGTCATGAATGCATATTTTATCTTAAACTTATAAATTTCATCTGAGAAGCCCCAAGAAGGCTCCAAGCCCTATCTAGCTAGCCAAAATAAAACTTGTTAGTCCATGCATTCATCAACCATCCAGTACATAACAAATTATGAACAAGAGCCATAACTAGAACACATCTTATAACCAGGTATATAACCATCATATAACCATAATAGAGACCATAAAAAATCAGCCATAATATCAGCATGATAAAAAATACAAGTTCTCATAGATCACAATAGAAAAATAACTCATATTAACATATGAAAATGCCGAACAAGTCAAGGACTTCCACCGACCATCTAACCATAGTTTGGGTTGAGCCAAATCTCTCTTTCATCCAATCACCCCTCACCATATTCCAATCATGAATATGGAATCATACGGGTTGAAAAAAAAAAAAATGAAACAGGGCTTCTAGAGGCCAAACCACCTCAACCCTCAATCATAGTGATCTCACCAATACGGTACAAAAATCACTAATATCAATAAGATCAGTCTCTACCCAAGTTGTCCAAGGATCCAAGAAATAGTAACTCAAACCATAAATAATTCAGGGATCTAGAGTGTTTTTTCCAACCCGTAGCTCCAAGTACTAGTAACTCAACCCACAAGGCTCCAAAGTGTTTGTCCCAACCTGCAGGCTCCATGAATTAGTAACTCAACCCATTTTTTTTCAAGGATTCTAGAGCGTTTGTTCCAACCCACAACCATAGGGAACCTGAGAAAAAATCATAAAAATAAGTGGGAAACCCACAATGCCATGATTATCCAGAAAATGGAAAGGAAAGGATGAAACCATTGTTAATCCAATCAACCTCCTTTCAAATTACAACACATAACCAAGGAACCACATGCATATACCATACATCCAAAAATTAGCAAGGAGATCACACATGAAACATGTTACCTGCAAAGTAAGTTTGTTGTAAGTATTGATCCAACTTTCCCCTTATGATCCCTTTATTTCCCTTGTTTCATTTATACAATCCAAGTGAATGCTAGAGTGATCCAAGCATGCTCCAATAATTCTCTAAGTGTGCAAGAGTATGAGAGAAAAATGAACATGAGCGAAACTCAAAACTGTCCAAAATCTAGCAATTGATTCTCTGATGCCCTTTTATCATTGATGTCTCCTTTTCTTTCATTTTCCTTCATTTATTCTCTAATTTCCCTTGCATGCAAATTTGTGTCTCTTCACCTTCCTTTTCTCCTATTTTCCTTTATTTTCATAATTAAATTCCAATTATTGCCTCTTTGCCTTTGCCATTGCTTTTTCCCAATTTCCATAGTCATTAATTAATCACAAGTGATGCCCAATAAAGTGCTTTCCCACCATTCATCTTGGAATATGTGTCCAATGACATTGGTATTATTTTATTTACATGGAAAATCAACCAGGGGATGTTACAAACCCCTCCCCCTTGAGGAGACACTATCCTAGATGTTCAATGATACTTATAACCAGTAAAACATGCTACCCATGGAGATTTATAACATAGTTCGATGCAACATTTACAACATACCACACTACTGAGACTATGAACACCATACTGCTTATTGCAGCTTTATAACACAATTCGATGCAATATTTACAACACATTGTTTATTGGAGTTTTATAACACAACTCATTTCAGTGTTTACAATACACATATGTATATATAAATATAAACCAAAACACATGGACTAAACACACATGCTCATCCATAAAATAAAGAAGGATACAAGGCCTGCATCTGATCAATCATCTCCCATGTAGCTTCATCCAACCCAAAGTGCTTCCACTTCACTTTAAATTGCTCTATTTCTTGGTTATAGAGCATGAGTTATTTACACTACAAAATGCACTGAGGTTCTAGCTGGAATTCTCCCTATGGTTCCACCTGCAATACAAACCAACCAATCACATGATCAACATCCTGGAAATTTCTCTTAAGAAATGAAACAGGGAAAACATCGTGGAATTTCAATGTTGGTGGAAGTGCAAGTATGTAGGCCACTTTTCCAATCCTAAAGGATATCAAAAGGCTCACAATACCGAGGTGAAAACTTGGCACATGACCCAATCCTCAGGGATATCCTCTTGGGTTTGATTTGGAAGTACACATTCTCCCCAAATTGAAACTCCTTGAATGAATTATGATGATTCACATAACTCTTCTACATGTCCCACGCTACCTTCAAATTCCTTCTAATAACCTGCATCTCTTGTTCCATCTTAGAAAACATATCCAGTCCAATCAGTACACTATTCACTGGATCACTCCAGCTTATAGGAGTATTAAAACTTCACCCATAGAGAGGCTCAAATGGACTCATTATCAAGTATTTCGTATACCCATTATTATATGCAACTAGTGGAAGATACTCCTCACACTTCCTCTGTTGATGCATGAAATACATCCTCAACATATCCTCAAGAATCCTGTTAACCCTCTCTGTATATTGATATTTTTGTGGATGATAAATTGTACTGAAAGTTAATTTTGTCCCCAAGACTACAAATACTCCTTCCAAAACCTAGAATTGAACTTGGCATCTATGTATAATATAATCTTCTTGGTAACACCATGCAACCTCTCTTTCTCCCCGATGAAGATTTGGGCTACCTCACTAGTTGAATTTGTACACTTCAATGTAATAAAGTGAGCTACCTTACTCAACCTATCAATCACAACCATGATGGAATCATGTTGCTTCGATGTCCTCAGAATCCCTGTAATGAAGTCCATGGAAATGACCTCCCATTTCCATTCTGGAATCAGAATAAGATGCAACAAACCAACTGGGTGCTTACACTCTGCTTTCACTTGTTGATAGTCCAAAAATCTCACAACAAACTCATCCACCTCTTTATTCAAGTTCGTGCAATGGTAAAAATTATTGACTGTTTTCAGAATATTTTGATATCCTGGGTGACCTGAATATGGCTTGACATGAAACTCTCTCAAGATAAGAATATTGATATAACCGCTATCTAGCACATAAATCTTGTTCATGAATATGACCAATCCATATGTTGTGAGGTGATACTCCTCACCCTTATCACCTTCACCGTGTTGTTGCAATATCTACTTTGGCTACTGGTACCTGTAATCATGCTTCCCTGCACGCAAGATCCGATCCTTCAATTTTATCCCATAAGAACTGATAGTTGAAATTTGATTCACCTACAATCTCCTACTAAGATCATATGCAACCCTTTTCTCCTTTCCCTTGATGTGTTTGTTCTCAAAGTCAAACTCACTGAGGGTATCCAACCATCTAGCTTTCCTTTCATTCAGATTATGTTTGTCAAAAAAGTACCTCAACCCACTGCTATCACTCATTAGCACAAAACCCCTGCCAGGGAGACAATGTCTCCACATCTTCAATGAATTAATTATACCTTCCAACTCAAGATCATGAATCACATAGTTTTTCTCGTGCTCATTCAACTTCCTTGAGTCATAACCTACCAAATTTACTTCCTGCATCAAGAATCCACCATGTCCTTCCTTACAAGCATCTATACAAACCAAAAACTCCTTATGAGGATTTGCAATCTTCAAGACCAGAGAATTTGTAAGAAAATTATTCAACTACTCAAACCTAGTTTCACACTCAATCCATTCAAACTCCTTTCCTTTCCTCTGCAAATATGTGATAGGATATGCAATCTGTGAGAATTTCTTGATGAACCTCTTGTAATAACCTGCTAGTCCCATAAACGATCTGACCTCATCCACATTACTAGGAGATGGCCACTCCATGATAGCTTTTATATTTTTCGGGTCCACTGATATCCCCTCCTTAAAAAAAACATGTCCCAAGTAATGAATATGAGAATAAAATAAACCAAAATTGTTGAGTTTGGCATAATACTGATGCTCACTCAATAATCTCAACACTATTTCTAGGTGCTCTACATGCTCCTCCTCATTATTATAATATATGAATATATCATCAATAAAAATTATCAAAAACTTTCCTAGATAAGGACACAACACACTATTCATCAAACATATGAAAGTGGTTGGAGCATTAGTAAGACCAAAAGGAACCATCAAAAACTCATAATGCCCATACTTGGTGATGAGCACCATCATTAGGTATCTTTTGAGGGGTTAATTGTCACCTTTTTAGCCTTATTAGTCTCTCTTTTTCGCATTTAATTACATTATGGTCATATGTTGTGTTACACAGTAATTTGTCACTGTCCCTACAATCCCCATCTCACCCATTGGAGGGTCGTTTCTGTGACAAATAAGCAGTGTCATGCCTTGCAAATACCATCATTTCATCCCTTTCCATGAGGACAACATTTCTTTTGTTGATCATTTCCTGAGCAGGCCCCTAAAAACACCTGTTTTTTCCTTGGCGCTAGTAGCCCGTTATGTCCTCGCGCCAGTGGGGGAAAATTAACATTGAGCCCGCGCCAATTGGTGCTCTGTCCCAGTGAAGAACCCGCGCCAATCTGATTTTGGAATTTTTTTTAAAAAAAGAGGCGAAGTTTCGATTACAACAACTTCGTGGATGAGTCATCAGGAGTGGTTTCGACTGAATAACCACGACCTTCCTCCTTTGGCCTCTTGTTTCCACCTTATGGGGAACCTCCCAAGGGATAAGGCCTCCCTTCCACTATTGTAGGGATCCCAACCTCCTCCTCTCCTCTATAAATACAGCCTTCATCCATTGATGAAGGGGTAAGAAATTTGAATGGTTGATCTCAAAGTTCCCAAGAGCCTAATCTTGCCAGAAACTTTGATCCCATTCCCTTAAGGCCAAATCCAAGCAAGGAGATCATTGTCGAGACATCAGAAGAGGTTTCCCATCCTGCTGACAGGCTTTATCAGGCATTCTAATGGCGATCCTGCAGAGGAGAATTCAGCGTGAACTATGGTTGTATTTCTTCTTTTCGATTAATTAATGGCCAGCAGAAACTATTAATATGGTACTCTTGTTTGTATGATCCATGGAATTTGCCTTCTCATTGACATATGAATTTGCATATCTTGCGTTTTACATGCACGTTTGTTTTGTTTCTTGCGTGTTAGGTGTTAGATCCCGGAGATCGTGAGGACTGTGATCTGCCGAGCTAAGAACGGGCGCACCATTCTCTGTGTGAGCGTTGGATTCCAGACAGTGTATGTGCTTCAGTTGGTTTATTACCACAGGTGGAACGCACTATAGCATGAATGATTGTTGCTAGACCTGGTCTGGGCTAGTAGGGATCACCTATGTCCTCAGAGGGGATTTACCTCCACAAAAAATTGGCGACTCCGCTGGGGACCGTTGGCTAGTTGTTGTTCTGCTTTGTAAGCTACAGACGGAGCCTGAAGTTAGCCAGATAGCCTTCGAAACACTTTTTCTCTACATTAGCGAAGTAGATCAACGCTGCTTCAGTCAATCTCCGGTTTAGTTTATGAACTGAACACTTGGAGTGTTGTCTTGTCTTTTCGGTTGATTCTTCACCTTGCTTGCTTGGTCAGCTCTTTTGGCTGGCTCTTTTTGTGTTTGGCTTTTGGTTCAGCCCCAGAGGGTCAGATCTGACCTCTGTTTTTCCGAATTTTCATCCTTTCATGGTTGGCTTGATTGGCGCGGTTTCCACCCTGAAAGTTGCGCCAATTGGCGCGGGTTGCCAGTTCATCACTCACGCCATCCCCTGTCTGGCATGGATTACAGCCAGACAGTCGTGCCATCTCCTGTAGGTGCTAGGGTTTACCCTTGTTCGGAAGTTTCTTTTGGTTAGTACTTTGCTTCTGGGTTTGTTTTAGATTCTTCTTGAAGTGGTGAGTCTGGTCTTGGTTGGGAGGAATTATTTGCTTTTTCATTTTCAGGCGTTGGCGCTTGTTGTCAGTTAGCAACCCGTGCCAATTGCCCATTGGTGCTAGTTTTCAGTGAGCAAGTCGTGCCAGTTGGTGCTAGTTGTCAATGACAAAGTCGGGCCAATTTCAGGGTGTGTGAAAATTGAGATTTTTTTCCTAAATCCTTCACCAGTGTGTCTTTCCTTTCTGGTATTTTCACTGTATGGGCATAGATTACATTGCTCATTGTTTGAAATGTCTTCTCTCCATGATTGCTTGATGTAAAAGGGAATGAATGCCTTGTTTTGATCTCTTGCTTTGGAAGTCCTCTTTGTGTTTGACCTCATATGTCTTGTCGCCTTTTGAGGGATTTCTTGAAGAAATGTTTGAAACAACAATTGCATTCTTAGTGTTTGTTTACATCTCTTTTGCATTCATCCTTCATTAAGAAGATTTGCGTTTATTTAGTTTTCTTCTCAAAGTGTTCTTTTGTTAAAATGCATTAGATCGCATTGCATTGAAGAGTATTTTGAGATTTATCATTGAACTTAGATCACATTGTTTAATGATTGAAAGCTAAAAATCTCTTTGAGTGCATTCTCTTTCATTAAAAGCATGCATTAAGTAGATTCTCATTTCATCGAAAAATGCATTGAGTGCATTCTTATCATTTGAAAAGAAAAAGGGAAATTGTGCATATATTACAATTGCATAGTTTTCGGAAAAGAGGATTTTGCATAGATTACATTGCATTATTCGCATCGTTGAATGTTTGAAATTACTTTGGATAGTGAAAGTCATCTAGTTTGGAAAAGATTTCGTTTGCAGTGTTGTTTTATGTCGCATCATTGTTTGAAGCTCTTCCCTTAACTAGATAGCATTCATTGAATTGAAAAGTTTTCTTTTCTCATATAGCTGCATACAGGAGATTGTCATATGACATACGGTAGGGCCTTGAAACCGAAACATAATTGAAGATCAACCATAAAATTTACTCAATTTACCTAAGGAAGCATTGAAACATTAACGAAACATTTAGAGGTCTAGGCTAGAGACGTGTTCCGGCGTCTTTAAACCTAGTAGATGTCGTTCGCCTCTTGGCTTTAGACAGTGCTAGTACGGACTTGTGCTCCCCGTACCGTCACGTATATAAAGGGAGACCCCACTAGGTTTCTCCTTTTATATAGGCGATGCATTAGCTATCCGTGATACACCAGACACAACATTTGGGGAGATTTCCTGCACGTACGTTAAGTCCTTGGTTGATTTCTCTTTCATTTTGAAACCAAGGTGTATATTGTAGTTCATGGTTATTTGGTACACCCTTTGCCTAGAATTCATGAGTAGTCATTTCGATATTTTCTAACTCTTTAAATTTGAAAAGGTCATCAAGCGCTTGTCCTTTCACACGTGTTTCCAATCTGAAATTGATAGAGTCACCTTTTTCCTGTTTCTCAACTCTTAAAAGATGAAACAGTAGAGTTTTGTTTCAATGTTTTAAAAATTAACTGCCCACGAAATACTCCTGGTTAAATTTAGTTTCCTTAGGGTGTTGTTCTGAAGATATTTTTTGATGGAAACTTTTCTGGAGTTCACCAACCAAGGAATCCCCTCCGATGGGAATTCGGGTCCTTTTCCTCCTTTTGGAAATGTTGGCGCTCCTTATATGGCAACATTTTCCCTTCCTGGGTTAACTGTTGGGTTGCCTGTTTGGTTGTTTTCAACCTCTGTGGTCTCGAATGTCTCAGATACTGTTCAATTAGTTACTCCGCCTGAACAACATCATGATGATTCTAAGGTGGACCTCTCCCCTTCTTTGCCAGTTTCTGCGTCCTCCTCTTCTTCTTCGCCTAGTGAAAGTCTGGATTCGAGTAACTAGGTGGCTAAGAAGAAGAAGAAGAAGACAAAGAAGAAGAAGTCCGATAAGAGAGACGCTAAGGCTACAGCTATTGCCTTCGACACACCTCCTCTTGATAAAACTTCAAACCCTCCGTGGAAAGTCAAGTTCCCTTGCATGTTATGCACAGGAGATCATCTTCTTCGAGATTTCCCTGGCATTCCCAAGGTGCTCGAAGCATGGTCCAACGGTCATCCGCCGTTGCCTTTGGCTTCCGGGAGTCAGGTTGGGGGCACGTCTTTAGCTAGTGCTGGTAAGACTCCTAAAAAGCAGGGTAAGCTCACCAATCCCTGTAAGTTGTGTGAAGGGAACCATGCCATTCACCTTTGTCCGTATATGGATGAAGCCAAAAGGATTTTGGACAGCTCATCTGTTTCTATACCATGCCTTCCGGCTGGTTACAAACAACTTTATTTGAGTCCTCCACCAGCTGATCCTACAATTGGTCAAGAGTCATCCTTGGTCGATCCCACTCCCTCAGAAGTTCAGATTCAGGAATCCATCCCTGACCAACCATTGGTCGTGGGATCGGTTGAACTGGCCTCGTCAATGGTGCACCAGGTCTTTTCCGTTGAGAGTGGACCTCACACCCCTCATGTTCTGCTGGTTTCTTCAGATTCTTCGGAATTGGAGAAAGATTCTCCTGTCCCTATACCTCAAGAAGCAGCTCCTACACCTCCCGTGATGGAGGTCCCGGAGGATACTCCTCCCACCTTCGAGATGGAGGTCGTGGAGGATGCTCCTTCTTCTTCCGTAACACCAGGGGAAGACCATCTCGATTCGATGGTAGCCCCTCCAAGTATTTTGGTCGCTTCCTTTGATTGGAATCGATTCGCAGGATACCGCCTTCCGTCTTATGTGCCTTTCGAGATCACAGTACAGGCTTTTGGTCTGGTCGTACCCAACACCATTATAGATGAAGGCGCGTCTGTTAGTGTTTTATCCTCAACTACTTGGTAAGCTTTTGGTTCGCCACCGCTTGCACCTGTTACGCAGAATCTGTTGGCATTTAACAGAAGAACGACTCAACCGTTAGGGATCCTTCCAAGGTTACCTGTTACTTTGGGAGGCAAAACCGTCCATATGGACATGATGGTTGTTCTAGGCCCTTTGGATTTCAATCTGCTCTTGGGGCTTGATTACACCTATGCCATGGGAGCGCTTGTCTCCTCCCTTTTTGGTGTGGTTTTTTTTCCACATGAAGGACGGATCGTGACCATTGATCAGCTTTCCTTCTTTGGTCCTGATGTGGCAGCTGGCCTGCCATCATCCCTTCCTGGTTTTTATCCACCCGTTGTATCTGCCCCACCGCAGGTCAACTATGTGGCTACCTACCCCATGCCTGTACCCAGTGATAGTGCCATTGTGCATCAGGTGCTGGGGGCATTGGGTCTTGAATTCCAGGATGTTTTCCTTCCATCGGGAGTGGAAATCTTGGAAGCGATGACTTCTTGTTCATTATAACAAGGTCACCGGAGCATAGTTCATTTTCTTGTGTCAAGCTCCTTAAAAAATGAAACAAGTTTGTCAGAGCACAGTTCGTCTTCTTGTGTCAAGCTCCTCAAAAAATGAAACAAGCTTCTTGGAGCAGAGTTCCTTGTCTTGTGTCAAGCTCCTTAAAAAATGAAACAAGGTTGTTGGAGCAGAGTTCCTTGTCTTGTGTCAAGCTCCTTAAAAAATGAAACAAGGTTGTTGGAGCAGAGTTCCATGTCTTGTGTCAAGCTCCTTAAACCATGAAACAAGGTGTCCTGAGGATAGTTCTTTTAATGTGTCAACCTCATTAAAATAATGAAACACTTTCCCGTTCAATTCAAGTCTTTGATAAGATCTCGTAAAATCCCAGTCGAGTCTTCCTCTTGATCTCGTAACTTGAACCTTCACTCCATCTACCTTTCATATGGATTGAAGCTTTAGGGGCATGTACCTCGAATTGAGTCACCATGCTAGGAGCATGCTTACTTTTTCAAGCATAGCTTGTTTCCGTTTCAAGCTTGTGTAAAAATGAAACCGGTTTCAAGCATAGTTTATCTTGGTTTCAAGCTTGTGTAAAAATGAAACCAACTTCAAGCAGAGTTTCCTGATTTCAAGCTTGTGTAAAAATAAAACCATTCCCATTTAACCTATTGTGATTTCCATTTTATCAGCCTGTTTTTCCAGATGAGCCTTGGTTTTCTCACTCCATCGTCACTATCTGCTTGGCCGATCATATGCCTTCACTTGGTTGTTTTACCCGTTCCTGAGGAACCGTTGCGATGAGTGGTCTTGTTAGCCAGCCTCTTAACTTTTATCTTGTTCAGAGAAGTTCCACCATGACCGGAACCAGTTGCTACCCTTTATACCACTCGTTCCTCTAGGAGGAGTCATCTTTCAACTCTTTTCTGACTCTCTAAACATGAAAAGATTGCCGAGGCCCTTGTCGTTTCGATCTCGTTAAAGTGGCCACGAAAAGAAATCTACCCAGTATACGTTTATCCCTTTTTCGGGCTGGGATAGATTATTTACGAAAAAGGAATACCCTAGCCTATTGCAACTAGGAGGTTTCCTCAGACATAGTTTTCTACCTTTTTGGATCTAAGGAACTATTTACGAAAAGGGACTGTTGGAGTTTTCTTTTCTGCTGTCTTTTCAAACTCTCTAAACATGAAAAGACGCCAAGTTCTTCCTTTTTCAGACTCGTTAAACCTAAATGACATAAAAAATTGTCAATCATGACGTTATTCTAGTTTCTCCTTCCTAGGGCTCGTTAAATGTACTAGGATGGGTTTGTCCGAAGGACGAACTTATATGACGAGCACATGGTATCCTATTCAAGCTTGTGTAAAAATAAAGAGGTACTCGCCAGAAATGGTGAGGGAAAATGGAACCAATATCATTGTCGTGTCGACAGCATGTCGCTCTTGAACATGGCACTTGTCTGCATTCGTGTCGGGTTGGGGACATCTTATCTCGTTTTCCACTTGCCTCTGTGGGTTTGGGTGATCCTTTTTGACCTCTCATCTGCTCTTTGCCTCGTCGCCGTGAACTTTGATCCGTTGATGTCAAGTATTTCCAAACTCATTGTCGTGCCATTTATGCGTTCAAGAGAAGTTGACCTCTGCAAGTATCAACCTTCCTCTGATTCTCATCTGATCCTGATTCACAACGACATTATGTTCCTCTGTCTCACGTCGATGATGTGGGAAACACTATGGCCCACCTTCGATCAAGGTCACTTCCTGTCGACTTCAGCTCATTATCTAGGAAGCCGATATAGAGACTCCCTTCTGGTACCTTGGAGCCTGCATGCCTCAATGGCAGGTTCTTCGCATTCGACGTGAGGTTTTCATCATTGGCCTCCGATCGAGTGATTCTGCGGGTTTTCGACGTCAGCTCATTGTTCACATGCTGTAGATTGTACCTGTAGTACCTTGAGGACCATTGGCGTTAATGGTGGTACCTCTCACGTCTGTTAACAGCTTTCATCATTGGCTGGTAATCAGACGGTGTTCTTGCATGTTCGACTTCAGCTCACTTATTCGCATGCTTGAACTTGTACTTTGTTCGGGTCGAGATGGAGCACAAGACCCTGGATTCCTGTTTTTTACGATCCAGGCTGCGATTTTGTGGATTATCATGATTAGTTACATGACTCACTGATTGGGTGGCTGCGACCATACCTGAGTCTATTCATCGATCCTCATTGGATGGCTGCGTCCATGCCTTGGATCTGGATTATTGTATACTCTGCTATGGATGGCTGTGCCCATACCACACATATATCATGTATTTGAGATATCAGTTGTATTTTTCTACGCAGGTTTTCCGATGGCGGTGTTTTGAGTTGGACACGTTCTCGTAAAGCATTTCACCCCTCTCTCTCTTTCGGGCCTCATGCTTTAGGGGGCATCTGTTACATAGTAATTTGTCACCGTCCCTGCAATCCCCATCTCACCCATTGGAGGGTCGTTTCTGTGACCAATAAGCAGTGTCATGCCTTGCAAATACCATCATTGCATCCCTTGCCATGAGGACAACATTTCTTCTGTTGATCATTTCCTGAGCAGACCCCTAAAAACACCTTTTTTTGCCTTGGCGCTGGTAGCCCGTTATGTCCTCGCGCCAATGGGGGAAAATTAACACTGAGCCCATGCCAATTGGCGCTCTGTCCCAATTAAGCACCCGCGCCAATCCGCTTTTGGAATTTTTTTTAAAAAAAGAGGCGAAGTTTCGATTACAAAAACTTCGTGGATGAGTCATCAGGAGTGGTTTCGACTGAATAACCACGACCTTCCTCCTTTGGCCTCTTTTTTCCACCTTATGGAGAAATTCCCAAGGGATAAGGCCTCCCTTCCACTATTGTAGGGATCCCAACCTCCTCCTCTCCTCTATAAATATAGCCTTCATCCATTGATGAAGGCGCTGAAGGGCTGAATGATTGAGTCTCCAAGTTCCCAAGAGCCTAATGCTGCAAGAGCTTTGATCCATTCCCTTAAGGCCAAATCCAAGCAAGGAGATCATTGTCGAGACATCCGAAGAGAGAGGTTTTTCCCATCCCTGACAGGCTTTATCAAGACGCGTTCTGGTGACGACCCTCTGAAGGAGAATTCAACGTCAGAGCTATGGTTGTATTCTTCTTTTGATTAATTAATGATAAGCGACTATTGGTTATGGTTCCACTCTTGATCTTGATAATGAACATGAGTTATGTCTTCTCTGACTGACATATAGTTGCATATACTGGATTTTACGCTTGCGTTTGTTTCGTTTCTTGCATGTGCAGGTGTCTGATCACGGAGATCGTGAGGATTGTGATCTGCCAGAGCTAAGGAACGAGAGTGCTACCTTCTCTACGAGCGACAGAGTTGGATTCCAGGTAGGCCGTCATCGCTAGTTGGTTTATCTGCAATTAGGAACCTGCACTATAGCATGAACGATTGTTGCTAGACCCAGTCTGGGCTAGTAGGGATCGCCTCTGTCCACAGAGGGGATTTACCTCCACAACATGTTGCTTAGTGTAGATGGTGAATAAGGCTTGTCATAGTTCGAATGCATAATATAGTTTAAATACATGATAATCATGAAGATATGCCACTTTTTTTGAAGATTGCGCAATAAAATATTATTATAAGGGGGTTGAACATCTCCTAACTCCTAAAGGTAGCCAAAGGATCCCTGAGATTCCCTCTAACAACTCGAAATCAAAGGCAACCAAGCAAGTGGAGGACCAAGTGAACCAATTCTCCACTTCTCTTGCAGTAAAAAATGACAAACCAACTACTTTTAAGGGAGCTGTTGGTAGCTACCCTTTAGGTTAAATAGGGTAGATCAAGAGCTCATTAGGATTCAAATTTTGGAGATAGCTAGGAGACTCATAGCTCTTGTAATAGACTTTTGTGACTTTCATGGCTATGTAATGATATTGTTTTTGCAATAAAATGAGTACTAAGTTTATCCTTCACTGTTTTAGTTTCATAGAGATGAGCTTGTGGATTAGGGCCCAATCCATTGGCCTCAGTCTCTCTTGTATATTTATGTTTACTTCCCATGCCATTGTAGCTAGTTTATTTCATGTGTTGTAGCTAGTTTTCTTACCTTTCATTTTGCGATGTTTAGTTTGCTTCCATTTCATGTTGTTGTAGCTAGGATTTTTTAGATCATGGTACAGTAGCATATAAAACTTCAAATTTGTGTGTCAAAGCCTCCCACTCTCACCTATTTAATTGGAGCTTGAGGAGGGTAGATCTTCACCACAGACCCAAAATTTATTTTAGTTTATGATTTCTTGGAAAGGATATATAGGTTGTTGTATTTATCATGAATATTTTATGAATTATGATTTAGGTTTCTAATTCAATTGCATAGGTAGGTTTTCTTATTAAATTCAACTCATATTTTCCACCATTTTCATCATAGATTTGTCAATGTTGATTGCATGAATAGGTAGTTTGCTTGCAGGTTTAAGTAGAGAAGCAGAGGAGGACTCCACCAACATCTCTAGCTTCAGTTCCCACCATCCACCAACCTACTTTCAAAAAAATCACCTTCAACCCTATTTTTTGAGATCTTCACCACAATACCGAGAGCTAACCTGGAGGTGCAAGACGAGATTTGAAATAAGTTCTAATATTTTAAAATGGGTTGGCCACCTTCAATCCATCTTAGTACGCCTTCATCCCGCCTTTCGTACCCCTTGCCTCATCATTTATGGCCTCAAAATACCCTCGTCCTGTTTCCTGTAGCGTTTCAGGACATCTTGTAGAACTATAGGAAACCCTGTAGCCGATCCTATAACAACACCATTGAGACACTTCTTTAGACCATAAACCATGTCTCACCTCACCCATACTTGATAAAACCTCCAAGACACCTTCAACTTTGAATCCATGAGTTCAAGACCTTCTTAAGCCACCTCGGTGCCTCGTTCTTTTGCTGCAAAACATAGTATTTAAAAGCTTATTTAACTCATCAATAGATGCATTGTTAAAACATGGTATTCAAGCATGAAGTAGTTAGAGGTTAAATAGCCATTTGGCCTAACAATGTGTGCTTAGATCAGTTTCCATTTCTACAAGTTTAATTCAGCAATTTATTTTATGAATGCCACTAAGTTTAACTCTATGTCTTGCTTTAGCCTAATTGTGGATTTCATTTCTCGCAAATAGCTAGGTGTGTCCTTATGCTTTAGAATAGTTTCTTTCTGAGTAATGGTCTTGATTTATTTAGATTCTTAGGTTTCATTAAGAAGTGTGACAGACTTCATCCCCTAGAAGTAGCCCTAGTAGTAGCTCCCCTTCATAGGACTAAGAAGAGGATGGCATGAGTGCAATGCATATGCTGTGTATATAGCACTGTCACCTAAAATTTTGTACAAAACCTGGGTTGATAAAGTAAACTAGAGTAGCCTCTGGGAGTTGCAACACTCTTGGTGTAAAACTAGGGCTCACCAATTTTTGGCGTCGTTGTCAGGGAGGTGTCTAAGTAGATGATTTTATTACATTTTAGAATTATTTTATGCTTTTGTTTTAAATTTAGTTCCAAAATATTGAAAAATACAAAAATAGTTTAACTTTCATGCCTCGTAGGAGTAGGGAAAACCAAGTCAAATTTTTACCAAAAACCCCCACATCCCCACACAGTCACCCTCCAATCTTCTTCAATGACTGTGAGGTTGAACACACCATAGGTGAGTCTCTTGAAAACTTTGAAGAACCTATTGGAGAAGAATAAGAACTTGCTTCACCTGAGGAACCTACTTCACCAATTCAAGCCATAACTGAGATTGGGAGCCGAAGAGTCGTTCCCATTAGAGAAACGGATGGGGAAACTAGGATGAAGAACTTCAGTCCCTCAAACTTCCATGGAATTACCTCCGAGGATCCTGACACCTTCATGTTAAATTTTTTTTTTGTCTATAGGACCTATGACTATGCCTGATATGACCAAAAGTTGAAATTGTTCCCATCCAACCTCAAGGATGAAGCCTTGTTCATGGGTTTGCCTGTGAAAAAAATCACTACCTAGGCATAGATGCAAAAGTCCTTTGAAAACAAATACATGGACTACTATATATCCAAAGAAACTAATGAGGAAATTTTTAGGACGACTCTAGGAGTTGATGAATCCCTAGAGGATTATGAAGAAAGATTCTAGCTAAACTACAAAAGAGCCAACTGCACCCTTGATCCCAGGTCACTTAAGCTAGTTATTCTCTGAGGGATCAGGGAGGAGGTGATAGAAACCCTTGATATTCTATACAGAGGAGATATATACTAGCTACCTTATGAGGACATCAAAATTGTCTTGAGTAATACTCTAGGGCAGCTAGGAAGAAATGGAGAGCTAGCCAAATCATGAACACCACCCCTTCCTCTTCCACCTCCATCAAGCATGAGATTGGAAATATGTTGGAGGACTTCAAAAGTGAGATGTGGCACACCTTTTCTCTGAAAATGGACACAATGCATATCAAGAGGAAGCAATAGGAAGCAGAAAGGGCCTTGGCTATCTTCTACCCTAGATGTACTAGAAAACATCCTCAGAACGAATGTCCACTAAATTTCATAGAGGTTTTCTTATTCTGTGAAGAGAATCATGACATAGATAAGTGTCCATCCTTACCTGGGGTCAAATTTTTATATCAATAGGGGGAAGTAGGACCAGAGCAACTCTATTTCATAAGTTAGAGAAGGCCGCAAGGGCATCGGTCATATCAACAGGGAATGCAAGGTGCACCTTAACCTATTACAATACCAATCAGAATGCACCTATGAAATCTTGGTACACTTACACTCATCCATCATGACCTACACCTCCTACTTGGCCTTACAACAGTATGTTCCTCAACCAACTCAGTGGAGCAACCCATCACAAGGGTGTAGGCCCCAACATAATAAACCACCTTCCTTACTGCCTCCACCCCAACCTAAACCTCAACTCACCCATTCTTCTCCACCCAAGATGCCTCATATACCTGCATAACCCAATACGAGCCTGAACAACAATCAAGCACAACAGGTTTACAGTGGAGAGACATCCTATCCAGCTTATGCTGTGGAGATACATGAGATATATCTTAGGTAGGGAAGACTAATCCTAGACAATAATCCTCCATATCCACCTGCAGAGGTTGAGGAGGAAAAGGAAGAGAGTAACACTCAAATCCAACAACCTCCTTTTCCTGAGTGCTTGATGCACTCTAGTTAGCACACCTTAAAGGAGACTGAACTTCTGGGAGAATTGAAAATTTTCTGTGTGAAAATACCCCTTTTCCATTCCATTAAGGATGTTCCTATTTATAATAGGCTCATCAAGGAAAAGTGATTTAAGAAACCCGAGAGAAAGAAGAAAGATACCCCCACCATCAATGTAGTAGGACAATTATCTGACTTAATGTTGGGAAGGGTGATCTTCTCAAAGTACCTGGACCCTGGTAGTCCAGTTGTGGATGTAAACATAGACAGTGTCATAGTCCCCGATACTGTGATTGATCTCGTGGCTTCCATCAATGTAATTACTAAGGAAAATATGATTAAACTAAACCTCCAAGGGACATTGAGGAAAACCACAATGGTTTTGCAGCTTGCAGAACGATCCATAGTAGCTCTGGAAGGAATTGTTAAGGATGTTATGGTTTCAATCGACTCTTGGGAGTACCCTATACACTATCTGGTTGTCCAACCAAAAGCCAAGTTCAATGGATATCCTCTCATTTTAAGAAGACCTTGGTTAGCCACTGTCGATTCTTATATCAACTGTCAGGCCAGAAACATGATTATCAAGAATGGGCCCTTGTCTAAATAGCTGGTATTATATCCTCCTGCCCAACCCTCCATTGACCATGATCTACCTTTGTGGTTGGAGGATGAATAAGAAGAAGATCAAGTATATAGCACTACGCCCTACCCCATTTGTACCATAGATGTTTTACTTAGATGGGGGAAACCTAATGAGGATGAGCTCATTGACCACATCATTCAGAGCCATCCCCCCAATGGCACTCCACTTGATGACCTAGTCAAAGAGTCTGAAATCCACCCTTGGATGGATTTGCACTTAGTTGATTCAACCTATGAAACCACCAAGGCTATGGAATTTGGCCCATCAAAATATCTGAAAATTAATTCATTCCTCTCAGCCAAAGAAGAAGAGCAGTTATGCCAGCTCTTGAAAGAAAACCTTGATGCATTTTCTTGTGACTACAAAGACATGAAATGGGTGCATCCCTCATTTTGAACACATCATATCTACATTAAATAAGGATGCAAGCCTGTGCGCCAACCCCAAAGGAGGGTGAACCCATCTCTAAAGGACATAGTGAAGGAATAACTCCAAAAATTATTGGATGCTGGTTTCATCTATCCCATATCTGACAGTGAGTGGGTGTCTCCTCTTGTCCTAGTCCCGAATTGAAGAATGGAAAATGTCAAATCTGTGTTGAATACCGGGAACTAAATAAAGCCACTAAGAAGGACCGTTTCCCCTTTCCATTTATAGATCAAGTCTTGGATGGCCTTGCATGGAAGAAGTTCTTTTCTTTCCTAGACGGGTCCAGTGGGTATAACGAGATCCAAATTAGCCCTGAAGGCCAGGACAAGACTACTATCACATGTCCCTTGGGCACCTTCGCTTATAGAGTCCTTCCCTTTGGGTTGTGAAATTCCCCAACTACTTTCCAAAGAGCAGCCTTGAACATATTCTTTGAGCTAGTCCATGACTATGTTCAAATCTACATGGATGATTTCACACCTTATGGGGATGAATTCCAAGAAGCTCTCTCTAATTTGGGAAAAGTGTTGAGAAGGTGTATCAAGATGCATATCTCCATGAGTTCAAAAATGTGTGAATTCTTAGAAAGAGGAGGATTAGTCTTGGGCCACTCAATATCACAAGAAAGAATACAGGAAGACCCGAAAAAAATCAATATCATAAAAAGAGTGCTTGTTCCTCAAAAGAAGAGAGATGTCAAAATTTTCCTAGGTTTGGCTAGCTACTATAGAAGGTTCATTAAAGACTTCAAAAAATTGGCTTCGCCTTTATTTGAATTATTGGCCAAACATTCTGAGTTTTCCTCGTCCATTCTCTATCAAGAAGATTTTGAGCTCATTAAGGAAACGTTAACTACTGCTCCCATTGTCCAAGGTCAAAATTGGTCTTTGCCTTTCCACATCCACACAGATGCATCAGACAAAGCTGTGGGGGAAACTTTGGGGCAGTTAGAAGACAAATTACCATATTCCATATATTTCATTAGCAAGAATTTGTCCAAAGATGAACTCAACTATACTGTCATAGAAAAGGAGCTTTTAGCCATTGTCCATTCCTTAAACAAATTTAGACATTATATTATTGATCAGACCTTTGTACATATTGACCATGCAACCATCAAGTAATTAATGAATAAACCCAATGTTAATGTTAGAATAATTAGATGGTTGTTGTTATTACAACAATTTGACCTAAAAATTGTTGATAAACTAGGAAAGGATAATGTTCTTGTAGATTTCTTATCAAGAATAATTCCACTTGTAGATGAGGAAGGGATGGTGGATGATCAGAATAAAGATGAACACCTATTTGCTATCTCAACACTCTATACTTGGTTTGCTAACATAGCTAACTACTTGGTTGCTGAAATGTTCCCTCCAAACCTCTCATCCAGGGAGAAGAGAAAGATTATTAGGAAAAGCAACACTTTCACCTAGATTGGTGGAAATCTCTTCAAGTTAGGACTTGAACAAATTCTCAGAGTATGTAAGGGAAGAAGAGGTTTTTCAAATACTCTCGACATGTCATGCTAGTCCTTGTGGAGGCCACTTTCCTGCAAAAGGGAAATCCTTCAAGGGTTTGCATGCAGGTTACTATTGCCCTACCCTACACCAAGATGCTAGGAGATACACCACTAGGTGTGACTAGTCCCAAATAATGGGGAGACTACACAAAAGGATGAAATTCATTTGCACCCTCAGGTGTCTCTAGATTCATTTGAAAAATGGGGCATGGACTTCATTGGACCCATTAATCCACCATCCGGACATAAGAGGTATATCATAGTCTGCATTGAATACTTGACCAAGTGGGCTAAAACAAGGGCTGTAAAGGTAGCAATAGAGGAGAAGGTGGCTGAGTTTCTAAGATAAAATGTGTTCTACACATTTGGATACCCCAGAGAGGTAGTCATTGATTAGGGGGCCCAATTTACATCTCATGTAGTTGCAAACCTCCCGAGGAGGCACAAGATAAAGCACAAGACTTCTACCGCCTATCATCCTAAAGAAATTGTTCAGGTGGAAGTGACAATCAGAGCCTTAGAGAATATCCTCACCAAGGTTGTGAGGAGCAACAAAAATATTGGGCGGAGAGATTGGTGGAAGCCACTTGGGCTTACAATACCACTTCGAAGACAACCACATGGTTTACTTCTTATGATTTAGTCTATAGGAAGAAAGCTTTGCTTTCCATTGAATTTGAGTACAACACCTTGAGAATGGAATCTGAGTTAGACATATATATCAAAAATGGCTAACAAGAAAGTTTACTGTAGTTAAGTGGTTTGGATGAGTTTGGAATGCAAGCACTCCACACAGAGATAATTCAGCTACAAAGGAAGGTTTGGCATGACAAACAAATTAAGGAAAAGACATTTCAAGAAGGAGATTGGGCACTGTTCTATGACTCGAGGTTCAAGGAATTCAAAGGAAAATTAATGAAAATATGGCTGGGACCTTACCAAGTGGAAAAATTCTATGAAAATGGCGTTGTTCATATCAGAACCATAGATTAGGAGGGGACACCCATGCTTGTCAATGGTTACAGGCTCAAAGTGTACAAGAAGCCCCTGTCTAGGGTTGAGTTTATTAATTCCATTAGCAGGGAGGTGTATGCCATTGGAATCTGCATAGTTTCCAATGCCTCCCCTTCTTAGAAAAAAGAGAAGAAAAAATAAAAAATAAAGAGGCATGGGTGAAAACCTCTCTGAGGCATCCAAGGCCAACTCTTGGGTTTAAAACCTCTATGAGGCGATCTTGGAGTAAAAAAGAAAAAGAAAACAAAGAAATAAAAGATCCTTGGGTAAAAACCTCTTTGAGGCACCCAAGGAAGGCTTGTGGGTTGAAAATCTATGTGGAGGCAGCCCACCTGTCTTCAAAAAAAAAATAAGAGAAAAAAAGAGAAAAGAAAAAACAAAGAGAAAAAGAGAAAATAAAAAATGAAAACAACACCTATGCACTCACTTATTTATGTTTTTCAAGTTGCTGATCAAGGGTGGTTTACACAAAGAGGAGAAATTTTCTTCCTCCCTCCTATTTCTCTCCTCTGCCTACCCACTCCATAAGAAACCCAAACATGCATTCATCCACCCATTTCTCCCTTCAAGTGAGCAAAAATCCCATATTTTTCTCTTGTCTAGTAATTGCTACAAGATGTCCTAACTGCTATAGGATTTCCTGTAATGCCATAGGAAACCCCGTACTGCTATAGTAAAGTCATCTGCAAGAAAGGGAAGCTCTATAAAGGGCATCTAATCTTCAATAAAATCACAAAAATCATTTTTTCCCCTATACCTACCACTCTTAACCCTCACTCTACTCCATGCATGATTATTAACTCTCTAAACCCTATTTTTCGCCACTAGCATCTAGGTCACCTATATCTTGACATGGGACCTCTGCCCTCATCTCTCCATCACTCCAATCACTCCATATCTACATCCCTAACCTCGATACACTATTTCCCCTCATTTCTCAGCAACATGGAGCTCCAAAGCAGCATAAAGGAAAATACTACAGGAAGTTTATCACTTCATGTAGCAATCTTGTACATGACATGCCAAGCCTAAAAAGTGAGAAGAAGATGGAGATGGCTCAAAATGACCACTAGAAGGCTCTAAGAGGATGAAAACACCAACAACAACACCTGAGTACCTCCATGCAATACCTGAAAGAAGAACAAGAAAATAAAAATGTTAAGCAACTCACTAAGAAATAAGCTGCTCACTCAGAAAAATGCATAAAAAAAAACACAGAAAAGGGAAAAAATCATGGATATCACCAAACTCCAGCTCCTTGCATCAAATAATAACTGTAACTCCTCAGCAACATGTAGGCTTAGGTATGGCCCTTCACCCTCTTGCTATGCATCATGTTGATCAAAATTAATTAATGTCGAGAATTAGAGGTTAAAAAGGAAAAAATGTGGCTAGTTAACTTGGCCTGGCATCATGAAGTCGAAGTGAACGAAAAGTGATGTATGCATGCCACTTGGGAAATAAAATTATTTAAGGGTGAGTTCAGGAGGACATGGATGTGATTCCGATGCAAAATACAATGATTACGTGGAGTGGGACCAATGGTCCAAAAGAGGAAAACCCGAACTAAAGTCCAAGTCACCACTCTACTCCAAATTTGTTCAAGTTTCCATAAAGGGAAGTTTGGGATCATTTTCCTCATTCCATTGAGAATTTCAAGAGAAATTAGAGAAGGAGGGTGACAGAAGCCATCGAAGAACTCCACACCAAGGCTGAAGTCTGCATGCAAACCCCGTGCTGCAAGAAACTGTTGATGCTACAAGAAAGTTTACAGAAGGCTGAACAATGCCCAAAATTTTAGTGATAGCCACTCACAGGTGGTATTCACACCTAGAACCACCATCTCCCACTCAAGTAACACCATAGGTTAGAGGTAAGTGGATGTCAACTCACCAAAATTGTGATTTTTTTCCATGAAAATTTATATAGAGTCACATCAGTAATTCGAAATTTAAGAGGCTGATTGATGGAATAGAATCATGGTAGTTTGAGTTTATGTAAACTTATAATCTCTAAGGCCACACATCACCAATATTACCAAAAAAAAACATTCATCTACCTTCTTAACACAACCATAAAATGGGATGAGGTTTTAACATAAGGGAACCCACATATATAAAGAGAATCAGATTGCACCCTTAGGTGGTGGAATTTTTTTGGAATCATCTGTGGCTAGGATTCTTTGAGTGCCTCAAGGGATTTGATGAGGTGGTGGCTTGAGAATTTGCAGTGGCCCTCCATGCACAAGCAGATGATAGGGCCACCACTGTGGTCATAGGTCTAGCCATCACCATTACACTTGAATTGATTAACAGAGTGACCACTTTGCCTCTAGGAGTCAAGTGGAATAGAGAAGATAGGGTGTCCATCACTGCAGCAAAAAATAAATTCTTTCTGCCAATGAATAATTCATTGAGGATGAAAATGGAGTGAGAAGAGAAATCCTTCCATACCCTTGGGATGAAGTATCATTTCACATAATGAAATACACTTGTGAGGGAAGACTCAGTGTGGTTTATGGATACCACTTCAGACTGTTGGATGAGCTTAGGTTCCAAGGAGATCTCCCTCTAGAAAAATAGTGAACATTCCCTACTTCCTCCTACATTCAATTATGGACATGAGCCAAAAGGTAAGGGGGATAAAGTACCAGCACTTAGCTCACCATGGCCTCATCAAGATTATAATAGGAGATTCTCTGAATAGATTGAGCACCCCTGTATCTTGGTCCACTTTCATAGATATGGATAGGGAAGCATTCATAGGTACACAAATTGGATAAACCCTTGCGTCTAGTCTTGGAAGGAGGGGAATGGAAGGAGTGGAGACTGAAGAGACAAAAGGAGAAGATGAAGAAGAGGAAGATATGGGGTTTGGAGTAAAAAACAAAGAAACCCTAGAAACGGAGGAAGTGAAAGAATAAGAAAAAGAGGAAGATGGAAAATAAGAGGAAGAAGCAAAATAGAGGAAGGAAGGTGAGATAGGGGAGGAAGAGACATTAGACCCTATGCTAGGCACTTATACCTCTCCCCAACAGAGAATAATTTCACCAGAAATATCAGAGAAAGAAGTGGCTACTACCTTAGCCACTTTAAGCACACCAGTGAAGGCCAATATAAAAATAAAAACCACCATGTACTTCATAACTAGAAAGAGAGCCAGGGTAAAGTAAGGGAAGCCACAATATCCAACCAAAAACCCTATAAAAATTGAGGAGTCACCCAAAAAGGAAGAGGAGATAAGATTTAAAGAAGGGAACGTTCAAGAGGTCACCTCACCTAAGAGGACACCTATAACCTATAGAATGAGACATTATTCAAGGCTGGAATCCCTTAAACATGTACCAAACCCCACAAATTCTCAAGAGGCAGAAAAGAAGGAGCAACAAGAAAAGGAGAGTTTTCTACAAGAAAAACATAATTTTCCAGACTCTGTTTATGCTGCACGAAACTCCAGTAGTGCCACAAACAGAGAAGAAAACCATGGGGGAGGGAGATAAGTCACACTTGGAAGGGAAAGAGGCCCAGGATGTTGTTAAAGAGGCACATATTAAAGGGCAGGATTCCAAAGGGAAGGGAGAGAAGGAACAAAAGGAGGAGCCTACCTCCCCAAAGTATGTCCCCAAAGATATTTTAGCAATTTCACACCCTAGCCCTTAGCCAAATCTGAGTTCCTACTATACATTTATTGAAGGAGGAAGAATGATTCCTCAAAATCTTGCAGTCCCCCTATTTTATCAGCTATATCAAGAAAGATAACACACACATAATTGGATGAAAATGGAAAAAAAAAGGTGTACATGAAATAGGAATCATGGAAGAAATGGTCACTGAAATGGGGAGGGATTTAGCTAATGTCAGACTCAGAGAAACCATGTTAAAGGAGCTAATTCAAGAAACACAGACATAAAATGCAAGGTTACAAAGCTAACTCCAGCAAATGGACAAATGGATTTCCACCATGGAAGAATTGTACATGGAGGCAATCTAGCATAGATATCCTTAAAACTCCTATGCCATCTACCTAAAATAACATTGGCTGTAGTTTCAGATTAAGACACTAGCATCTCATAGATCATTGCCTTTTCAAAATTGCATGCATTTTATTGAATTTTGCAATCAGTCCAACATAGGAGACGAGGCCTAGTTGGAAAATTTTTATATGAACAATATTTTTTTGACTGATTTAAATATTTGGGACCCTAACCCTAGGTTGGGGGACATGCAGTTGATGGCCTTAGCCTCTTGGATGGTCAATGAGGAGGCAAGGGAAGAGGAGGTCAAAAGGGTGATGTGAAGAGAAAACAAAGAGCCTCTACACATAAGGGTAGAGCTATTCAACCCTAGGGGAGTCATTAACAATAAACTCATGATAGAAAATGATGCTAGCTTTGTAGACAAGTACCTCAACACCTGAGCACAGGTCATTGCACATTTTGATGACATTTCTAGATTGATGGGAGATGAATGTGTAATGGCAAGTGAAAGAAGATGGAATGGCTTCCCACTTTTTCTCAGGAACATGGAATATCATAACCTAGAGATATTGAGAAATTCCCTAGAGAGGGAACCATTGTATGAGAGGGCTATGTAGACAATGAACATCCACTGGCTTGGCTTAAAACTTTGTCCACCTTTGCTGCTGGGACTAGGTGAGAGGAAAGAAAAAGCTGAGGAAGTCAAAGAATGGGAAGAGGCAGAAAAAAATGCTGGATTCTACCCTCCTGAGGGAACTCCTTCACTTCTTCCTTGGGATGTCAGAGGGGCCACTAAGGCACTAAAATAGATGAATAAGGAAGACTAAAGTTACTCAAAGGATGAGAAAATATTTTCTAGGGGGGTGATGATGAGAACCATTATTAGGTATATTTTGATGGGTTAATTGTCACCTTTTTAGCCTTATTAGTCTCTCTTTCTCGCATTTAATTAAATTATGGTCATATGTTTCTTAGTGTAGATGGTGATCAAGGCTTGTCGTACTTCAAATGCCTAATATGGTTTAAATTCAAGATAATCATGAATATACACCACTTTTGTTGAATATTGTGCAATCAAAGCTAAAAGTGGACAAAAAGGAAATATTATAGGGGGTTTGACCACCTCCTTAACTCCTAAAGGCAGCCAAATGATCCTCGAGATTCCCTCCAACAACTCAAAATCAAAGGCAGCCAAGCAAGTGGAAGATCAAGTGAACCAAAGCTCCACTTCTCTTGTAGTCAAAGGGGAAACATCACCTACTTTTTAGGGATATGCTGGTAGCTACCCTTTAGGTTAAACAGGGAAGAGAAATAGCTCATTAGGATTTGAATTTTGGAGATAGCTAGGAGACTCTTAGCTCTTGTAATAGAATTTTGTGACTTTCATGGCTATGTAATGAGATCATTTTTGCAATAAAACGAGTATTCAATTTATCCTTCACTGATTTAGTTTCAGAGAATTGAGCTTGTGGGTTGGGCCCATTCCATTGGCCTCAGTCTCTCTTGTGTATTTATGTTTACTTTCCATGTCGTTGTAGCTATTTTATTTCATGTGTTGTAGTTAGTTTGCTTACCTTTCATTTTTCTGTGTTTATTTTGATTCTAGCTCATGTTGCTATAGTTAGGCTCTTGTATATCATGGTACAATAGCATATAAAACTCCAAAGTTGTGTGTCAAATCCCCCCTCTCTCACCTCTTTCATTGGAGCTTGAGGAGGGCAGATCTTCACCACACCCAAAATTGCTTTCAGTTTATGGTTTCTTGGAAAGGACAGATAGGTTGTTGTATTTATCATGAAGATGTTATGAATTATGATTTAGGTTTTTGATTCAATTGCATAGGTAGGGTTTCTTATTAAATTCAACTCATATTTTCCACCATTTCATCATATATTTTTCAATGTTAATTGCATGAAAAAGTAGTTTTCTTGCAAGTTTGAGTGGAGCAACATAGGAGGACTCCACCAACATCTCTAGCTTTAGTTTCCACACTCCACCAACCTACTTTCAACAAAATCGCCTTCACCCCTAGATCTTCACCACAATATCGAGAGCTACCCCAAAGGTGCAAGACAAGATTTGAAATAAGTTGAGCTTGGACAAGGGGTTTGCCACTTTCCATCCTTATCAGTACACCTTCATCCCACCTTTCTTACCCCTTCCCTCATCATTTATGTCCTCAAACTACCCTCGGCCTATTTCTTGTAGCGTTTCAGGACATCTTGTAGCACTACAGGAAACCCTGCAGCAGATCATGTTTCAATGCTAATCAACCACTTCTTCATCCCAAAAACCATCTCTCACCTCACCCAGACCCGAAACAACCTCCAAGACACCTTCATCTTTGAATCCATGAGTCTAATACCTTCTTAAGCCACCTCGGCACCTCCTTCTTTTTCTGCGAAACTGAGTATTTACAAGCTTAGTTAGCTCATGAATAGATGCATTGTTAAAACATAGTAGTCAAGCATGAATTAGTTATACGATAATTATCCATTTGGCTCGAAAATGTGTGCTTAGATCAGTTTCCATTTCTGCAAATTTAATTCAAAAATTTTCTTTATGAATGCCACTTAGTTTAACTCTATTTCTTGCTTTAGCCTAATTGTGAATTTCCTTTCTTAACAATAGCTAGGCATTTCCTTATGCTTTATACTATTTTCTTTCTTGTTGGTAGAGTAATGGTCTTGAGTTATTTACAGTCTTAGGTTTCATTAAAAAGTGTGATAGACTTCATCCCCTAGAAGTATCCCTAGCAGTAACACCCCTTCGTAGGACTAAGAAGAGGATGGCATGAGTGGAATGCATCTGTTGTGTATATAGCAGTGTCACCTCCAAGTTTGTACGAACCCCAAGTTGATAAAGTAAAGTAGAGTAGCCTCTGGGATTTGCATCACTCTTGGTGCAATAACAGGGCTCACCACCCGGTTCAAAATTTGGTCTTGTAAATATATTATTCTTTGATGCACACTTGATGATATCCTGATCTCAAATCAATATTCAAAAACATTGTCACTCCCTTCAATTGATATCCTGATACATGTTTTGATGGTAACTGTTAGGTCCCTATACTACTATTGTAGCCCCCTTATTATTATTGTTAGTGTAGCGTCCTATTTTTATTGTTGTGCCCATGCAGCCCCCAGATTGTTATTATTGTGCCCTTACATTATTATTGTTATGTAGGCTCTGATTATATTGTGACCCATCAGACTCATATATATACCAAGGAGGTATTATCATTTGTATAATCCAATAATTGTTCATTTATGTGATGTAAAGGAGGTTTCCCCCTCGAAGAGGCTACTTTTCAAGTCATTTATCTATATTTTCTTATGCTTTGTGAGTTGGTTTCATAACAATCACTTTATTCAACTGCCTATAGTCAATGCACAATCCGGGAGTACCATCCTTCTTATTTACAAACAAAATTGTTACACCCCAAGTCGACACACTTGGCCTTATGTATCCCTTATCAAGCATTTCCTTAAGTTGTAACTTCAATTCCAAAAACTCCACTGTACTAATCCTATATGGTGCTTTCGATGTTGATGCTTCTTCCGACATCAACTCAATAGAAAATTCCACCTCTCTATGAGGAGGAAACTATGAAATCACTGTAGGAAACACATATTGAAACCACTGTAAAACATGTTACCTCTTAAGGAATTCATCATCCTCATATTCCTTCCCTTAATCACTAGAAATATGAACTGCAAATAATACACATCCCTTCCGGCAACTGTGCTTTGCATGCATAGTTGTAACCATCATCACTAGTGTTGGCTTCTTCTTAGCCTGCAATATTCTCCTTTCTCCATCATCATACAGACCCTCAATAGCCTTGTCATATAATTCCACTTTATTCCTATGAATGAAAAACTAATCCATGCCCAAAATCATATTGTATGATCCCAAATGAAGCACATTTAGACGTGTTGATGTAGGCACATCATTCAGATCAAATGCACAATATCTCACCCAATGATGAACTTTTCTCTTGGTCCATGTATCCAACTATACCAATCAAGATTCTCCATGCACTTATGTACTCAAACAACACTTATCCACTAGGTTAGGACTGATATAAATATATTTAGATCTAGGATCAATCAAAATGGAAAGAACTTGATCACAAATTTTACGTTCCATCTCTATAATGGATTCCTAATGATTAGCCTTCCTATTATCCACTATTGCATAAATCCAAGGAATACTCTTCCGAACATCTCCAACTGTATGTGCCTACTAAGCATTATAAATTTGATGTCTACTACCATGATGCGATGGAAAATATCTCCTGTGATGCTCTCCAAAACAAGTCCAAAACTGTAAAGGCTTCTTGCCATCACCCTTATTCTTCTCCTTAGACTGAAATCCATGCCCTATGTCAACTACATTGAACTTCCTATAAGGTTCCACATTCTCCTTGTCACCTTTATCTTGAGGCCTTCCTCGCTTCTTAGCCCACTTTCCTTTAATATTATAATTACCTTTCCAATCCTTCTTAGGCTAAGAGTTATGCTTAGACTTCTCATAACAAGGCTTCAAATTCTCAATGAATTCCTCCAATAACCGAGGCTTATCATACTAAATCTTATCTTTAAATTATAAAGGAAATCCATCGATGAACCTTTGAACCTTTGTCTTCTCATCCTTGAGATATCACACATACCTCAATAGCTCCAAAAAATTGGTTGTATACTCTCCATATTTTATAGAACCCATCCTAAGCTAATATAATTCCTTGGTCTTTTCATCATAATATCTTTCAGAAAAATACTTCTTCTTAAAGAGTCTTTTAAAATCATGCCAAATAAACTCCTCTATCCTGATGCCTCTTAAATGCTTCAATTATTCCCACCAGATGTATGTTCTTCCCTTGAGACTGAATATCATTATCTTGAATTTCGTATTCTTTAAATAATCATGCAAGTCGAAGAAAATTTTCATCTTAAGCAACCAGGCTTCTACATCTTCTAGTTTCTTCACATCCCCATCAAAAGTAGGAGGCTTGGTTTTCTTGAACTCCTCTAGAAAATACTACTTCTCACTTCTCCTATAAGGATGTTTTCAGTAATGATGATTATGGCTCTCATTACTAGAACTTGAATATAATCCATGAGTGTTGTATCTTCTATTAGGTGTATCCAACCATCTGCCACCTCTGACCATGCCATCCTTGTCTAACCTGTAACATGATCGAGACCTCCTACCATATGCCCCATTAGTCATTTCCTCTTATCCATGAATGATACTCAGTTGTACCTGATTATGAAAATCAGAAAGGCTCTGCAGGATAAATGCATTAAATTATGCTTTCTCCTCCTAAGCTCTAGAAAGTCTTTCTTGTTCCTCAACCAACCTGCTATTATTTGCCTTACAACTTTTGATTTTTTCCTTCAAAATTCTTAGTGTATTTACTATATTAGGAGAATAATCATCTCCTTGTATCTCAATTGATCTGTAAGGAGATTCATGTGAATTGTAATCCACCATTTTTCTCGTCATCTTTGACCTTCCATCTCTTGCAACATCTCATGTTAGATAAAAAAAATAGAGACATAATCAAAATCATATATCAATGTTTCTTGGGGGAGGCTATCTCATTTTCACAATCAATTCCATATTATAAAATATATATACACAGTGACACCAACATATCAACATATCAACCTCATAATACACCAACATCATCATGATGACACAAAATGCAATAATTATCACTAGGATGCATGTTTTACCTACTATGCACGATAACCATAAAAAGAAAAATGCATGCACAAAAAACATATTAACAACTAATGTGCATGCATAACAATTAGATCTATCCCATCCAGTCCAAGTTTCTAAAACTGGAAGATTTTATACCACCATGTAACATGTCACCCCACATTTACCCACTTTTACAAGATCTCCAGGGTAAACATGAGCTAAGTGTCACTATGATATGACCTGACCTCCAAGTTCCAATTATGGAAGTGGGGTTGATGAATCAACAACAAAATGACATCCCTTAGGAACTATAAACCACCTAGGAGCTTGAAAACAATCCCAAATATTCAATCCCTTAGCTGGAACACCTTTTCATAGGGTTTGCACCCGAATCGTACCCTTAAGAATTTGCGAGTGTGGTTATGAGGCTCCAACCGCACCCACAAGCATGCCTGCATGTAATCATAGCTCAAAATTCCTAGCTCAGTGCATGAGGTTGTGAAATCTATGCCACTTTTTCAAGCAAGCCTCCATAAAATTGCCCATAACTGTCTATAACTTTCAAGAATCATATCAATAATGATAATGACATTGAACAATCAAAACATAAACAAGACATTGACCAGGACATGTGTAGTACATAATATATTTTTTTCAAAAACATGGTAAACATGAAAGCTACAGGTCATGAATGCATATCTGATCATAAACTTGTGAATTTCATCTGAGAATCCCTAAGAAGGCTCCAAGCCCTCACTAGGTAATTACAGTAACACTTCGTAGTCCATGCATTCATCAACCATCATATACATAACAAATTATGAACAAGAGCCATAGCTAGAGCACATATTATAACCAAGTATACAACAAACATATAACCCTAATAGATATCACCATAACAAATCAACCATAATATCAAGATGATAACCAATACAAGTGGTCATAAATCACAATAGAAAAATAACGCATATTAACATATGAAAATTCCAACCAATTCAGGGACTTCTACGTACCACCCAACCATATATTTGGTTGAACCAAATATATCTTTAAGATAATAATCTCCATGCCATATTCCAGGCATGAATGTGAGATCATATGGGGTTTACCAAAATAAAACCAACCGGGGCTTCCAGAGGCCAAACCACCTCAACCCTAAATCACAACGATCTCACCCGATACGGTCCAAAAATCACTAACACCAACCGGATCGACCTCTACCCAAGCTGTCCAAAGCTCTAGGAACTAGTAACTCAACCCACAACTAATTCGTGGCTATAGATAATTTGTTACAACCCACGGCTCTAGGAACTAGTAACTAAACCCAAAATTCTCTAGAGAGTTTGTCCCAACCTATAGGCTCTAGGAACTAGTAACTCAACCCAAGTTGTTTGAGGGCTTCGAGAGCATTTTTTCCAACCCACAACCATAGGGAACCGAAGAACCAATAAGAAAAATAAGTGGGAAACCCACGACACCATGATTATCCAATAAATGGAAAGGCAAGGCTAAAACCACTTTCAATCCAGAAAAATATCCATGCCAATGACATCACATAACTAATAAACCACATGCATATACCATCCATCCAAAAATATATAAGGTTATCACACATGCAACCTGTTTCATGTAAATTAAGCTTGTTGTAGTTGTTGATCCAGCTGTCCCCTTATGCTTCATTGATTTCCCTTGATTCCTTTATCCAATCCAAGTGAATGCTAGAGTGCTCCGAGACTGCTCTAAGTGTGCAAGGGTATGAGAGAAAAATGAACAAGATAACAACTCAAAACCGTCCAAAAGTTAGCAACCAATTCTTTGATGCCTTTTTATCATTAATGTATCCTTTTCTTTCATTTCCTTCATTTATCTTATAATTTCCCTTGCATGCAAATTGTGTCTCTTCACCTTCCTTTTCTCCTTTATTTTCATAATTAAATGTCAATTGTTTCGTCTTTTCCTTTTCAAATTTCCATAACCATTAATTAATCGCAAGCGATTCCCACTAAAGTGTTTTCCTACCAATTAACTTGGATTATGTGTCCCATGACCTTGGTATTATTTTGTTTACTTGGAAAATCAACCAGGGAATTTTACATCCTATCTCGCAACACATCATATCATACATGAGCTTCGACCTTCTTTTATGTCATTGTTTTGGGAAATGTTACCCTAAAGGTCTTGGGTTGATGAACCTTCACAGATCAGGGACATGTCATTACAAGAAGGACTCACTTAACCAACTTTTATGCTAATAACTAGAATCTACAGGTTGCAGACCTTACCCGAATATCCCTCGGTTGTAGTAGATCCCACGGGGTGAAAACCCCCTGCAACACTTTGTGCTCCGTAATCTGTAAATCAACAAAGAACGAACACAAAATCCTAGTTGTACAACATATATGTGTTCTATATTTTAGTGAAAATCATGCATAATCTCATAAAAACAATATTAAATGAAAAATTTACGATCATTACACATGTATAAAATATTATTGACACGTAAACATCAGGAACAAGATGGTACTTATACTATTAATGAAATGTACAGTAAACAAATGTGGAGAGATCACCTGAAATCTACCACGGCCTTCAAGCATACTGTCCTCTCGATCCGTCCAACCCTAGCCTCTCAAGATTTCTTCCAAGAATAGTTCACAATGGATGTCACATAGGGTGGTGAGCATCTCTAGGAAACAAGGGTTTCCTACAAATATCTAGGAAGTGCAGGAGGCATGGGAATATATCAGACTTGGATAGGAGTCCAATAGCGTATAATATCTATATTTTTCTCTCTCTTCCTTCCTTAGGCCATTCCCTTGAGGGGATTTTATACTCCCTCAAATTAGTTTTTGCAATTGGGAACAGTTAGGCCACGGGCTAGGGTGGTTAAGTTACTGGAAAAATCGTAAACCTCACCTCTAAAATAGGGAAAATATATATTTTTAATGTTTAAAATGGCATATGCGATTCTATATGTATGGACTCGCGTATATATGTGGAAAATTTTGGGCATAGTCGCGTATGGGTTTTAAGACACTATTTTTTGAGAAATATGTCCAAGTCTGAAGGGAAGGGTTGCCCAAGGCCAATGCATAAGTCATCAAGTATAAACTGGTGATAAATGATGCTATAACAGATGCCTCCTAATATATGAGGTCAGAAGGGGTACATGATGGCCGAAATGTATTATGTGCATAGAAAGAACCTTGCGAGGACTAGAGAGGACTTCACCAAATTTCAGCCTGCCAAAAAACCAGTGAGAGAGATCAGAAAGATAGCTCATGTCTGAGGCAAGCATACCCATGCTCAGTGAAAGAAAATCATGTCCGCATATGAAGTATAGAGTGGATCCAATATGTATACAATTATAGCTGAAATGTAAAGTACATAGTGAATCATCTGATCACTGCCCGAAAGTACAAGTCGAAATCAAGTCCAAGTATCACATATAGAAGACTGATTGATGATGCTGCAACAAATATCTGATCACAAAAGTCACAACTGAATCTCCAAGTACCAAATCATAAGTGGTGGAACAAATGGTACAACACGCAACTCGAGAGCGAACATATAAGATGCTTCTATGATGAAACTGCAACATATAAGGGTGGATGGTGTCACTGGCAGAAAACTAAAGGAGATGTCTAAGTGAACCAAAGCATGCTGATGAAAACTCGAGGTCTTCACCGATCACTATGGCAAAATTCTACACAATGGGAATAAATGAGCTGAAGTCAACCATGTGATAAATCGTTTGATTACCGGTCATTGATGTATACCGTTAATAAACGCGAGACAACCCACCGATAATGATAATGAGTGTCAAGGTGCCCTAGTACAATCTAGCAAGTGCGAATGAATGAGTTGAAGTCGAACACTTGAAAGAATCTATCAATCAGGAGGCAATGATGTATCCTCACTATCGATAGCGAAGAGTCTGCCATTAATGACTGCAAACCCTAAGGTACTGAAAAAATGGCTCTAGACCTTATTCCCAGAGCAATGAGTCGGAGTCGATGGGAAAAGATCTGCTGGAAGGAAGGCATTAAGTCATCCCACATCAGTCCATAGTGAGTGTAACCCACAGGAAAATATTTGGAAGGAATCAGATGAAGTAGAGTGAAGTAACCAACCCGAAGTACGTTTCTGGCATGCACAAGATGAAGCTAGCACATGGCAGAAACCCTCTAAACCAACCAATAATGAAAGATGACAAAGAGGCGATATATCCACTGATAGGGTCAAATGGAAATCAAGGTACTGCATGAATCCCAGGTGTGATAATGTAATATGATGTCTAACACAAGGGAAACCACTCAGTCAAAGACCCATGATGATGATAAAATGCTGAGTACAAGGTCACCTATCAATGATGTAAATAGGGCTAGGGTGCAGCTCTAGGTTTACTCTCAGAGCAATATGTCATAATCGATAAGAGACAAACCCACCGGCAAGAAGTCAGTGGAGACCTTCTCAAACCAGGATGAGAAAAGGACCAAATATATGATGTGATAGAACAAGATACTGACAAGACCGGGAAGGCCTACTGAAAAATGAGTCAAGAGACACTGTAGAAAGACCGACTTAGGTTAACTTCCCTTGAACAAAAGCACGAGACTCATGTTTGAATATGGCAGCAAATGATAACTTTGTATAAGTTTGTCATGTAGGAGGCATAAAAAAACCCTCCATATGAGTGGAAGAGATAACCAACCGGGGGAGTACTGACTCATGAAACAATTTTATGGCTTCTCCTAAGTCAAAAACTAAAACCATCCCAAGTGGAGAAAAGACTTAGCTTTTTTTGTGCTTTGTTCAAGGGCGACATAGCTGACACTGTAGCTACCATCAAATATGGAAGCAATATCCTATTCCCGCTCTTTTTCAAAATATTTAATTTTTTTTGTCTTTTTCATATTCAAATCTTGAAAAATAATAAAAGAATGCTATATTACGATGGATAGAACGAGTTTCATGACATGGATGCTCTAGTCCTGGGATAGGAACAATCCTATGCTCAATGCAAGGTGGCGAAAATTGGTAAGTGAAACTTAGAGGAATGTTCCATCCATGGGAAAAGGTGTTAAGTTGTAGAATCTAAGTGATTGCATGGTTAACTTGTACAAAAAGACATGGTCAAAATATGGCTTAAACACGAGTCCATATGAAGTCGGCTAAAGGCCAAGATAAACAAGTAGTCAATATGCAATGTAGTAATACAACTCGACAACATAAAGGACCCTCTGGGGTAATGGTCAGAAAAATGATAGCGAAGAAGAAGAAGAATGAAGCTTCAACGCATAAGACATGGCGGGACTAAAGAGGACTTCCGAGCCTACAAGAATTGCAGCATGGGTGAAAAATTCTAGCGAGGAACTAACTAGGAAGCCCATGTAAAGGATGGCTCTAACAGCAAGTCATGATTAAAAAATCGGCAAGTGAAATGGGTTAAGTACTCATGACATGATGGGATCGACCCTATGGTAAGTGATCATAATGGAGGCTAGTATGACAAATGAAATGGAAAGTGAATTCCCTAACCTATATGCCAGTTCGAAATTAGATACCTACCTAGGAAAATATTGAATTCAGCAACATGTACCTGAAAAATACCTTGCCCAACACTTACAAGCCAAACGGTTATACAACCTTAGTCAAATTCGAAAAATAAGCACAATGAAAATTTGCAAAAAAATTTCAAATTCTGGGCATTAATACACCATTTGACTCACATTTGGGTCATTTTCACATTGTAGAAGTGGAGAAGGAGCTTTTGGGGCAAAAATTCCTCTTCTCAAATCCAGAGCAATCAATCATCAAATCGCACCAAATCAGTCAAGTAAGCTCTAAACTCATCCTTTTGATCAATTTCGTTCCTGTTTAAGGCAAAATTTTGGAAATTTGACCGTAGAAAAGAGATTTTCTGATGAAACCCTCTGCGCATACACAGGTTCATGTGGATGGACCCGCGTATCATACGCGACTGTGTACAAGCAAGGTCACGTATGCACAAAGCGAAAATTTAAAATTTGAATCTAATCAACCATTTAGCGATTTTTCTCAGGATGTCCATCAGCTAGAGAGAGCATGAGCATAGTGAAATTGACATGAGGTGATGGAAGAGAAAACTTCGATATATGTTCTCTGAAATTGTGGATTGCTCAAATTTTTCAAAATGCCCAATATGAAAAGCAATGTACGTTTGCTTCAAATTTTGGTTGATCATTGGGAGCCAGAATAATACTGTTTCATAATTGATCAGATGCCACTATGCATAGAAGTGGAAGATATATACTTCATCACTGGACTCTCTCGGAGAGGAGACCCAGTAGACTTACACGGAAAGACTGGTGGAGGGCTTACCATAGAGTATTATGTCCAAGTCTACTGCGTAGAGGATGCACAAAAGGTAGGAACTTAGATTCCTATCAGAGATCTGAAGGATTTATACATGAGTATACTTCTCTTTACCATTGGAAAAGTAGCAGGATTTTCCTCTCTGCATCAAGCTTCACAGACACAAATGAGCATAGCAGTAGAATGCTTGATTCATCTCTTTGATTGGTGCACAAACTTACTGAGAAATATGAAAAAACAGTTGACTTCAATTTGGAAAGAAAAGACTAAACATTTTGGGTATGGTAGAATCTTGCTGACATTCTTCTTCGAGAGGGTCTTAGGGCTTTGGCCCAAGGTCATCTCAACTATCAACAGCCCAAGAGATCCAATAATAGCCTGATGGGAAGATCTGATGAAGAGATTAGGGGGAATTGAAGTTCCCCGGAATAGTCGGGATGATGAGTTCTTCCAATGGTGGGAAGAACAAGTCATCGCAGTGGAAGATTATCCCTATTCTGGGATGGAATTTCATGTAGATCCAGATCTAGTCCTGCCGCCCGGTGCAACATGGGGCGCAATCAGTGAGATTGCATTTTTAAATTTTTGATTATGTGATTTTTTTAATTTTTTCAAAGTATGAAAATGAAAAAATGTTTTTGATTGGAATAAATGACTTACAAAATTATGATGATCATGATGCAGAAATGGGACCAGTCTGGCCTGAGGGGTAGCCAAGGCACCTGCGCCGCAAAGGTGAGGCAGATGATGAAGGCCCTAGCAGGACACTCCATGCAGTACAGAGGAACTTGGAGAGCTTGACTCACCAAGTGCCTATGGCCGCGATAGAGGACCTACCGGAGGCCATCCAGAGACGGGTGTTAGGAGTACCACAAGACAGGGTGCAGTTATTCCGCCGTGTAGCGACTGCCATTATGTTCTATAGGAACACAGATGTTGGGTAGGGACCTCATGAGTATATTTATAGATATGATCGGATGACTGTAATATTTTTTGATGATATACATGATCAGGCATAAGCCCTAATTTTGTAGGACATGATGGTCCAGATTTTGTATATTTTTGAACACTCTGACTATACATATATATATATATATATATATATATATATATATATATATATATATATATATATATATATATATATATACACAACGATTTATATGATGTGATGGCTCAAATGTATGATAATGAATAATGTATTTGATATATTGTTTAAATTATTGAATGATTAATATACCAATCAATTTCTTGACTAGCCAATAAGTCTTCCATCCAATTGTCAGCTCGAGGAATATGAATGAATGTTATAAATTGAAATTATCTTTGTAACAAACATACCCTAAAAAACAATCGATGTAAAAATGGGTCTCAGACCCGATATGTGTTGTTCAACTGCGAAACCACCAGCTGCGAATCCAAGAAAAATACTAATGAATCAACACCCAAGGATATTGCCTCCAAGAGTAGATTAATCACTGCAGTGTATTTTTCTACGTTGTTTGAAGCAGGACCAATGTAGACACCTCTTGAAACTAACAACTGACCGAATGAATAATGGATTACCTAAGCTGCGGGAGCCAAGTTTTGGGTACTTCTACTAGCACCATCGGCGAAATGAAAGTGACTCATGTCATCCAATAATACCTGCCAAAGCAGATCAAATTCATCGAAATCACACCAAAAATCGGAAACCCAGATATGTACAAAAGACAAAATATATACAACAAAGCAAGATGCTAGGCCAAATACTAGGCATAATAATTTTTCAAATAGAGCCCATCTCTGGGCTCTGATAACCCATTTCCATCAAAATCAATCAAGGCATAAGCTCCTTTCTTCAAGGCCTTTTTGACGATAAAGGGGCCATACCACATAGATTTAAACTTACCTTCCCCCAAGGAATCCTTCTCTTGGGCATAAACCAAGACAAGGTCACCTTCAAAGAAATCCCTAGGTTTGACTGCCTTATCGTACTGAACTTTTACCCATTTCTTATGTGCCTCATTCATTGTAGCTGCATCTCGACACTGCTTATTGAGATGTTCCAGATGAAGGAGGCGTTCTTCAACACTAGAAGTGTCAGGAAGAAGCTTGACAGATAACTTAAGAGAGGGAATTTCACACTTAATAGGAAATATAGATTCCAACCCATAAGCCAGTTGAAATGGAGTAAAAATGGTTGCATTTTTTACTGACATTCGATATGCCCAAAGCTCAGGGTACAACATAATATGCCAGTTGGATCTGGCTTTATCAATCGTCCGTTGAAAAATTGTCTTCAAGGATTTTTTCACGACTTCAAATTTCCCATTGGCCTGAGGACAATAAGGAGATGAATGCTCCTATTGGAAACCTAATTTCAGAGCCAATTCAACCATCGTGCTATTCTGAAAGTGACTGCCATGATCAGTGAAAATATCTTTGGGAATACCAAAACGAGAAATGACTTGATTCAAGAGGAAAAGGGTTGTTGCATCATCATCATTCCCAAAAGTAGGCATAGCCTCAACCCACTTCGTGAAGTAGTCTACAACTACTATAATGTACTTGTGACCTTTATCCGAAGGCAAGTTACAATTAGTATAATCAATACCCCACTTTGTAAAGGGTCCGACAGTAAGGACAGGAAAGAGCGAAGCTAGATGAGCGCGCATATTTCGAGTATAGACCTGACACAGTGACACCTTTTGACCGATTCCATACAATATTTGAAAATCTAAGGCCAAAATTATCATGCACGCAAGATTTTTTGGGCTGTAGCAAGCCCAAATAAATGACCACCACAAGCTCCACTGTGGAAATCATTCAACACAACCTCAACTTCTTCGAGAGTTAAGCAGTGTCTAAGGATCGAATCGACCCTGCGATGATATAAAGTGTCACCAATAATCAAATAAATTTTGGCTTAGTGACGTAACTTTCCATGCTCATCTTTCGAAAAATTCGAGGGAAACTAGAGATAAACTATGAGATCCCCATACCAAGGATCCTGTGAAGAAATGAGAAAAAGATGTTCATCAGGAAATGATTCGTCATAAACAATCTCTTCTCCACAGGACAACTCAGAAATCAATTCTGCAAAGACTAATGATTTCTTAGACTTGGTAGACAGAAATTCAAGATCAAATTCCCGCAAAATCACAATCCATCGATTGTATTTGCCCCCAATCACTTGCTTAATAAGAAAAAAATGAAATGGATGGACCGCTGCCAAAGCATAAGTTTTACGAAGGAGAATATAATATCTGAGCCGTTGAATAGCATGAACAACTGCTAAAGCAAGCTTCTCTATTAGAGAATACCAAAGTTTAGGTCCTACCAAGCCTTGACTAAGGTAGTATATAACATGCTCGGAAAGAGCATCGTCTTCCTAAACCATAACCATACCAATGGTATATTTTGCTGCCACGAGATATAAGAGGAAATCCCTACTATAATCTAGTGGACTCAATAAAGGAGCAAAGGTCAATGCTTTTTCCAAAGCATCGAATGAGCTTTGAGCAAAGTCATCCCAAAAAAATGGAACTCCTTTCTTTATTAATCTCATAAATCCTTTTGTAATATCGGCATAATTTACAAAGAATCTCCACAGAAAATTAGCTTTTCCTTGCAAACTTTGAAGTTGACGAATTGAAGATGGGGGAGGAAACTGAAGTATTGCCTCAACCTTGAAGGGATCTACCCTAATCCCTTCCGTAGAAACAATGAATCCCAAAAACCGACTGGATGTGATAGCGAAAACACACTTGTTCAGGTTCAACCGGATTTTATAATGCCGACATCGTTCAAAAACTTGACGGAGGTGAGAAGGATGATCAATTCTCTTGCGAGAACGAGTAGCTAAATCATCCAAATATGCCTCGATAATATGTTTAATGTCGTGGAAGGCGTAAGACATGGCCCACAGAAAAGTAGCTCCAGCATTTTTGAGGTCAAAAGGCATTTTATTCTAAGCAAAGGTACCCCAGGGACACATAAATGCAGTCTTATGCTAAACTTCAGGACGGATAGTAATTTGATTATATCCATAGAAACCATCCATGAAGGATAAAATATCATTCCCCGCACACTCATTGATAATCTGTTCTAAAAATGGTGTGGGGTAGTTATCTTTAGGACATGCTTTATTTAGGTCCCTGAATTCGATGCAAAATCAAATTTTTCCTTGTTTCTTGTCCACGTGACCTGGATTTGAAACCCACTCAGTCAAAGGAACTGGGTAAATGAACCCTGCCTTTAGCAGCTTCTCCACCTTAGCTTTGATCGCTGCGACCTTCCTAGGGTTGAATGGACAAAGTTTTTTCCTGATAGGATTAGCATTTTCGTATACCTTGATCTCATGCTGGACAATAGATGGATATATACCAAGAATTTCCTCATAAGACCAGGCAAACACATCTCTAAACTCTCGAAAGAGATCGATATAAGTCTGAATCTCTTCAAGGGAACACTCGGCTCCGATGAAGACATTCTATATGATTTTGGGATTTGTGGAGATTTTCACTGGGATAGTAGGAGAAATCACAGCCATGTTCCCTTCAGCAAAAACCTATGTTGGTACTAAAGGGTTAAGGACTGGGTGAACAAGACCAGAAAACTTAGGGCTAGGGAAACTTGATTCAACTTCACGCAAGTCTGGGAGAAAGTAAGACTGATGATGCAAATCATTCCATGATCTCTCTACACCAGTCATTACTTCAAGGATGTCCTCTTAAGATGGAAGGGTGGTATCAAGGCAATCCTGAGCCGAAGATGAACTAAGAGTCCAAGTCGGAGCCACATCTCCATCCAATTCCTCTGGCGAAAGAGAAAATGGAATGGAGTATGCAGAGTCAAAAATAGAGCTATAAGAAATCTCAGCTACAGACA